>CM046432.1:34386927-34922140 GCA_025506505.1 Flaveria sonorensis | reverse complement strand
GATGGAAATGATCTGCCCAAAATACATATTGAATTGATGTGGCTAGTATGTCATGATCCAAGTCGGGTCATACCCAATAACGAGCTAGACAAACACCAAAGATATTTGTTTTATGATATGATCATATAAATAAATATTAACACTTAGAATATTTGGAAATTGGGTTTCCAAACATTTACACTTGTGTAGTATATAAATTATATGGATAATTTATTTCAAAGAGAGAGGAATATTAATTCATCCGCATTCGTTTTACACAACCGCATTTGATGTGGTTGAACAAATGCGGATGATGTTTACTCATCCGCATTTAGTTAATGCGGATGAACAATCCCTGTCCGCATTTGTTTTGGAACAAATGCGGATGAGCATTTCTGGAAATGCTGATGGAAACATACATCCGCATTAACTAATGCGATGACCATTTACAAATGCGGGAGAACAACTTCATCCGCATTAACTAATGCGGATGTTGTTCTGAGAAATGCGGATGGGTTGAGGGGCTGGGCCCCACCCACTTTTCTCTCTCCTGAACTTTATGTTTCCAAGGACATGCAATATAAGATTGCTTGCAGATCTCTCTAAACACACGATGAAGAACTTCTTTCTCTCGATCGGTCTAGAGAAAGAAAAGGGAGTTGTATAAGTGAAAAATCCTAGCAACCGGTGTTCTTGTTGGTGGCTCGTGGGTAGACCAGCTTGAGGCTTCTTGCTTTAGGAGCTGCCATCCTCGTTCACCTCCCGCCGACCTCATCATTGAAGGTAGTTCTTCGTACCTTCTATGGTTGTTTGTAAGCATGATTTCATATATCGATCCATATGGGTTTTGACTGATTTTATATAAAAATGTTTTATATATATATTAGCTCACTGTAACAAGTTTAAATATATATATTCCGCTGCGTTCTTCTATTTTATAAGGATAAAATAGATCTGTTTAACTTGTGAAAACCCAACAATGGCATCAAGAGCCGGTTATATGGATACATGCTTCATTTGGACTGAAAATTCGGTTTCTTGGTGATGATTCACCAAAAGCCGAGAGGCTTCAGCCCTAGTATCCCTTATTTTTCAAGATCTATTTAGACATGCATATAGGAATCTTGGAAAATTTATATCATTTGGATGATTTTGTTTTGGAAACAAAACCGGTTCTCGGCTGTTTATGCTTCAGCCGAGAATCTATGGTTCAAGGGGATGCTTTTGGATTTTGCTTACATATGTGGATATGTATTTTATTTGTTCATAACCAAAGCCGAGACCTATGGATGAATGTGTTGTGATTTGTTTTAATTATTCAAATGGTTTGTAATAATTAAACATGTTTATTCTTCCTATTGGGTATGTAATTTATTTATTTTTCATTTGGTATGTAAATAAATAGGCTAGTTGCACTTTACTTTTACTAGAAAAATTGTATTTAGGATATGTTTTGTAAAAGAAGATGCAACAAGACTATCTTTCTCGGTTTTAACCGAAAGGAGAAGATGAAGGCCCAAAGGAGTTTGGTGCTGAAGTCAAAGCCTAAATGGAGACCCAAATGGATTGGAAGAGTCACAACACAAGGTGGACACTTGAAGCATTTGGATGCGGGATCAAGTGGGAGTTCACCGGCACAAATGTTGTGTCATTTCACCCTTAGAAACGACTTTATTAACTCACTTGTTTCGGTCAACAAGTGATGTTAAGCTTAGATGGCTACGGTTATGGACTCATGTGATGCTTGTGTGGTTGTTTTATTATTGTTTTGTGATATATGGATATGCATGTTTAAACAATTTAAAATCAACAACAAGCATAAAATTGGTTCTTATAAAACATTAACATGGGTAATAAAAGGGTTTATTAAAAGTTAATGTGTTCACAATAAAATTGGTTTTATTGAAAGAACCTTGAAAATTGTTTCACACTGGTACCACACATTTGAATGCATGCAAATGTTAGGTGCAAAATAGTTTTCAAAACTAGAATTAATGAAAACTAAAATCCCTTTTGAAACAAGTTTAACACCATCCTTTTACACAACACTCGAATCACTTGGGAACTATTTGTGGGATAAAGGTCACCTAACCACTCTTAGGGAACTTGTGTGTTTGAGGTGGGGTTAACATATTTGTGGGATAAAGGTCACCTAACCACTTGTATGTGTAAACTCACACGTGTGTGTAAGTAGGACAACTTGAGTTGGAAACCATGTGAATAGGGTCACCGAAGCATGGTGTACAATGGTGTTGATGGGATTAAACATGCCAACTAAACATAAAGATGTTTAACCGATCCCATAAAACTAGAAGTTGCAAAGGGTTGCAATTGTCAAGTGTTGACTACCTTGTTAATTTAAATGATGGGATAAAGGTCACCTAACCATTATTTAAATGTAACGTTGGATTCTAGATTTTAATTATTAATTGTCTATGAGACGTGAAAAGGGTATTAATAATTAAAGTTTTATTTTCGGAAATACTAAAATGAACTTTGTTTGTAGAAATGGCCGCCAACAACAACGCTCCCACCCCGACCGTCCATAACCTATCACTAAGAACTATATTAGAAAGGGATCGTCTTAACCATAATAATTTTATGGATTGGTTTCGTAACTTGAGAATCGTTCTCAAGCAAGAAAAGAAATCTTACGTACTAGACGATCCCATTCCCGACGAACCCGATGTTGATGATGTTGAGGCCTATAACGATTGGGTTAAGCACACTGAGGATTCTGTGCAGGTTTCTTGCCTCATGTTGGGAACTATGATTCCCGAGCTCCAAAAGGATTTAGAGCATCATGGGGCATACGACATGATTACCCAGTTGAAGGAAATGTTCCTTCAACAAGCAAGGGTAGAACGCTTCGAAACGGTTCGAGCGCTTCATGCATGTCGCATGGAAGAAACTCAATCGGTTTCATCTTATGTACTTAAGATGAAGAGCCACATTGATCGCCTTGAAAGGCTAAATTGTCCCGTCTCAAAAGAGTTGGCCACGGATTTGATCCTTAATGGCCTAACTAAAAGGTTTGAGACGTTCATCATGAATTATAACATGAACGGGTGGGACAAGAGCATTGGTGAGCTTCACGCAATGCTCAAAACGGCCGAGGCGGGGATGGGTAAAAGGGTTTTACCCGTCCTCACGATCAATGAGGGAGGCAACAAGAAAAGGCAACACCCCGATCCCAAGGCAAATGTTGCTAAAGGAAAGGGATACATCAAAGGAAAGGGTAAGGGAAAGGCAAGAACTGAACCTCCAAAACCAAAGCTTAAGAAGCCTACGGTAACGGAGAACGATCCATGCTTTGAGTGTGGTGAGATAGGACATTGGAAGAGGAATTGTCCAACCTATCTCAAAGAGTTGAGAAACAAGAGGGATGCTGGGCAGACCTCAGGTACAACTTTCATGATTCATATTGAATTGAATGTTATTTCTTCAAACACATGGGTATTGGATACCGGATGTGGAACTCATATTTGCAATTTGTTGCAGGGGTTCAAAAGAAATAAGCATTTCAAGAAGGGAGACACAAGTCTCTACATGGGCAACGGAGCAAAAGTTGATGTTGAAGCCCAAGGAGACTATGTTTTGAAGCTTCCAAATGGTTTGGAAGTTGTCTTGAAAAACATCTTGTATGCTCCTAGTTTGACTAGGAACATAATTTCTGTTTCCCTTTTAAAACAATATGGTTATGTATTAAAGTTTGTAAACAATGGTATTTGTGTTTTTATGGATGATGTATTTTATTTTGAGGCTATGCCTTATAATGGTATCTATGAATTGGTTCATGATAACTCATCTTTAATAACTCGTTATACCAAACAAGCACCAAGAAACTTAAAATGGGTTTAAGTGATTTATATCTTTGGCATTGTCGTCTTGGGCATATAAACAAGAATCGGATTCAAACACTTCAAAAGAATGGTCTTTTGGAAACAAATGAAAATGGTTCATTTAATAAGTGTGAATCTTGTTTACAAGGAAAGATGACCAAGTTGCCCTTTAGTGGTACTAACGAAAGGGCAAAGGATTTATTAGGAATCATACATTCGGATGTATGTGGTCCTTTTAAGACAATGACAAGGAATGGTGAGAGATACTTCATTACCTTTATCGACGATTATAGTCGTTATGGTTATGTGTACTTGTTGACACACAAACATGAAGCTTTTGAAATGTTCAAAATCTTTAAGAATGAAGTAGAAAATCAACTCAATAAAACAATCAAAGTTCTTCGTTCAGATAGAGGAGGTGAATACCTGAGTGATGCTTTTCAAGATCATCTTATGAGTTGTGGGATTGTCTCACAACTTACTCCACCCGGAACACCGCAACATAATGGTGTGTCTGAAAGGAGAAACCGAACCTTATTGGATATGGTTTGATCTATGATGGCTAGAAGCTCACTACCTCTATCATTTTGGGGTTTCGCATTGCTCTCCGCGGCTCGTATTTTGAATATGGCCCCAACCAAGAAAGTGGATACGACACCTTTTGAAATATGGCATGGAAGAGTTCCATCACTATCATATTTAAAGGTATGGGGTTGTGAAGCTTATGTGAAGCAGAGCACCCAAAACAAGTTAGAAAGTCGATCCATTAAGTGTATATTTGTTGGATATCCCAAAGACTGTATGGGATATTACTTCTTTGATCCAACCGAGCAAAAGGTATTTATTGCTCGAAAGGCTAAGTTCCTGGAAACTAAGTTTCTTATGGAAGAAACGACGTATAGAACAGTGAAAATTGATGAGGATCAAGAACCACAAGCCAATACACGTTTGGTTGAAATTAGATCAACAAGAGGTTGTTGATAATGATCAAATGGTTGATCAATACACACAAAACGTTCGCAGATCTGGTAGAATTAGCATTCCACCTGAAAGATATGGATTTTTCATGAATGGATGCTATGTGGTTGACTCGGATGAACCAACTACATACCATGATGTAATGTCCAATTCGGATTGTGACAAATGGATAGAAGCCATGAACGTTGAGATGCAATCCATGTATGACAACCAAGTATGGGAATTGGTTGAACCACCACTTAACTCCAAACTAGTTGGATGTAAGTGGGTTTTCAAGAAGAAAACCGATATGCATGGAAACTTGGATACTTATAAAGTAAGACTTGTAGCAAAGGGTTTCACTCAAACTCAAGGGGTTGATTATGATGAAACATTCTCGCCTGTGGCAATGCTAAAGTCAATTAGGATATTATTTGCCATAGCTGCATATTATGACTATGAGATTTGGCAAATGGATGTCAAAACCGCTTTCCTTAATGGACATCTCGAAGAGACTGTCTATATGGTTCAGCCTGATGGTTTTGTCGATCCAAAACATCCTAATAAAGTATGCAAGTTAAAGAAATCAATCTACGGATTGAAACAAGCATCGAGAAGTTGGAATCAACGTTTTGATGAAGAGATCAAGAAATTTGGATTCATCAAGAACGCTGATGAAGCTTGTGTGTATAAAAAGGCTAGTGGGAGCATTATCACATTCTTAGTATTGTATGTTGATGACATACTACTATTTGGAAATGATGTTCCAACCATGGAAGGTGTTAAAGCCTGGCTTGGAAGTTGCTTTTCCATAAAAGATCTTGGTGAAGCCGCCTATATTTTGGGAATAAAGATCTATAGGGATAGATCAAGACGGTTGATAGGTTTAAACCAAAGTGCATACATTGATAAAATCTTGAAAAGGTTCAAGATGGAAAACTCTAAGAAAGGTATGGTACCTATTCAAAGAGGGACAATATTGAGTACATCTCAATGTCCGAACTCAAAGGATGAGCAAGAAAGAATGAAGGAAATCCCATATGCATCTGCTATAGGATCCATCATGTATGCAATGATATGCACTAGACCGGACGTGTCATGCGCATTAAGCATGACAAGTAGATATCAACAGAATCCAGGTAATAGCCATTGGATGGCTGTTAAAAGTATATTGAAATACCTTAGGAGGACTAAGGATATGTTTCTAATATATGGATCTGGTGAGGAGGAGCTCGTTGTAAAAGGTTACACGGATGCGAGCTTCCAGACTGATCGAGATGATTCTCGATCACAATCGGGGTATGTCTTCATTATGAATGGAGGGGCAGTGTCCTGGAAGAGCTCGAAGCAGGACGTGGTAGCATTGTCCACTACAGAATCCGAATACATCGCCGCTTCATTGGCAGCTCAAGAGGCTGCATGGTTAAAGAAATTTATTGCCGATCTAGGGGTAGTCTTTACCATTCAAGACCCCCTAGAGATCTTTTGTGATAACGAGGGTGCGATTGCTCAAATCAAGGAACCCCGTGCACATCAAAAGACAAGGCACATTGAGCGGAGATTCAACTACATAAGGGATGAAGTTGAAAAGGGAAAGATATGTATTCGCAAAGTTCACACAGATCAAAATATTGCGGATCCACTCACGAAGCTCCTTGAAAGGGCAAAGCATGAGAGTCATACTTGTGCCTTAGGACTTCGATATTCTAGTGATTGGATTTGATCTGTTTTGTATTTTAACTTTGGAACGAATGTAATACTAACTCTTTGTATAAATTATGACAATTTGAGTTATGTTCCATTTTAGCATGTTTACATCCATGAATATGTTTATTATTCTAAATGTCCGTAGTCGGTTATATTTGTGGGAACAAATATGAATGTAAGACTATTATGAACATGGATTGGTAGATATTCATAAGGTATGAATATAGAGCAAAAGGTTGCTACCAAGGTTCATAGATATTTGTGGGATACAAATATTGGACTGACCCGCTCTCAAATGTTACTGCATGGAATTTTATAATTGATCATAAGTAAATTTGAGTAAAGGCGAATATCATAGTGTCCTCTGACCTGAGATACATATTGGGTTTTGATATTCACCAAATATTATACCTTGATCTAGTTCTTCATTGTTCTGAAATAATGGACAATACACAAGGCTATGTTCAGGTGTGATACAAGGTGATTGTGATAAACGTATGTAGTCAAGATGGGATTTGTTCCTCTTATTCGTTGAGAGTATGATGTCTAAGGCCTGATAAAGTTAAATCAACAGGGAATGATCATTCTATGTCCCTGGATTTAACATGACATCTGAAACAAAAGGATATATGATTGGATTCACCTAAATCAGTTCAAGTAAGGGACTTGAAAGGAATGATGTTATTGAATGGCACTTAGTCATGCATATTAGGGGTAGTAAACCGTTGTTAGGCGGTATTTGCTACTTGCATCAATCCTCTATGTATCTTGTGCAAGTGGGAGATTGATGGAAATGATCTGCCCAAAATACATATTGAATTGATGTGGCTAGTATGTCATGATCCAAGTCGGGTCATACCCAATAACGAGCTAGACAAACACCAAAGATATTTGTTTTATGATATGATCATATAAATAAATATTAACACTTAGAATATTTGGAAATTGGGTTTCCAAACATTTACACTTGTGTAGTATATAAATTATATGGATAATTTATTTCAAAGAGAGAGGAATATTAATTCATCCGCATTCGTTTTACACAACCGCATTTGATGTGGTTGAACAAATGCGGATGATGTTTACTCATCCGCATTACAATGCGGATGAACAATCCCTGTCCGCATTTGTTTTGGAACAAATGCGGATGAGCATTTCTGGAAATGCTGATGGAAACATACATCCGCATTAACTAATGCGGATGACCATTTACAAATGCGGGAGAACAACTTCATCCGCATTAACTAATGCGGATGTTGTTCTGAGAAATGCGGATGGGTTGAGGGGCTGGGCCCCACCCACTTTTCTCTCTCCTGAACTTTATGTTTCCAAGGACATGCAATATAAGATTGCTTGCAGATCTCTCTAAACACACGATGAAGAACTTCTTTCTCTCGATCGGTCTAGAGAAAGAAAAGGGAGTTCTATAAGTGAAAAATCCTAACAACCGGTGTTCTTGTTGGTGGCTCGTGGGTAGACCAGCTTGAGGCTTCTTGCTTTAGGAGCTGCCATTCCTCGTTCACCTCCGCCGACCTCATCATTGAAGGTAGTTCATCGTACCTTCTATGGTTGTTTGTAAGCATGATTTCATATATCGATCCATATGGGTTTTGACTGATTTTATATAAAAATGTTTTATATATATATTAGCTCACTGTAACAAGTTTAAAATTATATATTCCGCTGCGTTTTTCTATTTTATAAGGATAAAATAGATCTGTTTAACTTGTGAAAACCCAACATACAGAAGTATATTTTTCTATATTATTAAACTAGAACTCACTCAGCAACGTTGACTTTTATATGCTTATCAGTTGGCAGGTAATGGTGTTGCTGGGGATGGCACGGGTTGAAGCTACCTAGCAAATAAAGACTGGCATCCATGACACGCTGAAAAGTTATTTTTGTTTTGAAATGCAACTAGATGTTCTTTTTGTAACTAGCAACAACAATGTATTTCTTGGCAAAAGTAATGGTTAATGAATGCTATGGTTTTTTATTAAATTAATCCGCTGAAAAGTTTCCTTGTTTTGATGAATCTGATTGTGTTTTAATATGAAAAGTGCTATGAATGACCAACTGTAGGGTTTTCGGGAACGGGGCCTTACACATGTCTAATAGATTATGAAGTTATGAAATGATTTGGAAATGTTTTAAATGTTAGGTAAGGTTTTATAATGATCAAATATTTTTGAAGTTAACCAAAATAAATTATAAAACTAGAAATCACTCAAAAGACAATATGGTGTTCACCTTGACATGGTGATTATGGCAAGCACATGTCAGATTGTTTTAGATACCTAAAGACAACAGGGAGTTCACCTTGACACGGATAGAAACTTCCCGCATCTTGAGAACTTGCATCCCATTGTTTACGCTTTATATAGACAATTATTTTTAATAAAGTGTAATTGTTAATCGGATGTTTGATGTTTCCGCTGCTACGTGTTGAAAGGTTTTTAGTTTATAACTTTGTTAAGTTATGATTTGTCAACTATAAGGCCTCCCGCATTTGAGCCTTAAAAGTTGGTATCTAAGGTGGGCTGTTTGATAGATTCGGCCATCCCCAATCTGTGAATGTAAACTGACATGGGATCGTAATCAGTTGTTAAATGGGTAGCTTTAAGCCAAGAGGTAACATTTTAAATGTCATCATGCATAACTAAAATCAGTTCTAAGTAGCTTTTCGGGTTAAAGTAACAATGTTGCTGCTAGGATAGCTAAAAAGTATGATGTATTTCACTCTTCAAATGAAACTTGGACACTAAAAGGGATCTTGACAAAGAATATGTAGAACACGAAAGTAAAGTATGCTGGTGATTATAAAGGGGCCATGTGATTGGTGGTATATAGTACTTGATTTGTTCTTTATCATTACCTTACTTGACCTGGTTGATATCCAAATCTTATCTAAGGTACTTAATCTAATGTACGAGGTGGAGCTAGAGTTGGAAGGTATGGCGGTAGGACCAGAGGCTGTGGGGGGGTGGTGGCACACCACCAGGTAAGCTGGGAAGACCATGAAAGTCATAGCTTAAACCTAAAGAATCTATTCATGTTGATATTAAAAAAACAACTCACAGCCTTCCAACAATGAGATAACCCTTGAGCCGATTGTGCGAGAAGATACAACTCACGAGGTATAAAAAGTTATTAGTAATACTATGCCAAAAATCATAGATAAAACTTTAAAGGCCCAAATTAAAGAAATGGATAGATAGAAAGAAATTTTATCAAGTAGGAAGAACAAGAGGGAAGAGGAGTAACTAAGCCTAGAGATCCTAAATGAGGAGGAAGAGGATGGGCATAATGATACTCATGAACCTAAAGGTTGTTCCAATAAAGCTTTTAAGGGTGCAATCTCCAGCCCTTCAATGGTAAAAAGGATGCATTATTGCTTGTAACTATGTCTCAAAGATGAAGGCTATTATAACCAATGGTGAGCATAGGGTAAATCAGGATGTTAAATTTACAGCCAATTTATTTGTTTCTGGTGCTCTGCATTGGTGGAATATACTCACTTGTACGAAAAGGTGAAACTGTTATTGGAAGTCTTAATTCAAAGAACTTGAAGAAAATAGTACTCAAGAAGTTTTTCCCTTGAAATGCAATAGAGAATATTGAAAAAGAGTTTCTAGAAGCTAGAACTATGACAAAGAGGGAATACAGTTCACTAAGTTGGAAAGATTGGTCTCGCATCTTGTTAGTACAATTAAGTAGAGGTTTAAGTGTTAGTACAATTAACTTGAAGACATTATATCTGGCTGTAGAGTTCAATGGTAATCTATGGGAGGCTACTCAAGTTGTGGAGATCACTAGTGTTGAACATAAAAGGAAGTTGTAAGAGGCGAACAAGGAGTTATGGGGGATAGCACTAGCTTTGAGAAAGTTAAAATAGGAGAAATTGAGGAATGCACAACTATGTGAAAGAACACCAAGGAAGTGTAGTCTGGGAACCAACCCATGTTACGGATGGTGGAAAACGAGACACTTGTCTTTCTTCTGTTCAGACCTTAAAGGTTACCTATGTGGTGGAACTTAGCATCTAAGTAGAGACCGCAAAAAAGTTAATGGAGCAAGAAGTGGAAAGTCTTTTGATGATAACGCAAAATACAAACTCTAAACGTGTTACAGGTATGTCTTAGTCAATAATGTAAGCAAGCTAACTTGATGTGATTTTATTATATGTAAAAGTTTGTTGCATATTATATGATTGTTCGCTACTGAATGGAATGACTAAGAGAATGGTTAATACCCTTAAAGTAGGAACTACTATTGATTTTAGTCAAAGTAATTAAGGTTAGAGTAGACTTCTGCATAGAAATAGAAATCATGAGTTTTCCTTGTGTTATTTCTTACGACCTAACAGGCATATGTACTGATTATGATCCATGAAACCTACACAGTATGTAAGGAAGGCATGAATTGTTACAAAGCACTTACCCATAGCTCGATAATGATCTATGGTGATGAGATAAGCATGAATACTGAAGAGCCGAAGCAAATATCTCTAGGAAGCAAGGAGTCAAAGCCTAGACCAAGCTAAAAGGAAAGAAGGATGAAATGCCTGTTGTTCCAGGAAAGACGAACCACATTGGTGAAATAGAGGTATCCATGATGGAATTTGTAATCAAACAAGTAGAGGTTCAGTAGAAGCACATAAAGGGATCTGATGGCACAAGGGAATCAGAGGATTAGATAAGATATATACTTTAGTTACTATGTAACACGCTTTAAGGATGAAACCTATTGTAAGGGGGTAGACTTGTAACATCAATATCTCCTTGTTGTACGAGTTTATATAAACTCTAATCAAGGGAGACACTCCGTTCCATTGCTTGTTAACGTAACGAAAGTTGAAGCTAAATGAAGGACATGGGACTAAAAGCATCATTAGACCTAAGAGGTTGAAATTAATAATTCCAAGGAGGTAGATGAAAAAATTGAAAATATAGTGACCCTCACGTAAACCTTAAAATACATATTTCTTCTTCTTGCGGTTCCTACTGTTTTGAAAAAACACAAAAAAGACCACTGTTCAAGCACAATTTAATCAATTTCAGGATTCCTTGTTGAATCTCAAGCTTCGTTTTGGAAGCGGTCTGATCGCAACTAAAGGTAACCATCGCATATCTTGACTCGTATGATTGTAGTGTCAGAGTTTGGCTTGACAGTGATGACCCCTTTGGTCAGTGATCATCTTCATTGTTCACACACATCTTCCATCATTAAGGATTCAAACCGAGAAGTTAACCATGAGTCAGTTCATCTTCTTTAAACATATGCTTGTTAATAACAGTAACTTAACATTTGACCAACTGCTATTGCTTACCAAAAAGAAATGCTTGATCCAAACCAAGAACACAAAGTCCAGACCCATGTCAGAGCTTATTTAATAAACAAATCTGAATCCAAGCTTCATAAGCGAGCTCAATTAGATTCTCTAGCCAATGCCAAAAACTTATTAATCACAAGTTGAACTCGAAGTTTAGACATTAAACTCAACATGTTAACCTACAAAAACCATGGTTGAGCTTAGTAGAGCTCAAACTCAGCTTGTTTATGGCCCAAGTCCCATTCACCCTGGACACCACTTCTCATTCTATGTTCTTATGTATAAAGAGATTCGATATTAAGCTAGATTACATAGAGATTCTTTTGCAGGCTGGCCGGTAGGATTCTTAACCTTAGGTAGGAGCAACCAATATTAAAAACAAGACAAACAGGCTTTAAGTATCCATTTCATACGAACCACATAATATTGCAAAATACACATCTTAAAAACATTTTGACAACAAAACACCAGCAGCAGCAAATGACACCGCCAAATTACTGATACTAGATTAGGGCCGAGTCTTAACACGCATTCGGCAACATTTATAATGATAAATTTCTTCTCTCTTATTATTTTTAACTCATGCTCAACAAAGAAAAGCTTAGACATGTCAAGCAGATGGCTCAGCAACCTGCAGACTGGAGGATTTCCACTCAACAGCTTCACCACAATGCTTGCCTGTAACATGGGAACCACCTACATTGGCCGCCCCTTGGTCAGACCTGCCAGCAAGAGTTTCTGTCACAATCGGAGGTCTGGTGGCAATAGCTTTTAGGCGGTACCGCTCGGCTCTAGATCCAATAACCTGTCCCAGAACAGAGGCTGCAATTGTAAATGCCATGGCGGTTTTTGGCATTAAAACCGACTTTCTGAGCATGGCTATAAAAGGAACCGCGGCATGAACAGCTACAAACCAAGAAGGTGAGAACTTTTCAGTGTGTTCCCGCCATACCCCTAATGGAACATTAGCCGCCATGCCCAGCACCCCAATCGCCAGTATCTTTGCAGGCAATGGTTGTGGTCTGAGATTCTTTGCAAATGCGGTTCGTGCTAAAGCTGCCCGGGCAGCCACGATTGCTGGTGGGCATTTGTATTGTATCCCTGATGGTGATTTGAATGCCTTGGCCACAAGAGGTAGAACATTACTCACTGCCCTGTATGACTTGGCAATCGGACACTTCCCACTTTGCAGCCACTCCTCACCCATTGCCTCATGATTCGAGTCTCCTTTCTGTGTAATCAGTTGAAAAAAGATTTATGTAAATTCCATATTCAGCAATTTTTATGGCCTCATGTGTTTTAAAAGTGATTACATGATATTAAATAATCAGGATCACAGATAGTAAACATGTGATAAAGTGGTAGCCTGCATACCTGAGAAGAGTTTTTCTTGGATGATTTGTTTTTTTGTTGATTCTTAAACATCTCATTGAATGCATCGAAACCGAAGGATCCTCCAAAACCACTAAGACTGATAGTGGCAGCCTTTGCTGCTAAAGGATTAAACTGCTGTGACAATTGTTCGGGCTTCACTTTTTGGGGAAACTGCAATGTTCCCTCAGAAAGTGGGACAACACCGTTTTGCCCATGGAAAAGCCTAAAGGCCATATCAAAATTGGGACCATCCTCGAATATTGGACCTTTGGTTCCGCGGGCCTGATAAGAAAATGATGATAAAATTTTAGTTCATATGCATATATTTTTAAGGGAGTGAGTAGAAAACGATTTTTAAGTAGTCATTCCCTCACATATTCGGAAGATAAAAAACAACAATGAAGTGGCGTGAACCCTAACACTCCAATCTGAACCATAAGTTTATATCCGTATTAAAAGTTACCCTTTACCCAACCCACACATTTTTTCCACTCCAAGTGAATCGACACGAGAAATAAGAAACTTACAGGCAATGGAAAAGCCGTGGCTGAGGAAAATGAGAAATTAGTTGGTTCATTAATGTTGCGCAAAAATGGGCACCGAACAATATCATGCTGTGATGGTGAAGATTCATCAGCCATATTCCTACAGAAGAAATTCATTCTTTGACAGCAGGAAGGCCTGCACATATGAGAGTTGAGACAAACGTAATTCAGCATAAAACCACACACAAAGTACCACATATCAAAAATGGTTATATGGGCTAGTTAGGCACTGGTACTTTTTTATGTCAGTCGGGTCAAATTGACCAGAAAAACCTTTTTGTCAAAGACATTTATACTTCTCATCAATAATTAGTGTGTCAAATATAATTATAGAAATTATGCTACTTTACCGCAATAGCAATCTACGTTTTTGAACATAATGATTTATGTAGGATTATGCACTAAAAATACACAGTAAGTTTCGATCCTTTTGTCCCTTTCCTATTAACCTAATTTCTTTTGTCTTACCCGTTTAACCGGATATGTTTAATTGTTTAAAACATAACCCGAATTTATCCGTTTATAAACAAGAAGATAGAAATTGCCATCTCTAGCACATATGGAAGACAAATTAACAGGCGACAAAGCTTGAAATGAAAATTTTAAACAACAATCAAAAAACAAATGTTAAAACCGTCAACATCTAAGGATGAGTAAATGAGCGGGCGCTTGGCAGACATTGTTGCTAAGTCATGTAGTTCATAGAGTAAGATATTCCACCATGTTTCTTTAGACACATATAATGTTAAAATATACTGGTGTTAACAATGAGAAGGTCAAGATTGTATACCTAATACCATAAAAAGATTTTTCTATTATGTGACTCAAACAGGTATGGAACAATAAATTCCAAACAAAAATCCATAAAAACCACATAAATTAACTAACAAACCAGGTAAGATTTTAGGGTTGTATCATGCGGTTCAATGTGTTTATATTTGCCATGCATCACTCATTAAAAGCTACACAAATAGCAACTAAAAGTTCAATTAAAACTTATGAGAATACAACAAAAAACACATACGCAAGTGTTAAGATTTATGCAAACACAAATCTCATTCATGTTATATGATAACAAAAAACCTATACAAAAGGCAGCCCATCTACTAATCGATCTAATGGGTAGTTAGTTGAGAAAACCAAGTAGACCTCTTTACACACAATAAAAATCAAATCTTCCAAAATCTAGGATTAAGAAGTCATCAATCATAATCACACACCATTTCACCAAATCCAGATGCCAAATTAATATACAACACAAAGTCAACATTGTCACGTCATCAATTAGCATACCTAATCCACGAAAATGTAAAAAGTTTTTTTTGTTTCCCTAAACCAACATCATGAGCTTTAAAGCTACAAATCATATAGTTAACCTGGTTTTCGATTTCAGCAAAACTACATCAACAATTCAATCTAAAACTGAAGGTAACACCAGCAAGTTACATAATCGCATATACAAAGTCCAGATAACAATTCTTTCACGTATCTTAAAAAAACTGAACAAAAAATAGTCCCCAAACCAAAAGTCAAAACATCATCTAATTAAACATGTTCTCAATTCTATCAAAACTCTCAGCAATCCCATCTACAAGTTAAAGTCAGCGCTTACAAAATCAAATATAGAGATGCACATGACGAACAAAAAGGTGTAATTCCAACATGACTTTTGGTGAAAAAAAATATATAAATCTAAATTTTACTGAATCAAGGTCTTCATGAACTTTAGCATCAAAGCCCCATCCAGACAACTTAGTACTAAAATCGATCAAAATCATCGATCCACATGAAAATGCATGTAGAAATGCGCATAAATTGTCTAATATCGCCATCAACGGTATACTAAACGAAATTTGGGAAATGAAATCAATAGTTCACGGAAGAGTAAATGATTGCGATTTTAACTGCATCAAGGATCAAATTCAGCAAGGAAACCCCATCTGATCAATCTAGTTGACGATTTTATCAAATTCCCATAAACAATTCAACCAAAACCCAAAAGTCAAGCAACCATCAACAATTCAACCAAAACCCAAAACTCAAGCAACCAATCACATGAACAAATCGAATCATACCTTGGAATACGTCAATACGGAAGAATTGGGAGTAGATAAATGAAACCCAGATGAGTTTGAGATCAATTTATCAGATAAGAAAGGAGATGAGAGAATGGAAAGAAGGCAAGGGAATGGAGAGTAGGTGGGATAAATGCACAACGAAACAACAAAAGGGTAATATGCTTTCCACACTCCTCAGGGACTTGTGGAACGACGCCGTGTCGTGCACAAGCCAAGTTTGACAATTGTGACTTTGCCCGATCAATTGGTGAGGATTTGGTGGCTGCCACAATTATTATGAAATATGTGTGGACACGAAAATCATACTTCTAAAAATATTCATTTGAAAAAAGCATATAAATGAATTATTACCGTAACAAATGATAGAATTTTTTATCAAACTTGTAAATAAGTTTACTCTGCTACTTATCTATCAAAATGATTGATTTTTGTATCAATGTAGAGAAGAAAATGCATATCTTGTATACATTTTTATAAGTTATACATTTTTCTTCTTTTGCTCTTGCTATTCTTTTTAAAGTTCTTAAGGTTATAACACTAGTCTTGTGTTAATTATTGTGATATTATAGCATGTTATCAGCACGAGAGCTTTTAAACTCTAATCAAAAAGATCAATAAAGCACAAAGTCATCCATTAATCAAGGTTTATCCAAGGCAATTTTTCAAAGATGATACATCCGGTTTTAGTGCTGGCAATCATAATTCTCATTTTAATTTTCATCCCCATTGCTGAACTACCACCTGAAAAATTTTAAGTTTTCTTATTTCTATAGTTGTTTATAGCTCTACCGCTTTATTGTATCGCAATGCTTATTGATATATATGGATTCTAATAATTATCTTACTATTTGCTTAATTCTTGTTTAGCAAATAAAAATGTCGAATATTGCGGAAATCAAATTCCCAGCTCTTAATATCAATGGAGAAAACTATATGCTGTGGATGGCTCATGTAAAAAGACATCTTAAATCCATGGGTGTCTTAGAAACTATATAAGAGGGAAATGCTTGCTCCGAACAAGACAAAGCGAAAGCTGATGTCTTTTTACATAAGCATATTGTTGAAATGTTACAGTTTGAATATTCAAATTGTGAAGATCCATACTGTAGGAACCTCTGAAGTTAAGAGGCTAATGCAACCAAAAGATACTAAAACAACCAAGTCTTCCAACATGCACTTTGGAACAAAGGTGAACTAGCTTCGGAAGTTTTACACACTCAAGAAAAATGCTAAGTTTAAAATCTTTTGAAGCCAAAGTTCAGAAGAAACTGCTGCGGAAGCTTTACACAACTTGGAAAATATTCCAAGTGTCAAGTCTTCCGAAGCCAAAGACTCAACTCTTCCGAAGGTAAAAGATGAAGTCTTCCGAAGCTCTCAAGACAAAGTCTTCCGAAGCTGTTTAATGACAAGACTGATTTTCCTCTAAAAAGAGAGAAAAGATACCTTTTCCATCAACTTTATCATAAAGTAACCTACTCTCCGCTGCATGCTCTGGTAGTTCACCTGCTATCACTAGTTGCTGAAACTTCCATACTTTATGATAAAGTAGATAAGGTCTTCGCCTGCAAGTTTCTGTTTTTGTTCCTTCTTGGTTTTTTGTAATAGGAAAGTCAGTGAGATATGGCTTGTCATAGTCACTAGTCAAAAGGCAATCTGCCTTTTGACTTTAGGCTAATCTTGTTGTCTAGATTAGTCACTTCCAACTGTCTTTTTGCATATTGACGGTTGTAGGATGTAGTATAAGTAGTCTCCGGTTCTTGTATTTAAAATATACATATACAACACTTGTAATAGAACTAGTGAAGCAATATACAACTTCCTTGAAAACTTTATCTTGTGCTCTTGTTCTTATTTTACTTGTGTTTATCTTGTATCTTCAGTAAAGGTTCACAGTTTCCTATTTGAATTGTTAAGTGATCTTAAGATCCTTCTAAGTGTGTTAACTAAGTGCAAGCTTAAGTACCCTTTAACGGTCCTGCATTTGGTATCCGAGCATTCCAGGCTCTTAATTGTAAGATCTCACCATCTTCAAATCCTCTTAGTTACACACATCACTTAACTATTCAAATGGGAGCTATCTCAAAAACTGATATGGAAACTGGAACCATGACAAAGTCCCCACTGATCACTCCTGAGGATTTTGACACTTGGTGTCAAAGAATGGAAGGCTTTATCAAGTCTCAAGATTTCAAGATGTGGGAGTCTGTTATTAATGGACCTCATGTACCATGCACCTCTTCAGCTGCTGCTGCTGGTGGCATGATACCAAAGGAGAGGGCTGACTTTTCTGGTGAAGACTGGAAAAGAATCGATGTTGATCAGAAAGCTATGACAGCTCTCTAAACTGCTCTTTAAAACTCCATCTACAAAGGTTTCAAGAAGTGCAAGACCGCTAAACAGCTATGGGATGCATTGAAACTAATGTATGAGGGTTCAAATGAAGCCATGGAGAACAAGAAGGATCTCCAGAAGCTGCAGTTTGAAAATTTCACCTTCAAGACAGGTGAAACCATGACTCAACAATACTTCAGGTATGTTAAGATTGTGGATACTCTAGCTGATGTTGGAGTAACTATTGAAAACAGGGATATTGTTAGGAAGTTCATGTCCTCTCTTTCAAGACAATGGACATATTACTGTGTGGTCATTAAGAGGACCGAAAACCTCAAGACCCTTACTCTCACTGAGTTGTATGGGATACTCAGTGGATACCAGATGGAGATGAACATGCAAAATTCATCTGGTAACTCCAACACTCACCAGAGTTCAGCCCTTCATGTGGTTGAAAGGGATAGCAGAGAACTACAGCATCATCTCATCTACCCTAAAAACCCACAAAAGGGTCCTTTCATCGCCTTCCCAGAGATACCCAGAGAGAGCTACATCCAAGGAAGTCCCTTCCAAGAGACAAGTTCTTCTCAAACTTTTGTCTCCACTGATGAAAGTACAGGCAAATTTCTTTTCACTCTTGAAGACCTAAACTGTATCCATCCAGATGATCTGGAGTACATGGAGATAGTCCAACAAATGACTCTTTTCACTCACAAAGCCCAGAAGTTCTACAAGAGGACTGGAAGAAGGTTTCCTAGCAATGCTGCAAGTGGCAAGTTTGGGTTGGACAAGAGCAAAGTCAAGTGTTACAACTGTAACCAGATGGGACACTTTGCTAGAGAATGCAAGGCACCTAAGTCAAATGGTGGCCAAGCTTCATCCAGGCCAAACTGTTGGGTTTTTACAAGTTTTAAGAAGGATGTTTAACCATTTAAACATAAAAACGCAGCGGATGTATGGAGTTTAAAACTTGTGTTATATTCTGAAAATAAACATTTATATGTTCAAGAAAACAAACCCAAGAACAAGGATCATATATATGTGAAAAGAAATGCTATCAAAACCAACCATAGGATGTACATGAATACTACCTTTCTTGAACAAGCAAGTTGGATACGGATAAGATGAGGAAGATGATGTTTCTTGAATGTCTAGTCTTCAAAAGAGAAGACCTCAAGCTTGTATACCCACAAGCTCTTGCAAAGCACCAAACTTGTTAGGAAGTTAACACCCAAAGCCTTCCTTTCCAAGCTCTTATGTCCGTGAATGTAAAGAGAAAGATGGAGAAGAAAGAGTCCTTTGCATGTGTGAGAGAGAGAGTAGTTGAGTGTCTTGTTCCAAGGGATTAAAGTCTTGTCTTAAAACAAGACAAGGAATCCCAAGAAAAAGCAAAGGGGCGGCCGAAAGTTTTGGTTTAAAATGGGTTCCCCCATTTTAAAATAACACCCTTTTAATTCATTTTAATCACCCATTAAGTTATATAATTAAACTAATTTTAATCTTATAACTTAAACACTCTTATATTTGATGTTATTTAACTTATTTAAACAACATTACAAATGATATCTCATGAACAAAATATCCATATAATTTGTTCTATCTCAAATGCAATAATTCAGAAAACCCATTTTCTAAATTGGTGTCATAATTTATTTGCTTGATCATGATCAACAAATAAATGTTTAATTGTGTTTGCCTAGCTTGTTATTGGGTATGACCCGACTTGGATCATAACGTACTAACCACATCAATCTTGTATGTGTCTTGGGCATATAAGATCCAACAATCTCCCACTTGCACAAGATTCATAGAAGATTGATGCAAGCAGTAAATACCGCCTAACAACGGTTTACTACCCTTAATACGTATGACTAAGTGCCATTCAATAACATCATCCCCTTCAAGTATCTTACTCGAAAATGTTTTAGGTGAAACAATCATCTATCCTTTTCAAGTATCTTACTCGAAAATGTTTTAGGTGAAACAATCATCTATCCTTTTGTCACAGATGTCATGTTAAATTTTAGAGACACAGAATGATCATTCTCCATTGACTTAACTTTAGCAGGCCTTAGACATCTTACTCTCAACGAATAAGAGGAACAAATCCCATCTTGATTACATACGTCTCTCACAATCACCTCGTGCTATACCTGAATTTAGTCTTATGTACTGCCATGTTTCAGAACAGCGAAGAACTAAGTCAAAGTATAACCCGGTGAATATCAAGACCCAATATGTATCTCAGGTCAGAGGATACCAAATGATATTCGCCTTTACTCAAATTTACTTATGATCAATCAAGAAGATTCCATGTAGTAATATTTGAAATGCGGGTCAGTCCAATATTTATATCCCATAAATATCTATGAACTTTGGCAGCAACCCTTTGCTATATATTCATCCAAATGAATATCTACCAATCCAAGTTCATAATAGTCTTACCCTCATACTTGTTCCCACAGGCATGAACGACTACGGACGTTTAGAGTAAATGATTTACTCATGGATTAAACATGCAAAATTGGAACATTAGTTGAAACATTATAACCATATAATTCATTCAAGTAATAAAAGGTTCCAATATCCAAATACAAGATCACAAAATCAAATCCAGTCACTAGAATATCGAAGTCCCATGGCACAAGTATGACCCTCATGCTTTGCCTTTTCAAGAAGCTTCGTGAGTGGATCCGCAATGTTTTGATCCGTGTGAACTTTGCGAATACATATTTTTCCTTTTCAACTTCATCCCTTATGTAGTTGAATCTCCGCTCAATGTGCCTAGTCTTTTGATGTGCACGGGGTTCCTTGATTTGAGCAATCGCACCCTCATTATCACAAAGAATTTCTAGGGGGTCCTGAATGGAAGGGACAACCCCTAGATCGGCAATGAATTTCTTCAACCATGCAGCTTCTTGAGCTGCTAATGAAGCGGCGATGTATTCTGACTCTGTAGTTGATAATGCCACCACATCTTGTTTAGAGCTCTTCCAAGAGACTGCTCCTCCATTTAGGATGAAAATGTATCCCGATTGTGATCGTGAGTCATCCCGATCAGTTTGGAAACTCGCATCCGTGTAACCTTTTACCACGAGTTCCTCCTCACCAGATCCATAGATTAGGAACATATCTTTAGTCCTCCTTAGGTACTTAAGTATGTTCTTAACAGCCATCCAATGACTATTTCCAGGATTTTGCTGGTATCGGCTTGTCATGCTCAAGGCGCATGACACGTCCGGCCTAGTGCATATCATTGCATACATGATGGATCCTATAGCAGACGCATACGGGATTCCCTTCATTTTATCTTGCTCATCCTTTGAGCTTGGACATTGAGTCGTACTCAATATCGTTCCTCTTTGAATAGGTACCGTACCTTTCTTAGAGTTCTCCATCTTGAACCTTTTCAAGATCTTGTCAATGTATGCACTTTGATTTAAACCTATCAACCGCCTTGATCTATCCCTATAGATCTTTATTCCCAAAATGTAGGCGGCTTCACCAAGATCCTTAATGGAAAAACAGCTTCCAAGCCAGGTTTTTATACCTTCCAAGGTTGGAATGTCATTTCCAAATAGTAGGATGTCATCGACATACAATACTAGGAAAGTGATGATGCTCCCACTAGCCTTTTTATACACACAAGCCTCATCAGCATTTTTGATGAACCCAAATTTAATTACCTCTTCATCAAAACGGTGATTCCAACTTCTTGACGCTTGCTTCAATCCATAGATTGATTTCTTTAACTTGCATACTTTGTTAGGATGTTTTGGGTCGACAAAACCTTCAGGCTGAACCATATAGACATCTTCCTCAAGATATCCATTTAGAAAAGCGGTTTTGACATCCATTTGCCAAATCTCATAATCATAATGAGCAGCTATGGCAAATAATATCCTAATAGACTTTAGCATTGCAACAGGCGAAAAAGTCTCATCATAATCAACCCCTTGAGTTTGAGTGAAACCTTTTGCTACAAGTCTAGCTTTATAAGTATCCAAGTTTCCATGCATATCGGTTTTCTTCTTGAAAACCCACTTACTTCCAACTACCTTGGAGTTAAGAGGTGGTACAACCAAGTCCCACACTTGGTTGTCATACATGGATTGCATCTCAACATTCATGGCTTCAAGCCATTTGTCACAATCCAAATTGGACACTGCATCATGGTATGTGATTGGTTCATCGGAATCAACCACATAGCACCCATCCATGAAAAATCCATATCTTTCAGGTGGATTACTAGTTCTACCAGATTTGCGAACGTTTTGTGTGTGTTGATCAACCATTTGATCATTCTCAACATCCTCATGTTGAGTGCTAGTGTCAACCAAACGTGTATCGGGTTGTGGACCTTGATCCTCCTCAAGATCCACTGTTCTACTGCTAGCTCCTTCCATAAGGAACTTGGCTTCCAAGAACTCACCCTTCTTGGCAACAAATCCTTTTGTTCCAATGGATCATAGAAATAATATCCCATAGAATCTCTAGGATATCCAATAAAAATACACTTAGTGGAACGTCTTTCTAACTTGTTTGAGGTGGGAGTCTTAACATAAGCCTCACATCCCCACACCTTTAAATATGATAGAGATGGAACCCTTCCATGCCATATTTCAAAAGGTGTCCTTTCCACTTTCTTGGTTGGGGCCATATTCAAAATACGGGCCGCAGAGAGCAAAGCAAAGCCCCAAAATGATAGAGGCAATGAGCTTCCAGCCATCATAGATCGAACCATATCTAATAGAGTTCGATTTCTCCTTTCGGACACACCATTGTGTTGTGGTGTTCCAGGTGGAGATAGTTGTGAGATAATCCCACAACTTCTAAGATGATCTCTAAAAGCATCACTCAGGTATTCACCTCCTCTATCGGTGCGAAGAATTTTTATTGATTTGTTGAGTTGATTTTCTACTTCATTTTGGAAGGTTTTGAACATTTCAAAAGCTTCATCTTTGTGTCTTAACAAGTACACATACCCATACCTACTATAGTCGTCGGTAAAGGTAATGAAGTATCTTTCATTATACCTAGTCATTGGCTTAAAAGGACCACATACATCCGAATGTATGATACCTAATAAATCTTTTGCCCTTTCGGTTTTGCCACTAAAAGGCGCCTTAGTCATTTTGCCTTGTAAACAAGATTCACATACATCAAATGAATCATATTCACTTGCTTTTAAAAGACCATTCTTTTGAAGAGTTTGTATGCGCTTCTTGTTTATATGACCAAGACGGCAATGCCAAAGATAGGTGTCACTCAAATCTAATTTGAGCTTCTTGGTGGTGGTTTGGTACAACGAGCTATCATATAATGTGTTTTCATGAACCAATTCATAAATACCATTAATAGGAGTAGCTTTAAAATAAAAGATGTTATTTAAAGAAACATGAATTTCATTTTCAATAAACATCAAAACATAACCATATTGTCTTAATTGTGCAACTGAAATAATGTTCCTAGTCAAACTAGGAGCATACAAAACATTGTTCAAAATTGCTTCCAAACCATTTGGAAGCTTCAGGATGTAGTCCCCTCGGGCTTCAACTTGAACTTTTGCCCCATTCCCCATGTAGAGGCTAACATCCCCTTTGTTGAAGTTTTTACTTCTTTTGAACCCCTGCAACAAATTGCAAATGTGAGTCCCACATCCGGTATCCAATACCCATGTGTTAGAGGATATTATATTTAGATCAATATGAATCATGAAAATTGTACCTGAGGTCTGCCCGGCATCCCTCTTTGCTTTCAACTCTTTGAGATGGACAGGACAATTTCTTGCCCAATGTCCTATCTCCCCACACTTAAAGCATGGGTCATCCGAAGCAACCTTTTGCTTCTTCTCCGCTGGTTTTGGTGGTGGCACTTTTACCACTCCCTTTCCCTTTCTCCCAACGTACCCTTTACCTTTGGCAACACTTGCCTTGGATGCGGGGTGAGGCCTCTTCTTGTTCCCACCTTCATTGATGGTGAGAACGGGTAAACTCCTTTTACCCATGGCCGCCTCGGCTGTCTTGAGCATAGAGTGAAGCTCAGTTATGTTCTTGTCCCAACCGTTCATGTTATAATTCATAACAAAATTGTCAAACCTTTTTGACAAAGAGTTGAGGATCAAATCCGTAGCCAACTCTTTCGAGACGGGACAATTCAGCCTTTCGAGGCGGTCTATGTGGCTCTTCATCTTAAGTACATAAGATGAGACCGATTGGGTATCATCCATACGACATGCATGGAGTGCTCGAACCGTTTCGAAGCGCTCTACCCTTGCTTGTTGTTGGAACGTTTCCTTCAACTGGGTTATCATGTCGTATGCTCCGTGATGTTCGTACTCCTTTTGGAGATCCGGAGTCATACTTGCCAACATGAGGCAAGACACTTGGACCGAGTCCTCAGTGTATTTCACCCAATTCAAGTAGGCCTCTTCATCTTCCTCATTGGGTTCATCGGGAATCGGATCGTCTAAGATATATGACCGTTTCTCTTGCTTGAGAACAATTCTCAAGTTTCGAAACCAATCAATGAAATTGTTATGGTTTAGACGCTCCTTTTGGAGAATGGTTCTTAGTGATAGGTTGTGAGCGGATGGAATATCATTATTTTCATTGTTGTTGGTGGCCATCTACAAAATTTAACAAGGTTCAATTTTAGTATTTACGATATTATCATTTTAATTATAAATCTCTTTATGTGTCATACACAAAATAAAATTCTAGAATCCAACGTCACATTTAAATAGTGGTTAGGTGATCTTTATCCCATTATTTAAATTAACAAGGTAGTCAACGTTTGACAATTGCAACCCTTTGCAACTTCTAGGGTATGGGATCGACTTAAACATCTTATGTATAGTCGGCATGTTAATCCCATCAACACCTTTTGTAAACCATATTGTAGGTGATCCATTTAACATGGTTTGCAAATCAAGTTACCCTACTTACACACACATGTGAGTTTACCAATATAAGTGGTTAGGTGATCTTTATCCCACAAATATGGCATTCCCACCTTAAATCACAAGTTCCCTCAAAATGGTTAGGTGACCTTTATCCCATTAAGAGTTTTCAAGTGACTTAAGTGTTGTGTAAAAGGATGGTGATAAACTTGTTTTCAAAAGACATTTTAAGTTTTCATAATTCTAGTTTAGAAAACTCTATGTACCTTGCATTTGCATGCTTTCAAATACATGGTACCCTATGGTTCTTTTAATAAAACCCCTTTTATTTAAAATCATTAATCCTTTTAATAACCTTTTATTAACCACTTAATGATTAAGAACCATTTATTTTCAGCTTGTTATGTTTATAAATTTGTTAGTTATGCATATCCATATATCAAACAACCAACATAAAACAAAACAACCAAACAAGCACAACCATTCAATCATATGTGCATAACCATAGCCACTAAGGTGACCACACTTGTTTGCCATCACAAGTGTTGTCACTAGGTCTTTCTAAGGGTTAATAATGACACATTAAAATGTGTCCAAGAACTCCCACTCGAATCCACATCCAAATGCTTCAAGTGTCCATGTCTTTTGAGTTCTTCCTTTGTATCTTTCCTTGAGTCTCCAACTTGTGCATCTTCTTTTACAAAATCATATCCTAATACAATTTTTCTAATAAAAGAAATGCACCTAATCTATTTATTACATAACCAATGAATAAATAAATTACAACCCAAAAGATACAAACACCAAAATTATTATTACAACCCTTTAATGAATAAAACTAAACATGACAATCACATTCATCCAAAACCAAAACACATTAGGTCAAGGCTATGTTATGCACCAAAATATGTATCAAATACAACATCCAAGAACAACCATGAACTCCCTTTTTAACCCTTAAAGTTTCGGCCAACATGAACCCAAACTTTAGGGTTTAGTCCAAACAAAACAATCAACCACTTGATGTTAATCTTTCAAGGTTTATTCTAAAGCATGTGAGATAAAACTTTGAAAGATAAGGGATTCATTTATCCATATCAAAACAGCCCCTAATGGGTTGAAAAAGTCCAACAAAACTAACTTTTCTTGGACTTTTGAAGCAAGTTTTCCACATAACCGGCTCTAGATGCCATTGTTGGGTTTTTACAAGTTTTAACAAGGATGTTTAACCATTTAAACATAAAAACGCAGCGGATGTATGGAGTTTAAAACTTGTGTTATATTCTGAAAATAAACATTTATATGTTCAAGAAAACAAACCCAAGAACAAGGATCATATATATGTGAAAAGAAATGCTATCAAAACCAACCATAGGATGTACATGAATACTACCTTTCTTGAACAAGCAAGTTGGATACGGATAAGATGGAGGAAGATGATGTTTCTTGAATGTCTAGTCTTCAAAAGAGAAGACCTCAAGCTTGTATACCCACAAGCTCTTGCAAAGCACCAAACTTGTTAGGAAGTTAACACCCAAAGCCTTCCTTTCCAAGCTCTATGTCCGTGAATGTGAAGAGAAAGATGGAGAAGAAGAGTCCTTTGCATGTGTGAGAGAGAGAGTAGTTGAGTGTCTTGTTCCAAGGGATTAAAGTCTTGTCTTAAAACAAGACAAGGAATCCCAAGAAGAAGCAAAGGGGCGGCCGAAAGTTTTGGTTTAAAATGGGTTCCCCCCATTTTAAAATAACACCCTTTTAATTCATTTTAATCACCCATTAAGTTATATAATTAAACTAATTTTAATCTTATAACTTAAACACTCTTATATTTGATGTTATTTAACTTATTTAAACAACATTACAAATGATATCTCATGAACAAAATATCCATATAATTTGTTCTATCTCAAATGCAATAATTCAGAAAACCCATTTTCTAAATTGGTGTCATAATTTATTTGCTTGATCATGATCAACAAATAAATGTTTAACGGTGTTTGCCTAGCTTGTTATTGGGTATGACCCAACTTGGATCATAACGTACTAACTACATCAATCTTGTATGTGTCTTGGGCATATAAGATCCAACACAAACTACACTGAAGGAGGGAACCAGAATGAGAAGCCAAGACAGCAAACTACAGTGGCTGTTGAAGAAGGAGGCTTAGCTGGAGCTTTCAAGCTGAAGATGCATCTCCAAACCAAGCACTCATGGCTGATCATGATGAAGCCAAGGTACTTGAACATCTTTGCTCTCCTGAATGTATTGCTAAAGTAAAGATACAGGTCCTACAACTTGGAAATAAGATCTGATATTGAGTCTTTAAATATTTAAAAGCTGATTTTAAAAGAGCTGAAAATGACTATAAACTTAAGATAGAAGATCTAGAGAAAACAGTTTCAACTCTTAAACATGAGCAGACAAACTACAGGACTCAAATTAAGGATCTCATTACCAAGTTGACTGAATGCCAGGCTGAGCTTGTGATCAGCAAAGCCAGGGCAGAAAAATGGTTCTTGAAGAAGAGACCTTCAAGAACATGATATCCTCATCTCTCATGCAAAAGTGTGTTATCAGAATAAGCAGGATTGGGATCTAGTGAGATAGCTCCTCCACACACTCTACTATCAGTCAGATCTCCTAGGTGTGAACTGGTCAAGATGAGCTGCCATCCATAGACCAAGTGATGAAGAGGATGAAGAGGAGAAGGTGAGGGATGACTCTGTGATGAGTAAAGAGAGTCAATCCAAAAAGGGTCACCATGCTCCTAAGGAGGAAAAAGAAGCTGGTTTGAGCAAAACCAAGAGAAAGAACTTGATCAGAAGAGCAAAGAGAAGATCCAGAAAAGCTCAAGAGATCAAGACCACCTTTGATCCCAAACAGAAACAAGTATTTATCTCTGCAGGGTTCAAGGTGATGAAAGCTGAAGATCCTGTCAAGAATTCTAGTACCAAGAGTTCTACTTCAGCTTCAACTCACTCCAGCAACAACAAGAAGACTGATCAGCTGTGTGTCACTGCTACACAGCCTGAACCATCCATTTCAAAGAGCAAGCTTCACCCTAAGAAGCCTGCTGCATCATCTGAAAAGGTGGAGAAAGAAGAGGAAAGTGTTCAAGCTCAGTCTTCTTTGGGAAAGAAGACTCTCAGAAGGAAAGAATTGGATTGTGTTATGTGTGGTAGTACTTCACATCTGGCTAAGGATTGTCAATACAATCCCAAGAGTACTATCCACATGATCAAGAAGAAAACTTCTGAGAAAAAGAAGAAACAAACAGCTTCGGAAGGAAAATCTGTTTCCTTCGAAGCTCCAAAATGAAGAAGAAGGCAAGTAGGAAATTGCCTTCGGAAGAAAAGTTGGTCTCGGAAGAAAGGAATGCTTCCAAAGCACTGAAGCTTGCTGCAGTGAAAGCAAGAGCTTCCGAAGGATCCATCTCCAAAGCTTCCGAAGCTACAAAAGCTTCCGAAGTAGTGAAGGTCAAGCCCAATCTTCCAAAGGTGGTGTGGAAGATGAAGGAAGACCTTGAGACTGAAAGCTCCTCTTCAGCAACAGCAAATGATCCTCAAAGCCTGAACATAGGATCACTTTTCATGTTTCATTTTCATTGCTTTCATCTAAACTTTATAAGCCCAAGACCAATGAGGCTTGGGTTTCCAAATGTAACTAAATCATCTCTTTTGTGCAGGGACAGCCAAAGGCAAACAAAAATGTGTGGATCATTGATAGTGGCTGCTCCAGGCACATGACAGGCAATGAGTCCCTACTTTAAAACTTTGAAAGAATTGATGGAGGACCAGTTGCTTTTGGAGGAGATGCAGGAGGTTACATTACTGGTAGGGGCATGGTCTCAAATGGTAAGCTCAGCATTGAGAAGGTAAACTTTGTCAAGGAGCTTGGATACAATCTTTTGAGTGTGTCCCAATTTTGTGACCAAAAACATCACATGCTCTTTACTGAGCATGAGTGCATTGTTCTCAAGCCTGGGGTCGACATTCCTCAAGAGCATATTTTGCTCAGAGCCCCCAGGAAAGGGAACATGTACAAGATGGACTTGCAGGAAACATCTCCCTCTGGAGAGATTTTTGCTTTCTATCTAAAGCAAATAGTGATGAGTCTTTCTTTGGCATAAAAGAATGTGCCATGTAAACTTTAAGAACATGAATAAACTGATTAAGAATGATTTGGTAACTGGAATGCCAAAGAAAGAGTTTACAAGTGATGACCACTGTGTTGCATGCCTGAAGGGGAAGCAACACAAAGTGTCTCACAAGCCAAAGGAAATGAACTCTATCACTACTCCCCTACACTTGTTACATATGGATCTGTTTGGCCCCACCAGTGTAATGAGTTTAGGAAGGACCTCATACTGTTTGGTGATCACAGGTGACTTCACAAGATTTACTTGGGTGTTTTTCCTTAGAACTAAGGATGAAACTCCTGAAATCTTAAAGAATTTCATTCTGAAAATTGAGAATCAATCTGATCACAAGGTCAAAATCATAAGATGTGATCAAGGAACCGAATTCAAAAACCAAATCCTTGATACATTTTGTGATGAAAAGGGTATTTCAAGACAATACAGTGCTCCCAGACTCCTCAGCAAAATGGTGTTGCTGAGAGGAGAAACAAGACACTTATTAAAGCTGCAAGAACCATGTTGTCTGACTCTAAGCTGCCCATCACCTTCTGGGCAGAGGCTTTCAACACAGCCTGCTATGTGCAAAACAAAGTTTTGGTAGTTAAGACACATGGTAAGACTCCTTATGAACTGTGGCACAAAAGAAGACCATTCATTGGTTTTCTCAGAACATTTGGATGTCCTTGCACCATCTTGAATACCAAAGATCAAATAGCCAAGTTTGCTGAGAAATCAGATGATGGACACTTTGTTGGGTACTCTTCTCAAGCTAAGGCTTATAGAGTATACAATCTCAGAACTAGAATCATTGAGGAGTCAGCCAATGTGACTTTCAATGAACACACACCCTGTGTAAAAGGTTCTGGTCCGATTGGCTGTTTGATCTTGACTTAGTTACCAACTGTTTTAACAAATCTTGTGAGAATGTTTCAGGATCTACAGATAACAGGTCAACAGAAGATCCTGATCCAAGATTTGAGCTGAGAAGACCAAACAAGAAGACTACTTCAGCTCCTGGTGACTAACCCTGCAACTGAAGCTCCCATCAGCACTAGCATGACAAATACTGCTGATTCAAATGAATTGCCTTCAAATTCCAGCTCAGAGGCTCAGAATTCAGGAGAAGGAACTTCAAATGCAGGAGGAGGAACTGGAGGTGGTGACAGTGATCAAGAATTTCTTGATGCTGAAAACCACTCCATTGAAGACAACATGAATGATGTCACACACTCATTGGATCAAGTCTCTCTTGATAAGTGTGCTGATGTGGTGGGAGACACCTCATTGCCAGATCAGAATTTCTCAAATTTAGATCTGTCTAACCAACTTGCTGTGATCCCTCAACTTCGGATCCACAAGTCACATCCCACCACAAACATCATTGGAAATGTTGACTCAGGGGTAAGAACAAGAGGACAAGCTCATGACAGCCATGTTTGTCTACATTCTTGTTTCTTATCCCAGATAGAGCCGAAGAAGGTTGATGAGGCTTTGAAGGATGGAAGCTGGATTGAAGCTATGCAAGATGAGCTGCTTCAAATCAGAAGACAGAAGGTTTGGAACTTATGTCCTCTTCCTCAAGGGAAGAGTGTCATAGGAACCAAATGGGTATTCAGGAACAAGAAAGATGATAGAGGGATCATCATCAAGAACAAGGCTAGACTGGTTGTCCAAGGATACACTCAAGAAGAAGGAATTGATTACACTGATGTCTTTGCTCCAGTTGCAAGACTTGAAGCTGTAAGAATATTTCTGGCTTATGCTGCATCCAAGGATTTCAAGGTCTACCAGCTTGATGTGAAGTGTGCTTTTCTCTATGGGGATTGATGAAGAAGTTTATATTAAACAACCACCTGGCTTTGCAGACCCAGATCATCCTGATTATGTCTGCAAGCTTGATAAAGCCCTTTATGGACTGCATCAAGCTCCAAGAAAGTGGTATGAGACACTATCAACATACCTCTGTCAACATGGATACAAAAGAGGTACTATTGATGGGACTCTCTTCATCAAAGAAACAGGAAATGACACATTGCTAGTTCAGATATATGTGGATGACATCATCTTTGGTTCAACTAATCCAAAGCTCTGCAAAGACTTTGAGATGCTGATGAAGAATAGATTTGAAATGAGTGCCATGGGGGAACTCAATTTCTTTCTAGGAATTCAAGTGAAGCAGGTTGAAGATGGCATCTTCATCAGTCAGTCAAAGTATGTACAGGACATACTTACAAGATTCAAGATGACTGACTGTAAGGTTGCAAAGACACCCATAGCCAGAAACCACTCCCTTGGTCCTGATCTTGAGGGGAGTGTGTTGATGAACATCTCTACAGGGCTATGATTGGGTCACTTATGTATCTTACTGCTAGCAGGCCTGATATCATGTTTGCCACATGCATATGTGCAAGATATCAAGCCAACCCCAAGATGTCACACCTAATCACTGTCAAAAGGATCCTTAGATATCTCAAAGGTGCTCCAAATCTAGGCCTTTGGTATCCAAAGAATTCAGACTTCAATCTGTATGCTATACAGATAGTGATTATGGTGGCTGCAACATGACTGCAAAGTCCACATCTGGGGGTGTCAGTTCCTGGGTGGAAGGATAGTCTCTTGGCAATGCAAGAAGCAATCCTGTGTGTCTGCATCAACTGCTGAAGCTGAATACATTGCTGCTGCCAGCTGCTGTGCTCAAGTGCTTTGGATTCAGAATCAGATGCTAGACTATGGGTTCAATTTCAAAGAGACTCCCATCCACATAGACAACAACAGTGCCATCTCTATTACAGAGAATCCTGTGCAGCATTCAAGGACCAAACACATCAACATCAGGTATCATCTGATTAGGGATAATTTTGAAAAGGGATTGATAAAACTAATCAAAGTTAACACAAATGAACAATATGCCGATCTGTTCACAAAAGTTTTGATGAACAGAGATTTAAATATCTTGTATCAGCTATTGGATGATTAACTTTGAGTAGATTTTTCTTAATAACTTAATCAATATTATTTCTTAAAACTGTGTGTCCTAGGTTGTCTATTAGATCACTTCATAAGCCCAGTTCTCTTTGGAAGAAAAACGAACTTTTAGAATGATATCTCTTAGAATGATGAAAATTTACCTTCGGAAGAAGCAAAAGTTGCCTTCGGAAGAAATTTATGTCTAAATCGTTTAAACAGCTTATCTGAGATTTACCTTCGGAAGAAATTCTTGAAGTATCTTCCGAAGCTTAAATTTTGGTATAAGTACTTGAATGCTTTTTAGGAACAAATTTCTTCCGAAAGCAATTTAGTCTCGGAAGACTCATTTATTTCTTCCGAAGCCAAAATTTTCAAAACTCTTTGAAATATCTTCCGAAGCAAAATTGCTTTCGGAAGCTTTGATTGCAAGCTTCCGAAACCAAAATTGTCTTCGGAAGCTTTTTCTACTTCCAAGAAAACTAACTTTTTGGGCGCCTTTTTCAGAAGTAGGACCCACTTGCGGATTTCAAAGTTTATCTTTTTGTCATAACTTTGTCTCAAATCTAGAGTATATCTTTCCAAACGGTTCTATTTCATCTCACTTCTCTCATTGTTCCTTAACCTAAAATTACCCCCAAATTTCATCTTCTTCTTCTTTCTTTCACTACCAAGCTTCAAATGGCCAATCTTGATCGTCGTAACGACCCTGATTTCACCATGCACCTACACAGGCAACACAATCAAGTTGCTCTGTTAAACTCTGAGAAGGATCCAAGCTTCTCAGACGTGTGTAGGTATCTTTCTTTGTCTCACTACTTCACCTCCCTTACAATCGATCCTCCTCTTTATGAGGATCAGTTGCTTGAGTTCTGGCAGACCTGTCAAGAGGTCACCATGGACGGGGAGAAGGCACTGTCTGCCACAGTGCAGGGGAGGACGGTTTTCATCACTCCAGCCATTATCAACACCCATCTTCAGCTGGATGATGAAGCAGGTGAACTGTCTTTCCCAAAAACTGCTGTCAACCAATCCTTTGAGCAGATGGGATATGAAGGTGACTTCTCAGTCAAGACCTTCAGGAAGGGGAAGGTCTCATTCCAATGGAAATACCTCCTCCATGTCGTCATTCACAGCTTATCCAACAAACATGGAGGATGGGACCAGATTCCAGAAGACCTCTCCTTCATTGTCCATGGGATGGTTCAAGGGGTCAAATTCAGGTACTCTCAGTTTGTATTTACAAATTTACTTGCGAATTTGGATTCCTTAGAATATTACATGTTCCCCCGGTATGTTCAACACATTCTCAACTGTGAATGGGACCACAGTTGAGGGAACAGGTAATGTTCTTAAACTTGCACATATGAGACCCGACATTTTCAAGATATTGAAAAAGCCAACTGTTGGGTTCTCCGGGGTAGAAACAGCCCTTGTCCCAAAAATGTTTGAGCTCATTTCTCAGGGTGACATCCTAGCTGCACCATCTAGTGATGAACCAACACCCTCTACTTCTCAACCACCATCAAGGCCAACAATTACCCTCACCTACACTAGAAAATCCAAACGAACCCCTGCACTTGCTATTGAGCATGTGCAGGCCCCCATATACAACCACACAGGAGAAGTGGACACTCGAGCTCCCACTTCCCCTGAGGAGCAAACCACTCCCATTTTTCAAACAATCAGTGCTGAGGTTCCTCATGCTCAGCCTGATGAGCTCACACTCCACAAACAGCCTTAAGCCATCACTCTGAGTCTCAACACTCTAGTGATCAACCTTCAGGGGAAAGCTACCATCCCCAGCCTCTTGATCTCAACCAACCCATACCCAGCCTTGACTTCTACTTCATGAAGATTTGGGTTTCAGTGAGTACCATGAATCTCTCCTCTCTACCCACACTCAAGGGAGATGAGTACTCCTGCTTCACCCACTTCTAGCCCACATCAGACACCCCAAACTGAGGTGGATCTTCCTTCATTGTCCAGGAGATCCATGTTGAAGAGGCTCTCACTGTTGCCAGTGATTACATCCTTAAGACCTCAACCACGGCAAACCCAGCCTCTTGACACTGTCATTGGGCAGGGGAAATCCAGCAGCCAAGAACCCCATGCTGGTGGTGAAGGAGCAGACCTCGGTTCACCTCCTTCATCCCCCAATGATTCTTCAACTGAAGATGAGGGGAGTCTGAAACTTAGGGTGCACCAACTTGAAGACATCTGCACCGAACTAGTTTCACAGATAGCTCACCTTGAATCACAGGTGACTATCTTGCAAAGGAGGGTCCATGACCAGCAACTTGAGATCACCGATCTCAAGGGCCAGTTAGCTGAGAGACCTATAGGACAAACTCATCCAGTCCACAAGAACCTGTGGATGTTATGGATCACTTCCCCAGCTCACCTATGCATGAGGGTGATGCTACCAAAAAGGGGGAGGAAGTTCTGACAGCCACAGAACCTGGGAGTTCTTCCTCAAGTATGGACATACAGGACTCACCATCCTATCTTGCAGTTGTCCATGCTCAGCAACCTCCTCTAGACAGTGATCTGGAACTGCTCATTCAACAACTGTTTGAGGAGGGAGTACCAAGAGCAATGTCTGCCCCATCTGAGAACCCAATCTGGGTTGGGGGTATGACATGATAGGAAAGCTCTTGTGATCTCTAGAGCTCAGGGTCAACAAGAAATTCTCAACATCTCCACCTGAGTTTCTATGAGAGTATAAACTGGTAGATCTGGCACTTGTCAACCCAAGCAATAACAGACAAGCTGTCAGATTAGCCAATCAAATTCAAGACTGGGTGCTGGCAGAATTCAAAAGGAGAACTGCATTATATAGACAGAGGCTAGCAGTTGAAGCCTTTGGTCAACTGGATGTTGAGGTAGACCCCAAGATTAGCTTCGAAGGGAAAGCCTTGACTGAAGGCCCAGAGGCTGAGACTGTGAACCTTGAGACAAGATCTCCTCCAGCACCCCATACCCTCAGTGAGGCACCAGCTGGTGATGGTGCTTCACAACCTCTCTTGGCCAGAGCTTGACTGCTGAATCAAGCAATGAAGGCCAAAGCTCTCCTCAGGCTGAGTCATCAAGATCTGCAATTGACAAAGGCAAAAGAAAGATACTGCTAAGAGATTGAAGAAGAAAAAAGAGAGAGGAAGAGGAAGCTGAGGGGAGAGAGTTCAAGTGGTTCCCCAGGATTCATGCAAGCTGCAATTCTACTGCCCATATACCAAACACTCAAGAAGATGAATTAAGGGCAGCCAGACTCAACTATCTGGGGACCAGGAACTACAACATAGATGAACTCATCTCTCTCCCCTTAGAGGAGTTAAATGAACTGGCTGACATTGAATTGTCAAAGGAGAGGAAGGAAGCTGAGGATGCAGCCTTGACCCTCAAGCACAAAGAAGAAATGAGAAGAAAAAGAATATACAAGAACATTCCTGTCCTCTCCCCAGTTCAAGAAAGTCCTGAGTCAGAGACTGTGGCTGCTGAACAACCTCAGGTAGTTGATGAAGAAGAAAAAGCAAAATGATCAACTACCTGAGTGCCACAGGTCTCTATCAGGCACCTGCACTTCTTCCCTTGCCTATGATTATATATTGTTTGAATACAACAAGCAGCTGGAAGAGCAAGCCAAAAGAGAAAGGCAAGCTGCTAGAAGAGGCAAAGGGAAGAAGCTGCAAAATCAAGAGCCATCATCCAGAAAAGTCAGAAAAAGTCTGCAGATAGGCAGAGGATGATGAGCTTCTTGAAGCTGTATGGGTTCTCCGGAAGGAGGCTTGGTCCCATGTCTCTATCCACAATGGATGAGCACATAAGGGTGATCAAGCAGAAGATTAAAAGGGGAGAGCTTGTGGACCTTCATTCACCATCAAGTCAAGCTCAACCTGAAGTTGAGGTAAAGGTGAACCTACAGAGACAACACAACCTGCACCTGAAGCTACACAACAGCCAACTTCATCTTCTAACCCATAGCAGGGTTCTCCTCCCTCTCCTTCTGAACTGGGAGAGAGGAGATCCCAACTGAGAGGGAATCCACTAAGAACCTGGTACTGAAGACCAACCCTCTCAGTTAAAATCATCAGGGAGGAAAAAGAGGATGGCCAAAAGAAGATCATCTTCAAAGAAGAAAAAAGAAAGGCATCCTCCTCCCAACCTCAGGATGAGTCAGAACATCCTGAGGAAGTGCATGAAGAGGACTCTCAACAAACTCCTATCATAGTAGAGCCTCTCTCAGTTGGAAGACAAATTCTGTCCTGGACTTTTGTTGAAGATCCAGACAGATGGCATGTCACTAGAGATCAGGGAGAAAAACATGTCTACTTCATAAGTGACATGCTTGAACTCCCTCTGCATGATCTCTATGACATGAGAAGGTACTTCATGAGTCTGAAGAATCCAGATCTACTGATGAAGAAAGGAATTCTGAAGATCCTCATGTGGACTATCCCAGTCTGAAGAACCTCTCTGTTTTGGTAGCATCAGCCTAGGGGGAGTTTGTAGGAACCTCTGAAGTTAAGAGACTGATGCAACCAAAAGATACCAAAACAACCAAGTCTTCCAACATGCACTTTGGAACAAAGGTGAACTAGCTTCGGAAGTGTTACAAACTCAAGAAAAATGCTAAGTGTAAAATCTTCCAAAGCCAAAGTTCAGAAGAAACTGCTGCAGAAGCTTTACACAACTTGAAAATATTCCAAGTGTAAAGTCTTCCGAAGCCAAAGACTCAACTCTTCTGAAGGTAAAAGATGAAGTCTTCCAAAGCTCTCAAGACAAAGTCTTCCGAAGCTCTCAAGACAAAGTCTTCAGAAGCTGTTTAAAGACAAGACTGATTTTCCACTGAAGAGAGAGAAAAGATACCTTTTCCATCAACTTTATCATAAAGTAACCTACTCTCCGCTACATGCTCTTGTAGTTCACTTGCTATCACTAGTTTGTGAAACTTCCATACTTTATGATAAAGTAGATATGGTCTTCGCTGCAAGTTTCTGTTTTTGTTCCTTCTTGGCTTTTTGTAATAGGAAAGTCAGTGAGCTATGGCTTGTCATAGTCACTAGTCAAAAGGCAATCTGTCTTTTGACTTTAGGCTGATCTTGTTGTCTAGATTAGTCACTTCCAACTGTCTTTTTGCATATTGATGGTTGTAGGATGTAGTATAAGTAGTCTCCGGTTCTCTGTATTAAAATATACTTGTACAACACTTAATAGAACTAGAGAAGCAATATACAACTTCTTGAAAATTTATCTTTGCTCTTGTTCTTATTTGACTTGTGTTTATCTTGTATCTTCAGTAAAGGTTCACAGTTCCCTATTTGAATTGTTAAGTGATCTTAAGATCCTCCTAAGTGTGTTAACTAAGTGCAAGCTTAAGTACCCTTTAACGGTTCTGCACATACATTTTATGGAATGATTTAAAAAGTAGATTTGATCACCAAAAGGAAGTTCTACTTCCTGCTGCTAGAGATGAATGGAACAATCTCAGGTTCGGATTTCAAAAAGGTAAACGAGTACACCTTTGCTATGTTCAGAATATGCTCGACCCTCAGATTCTACGGACAAAATGTTACTGAGGAAGATATGTTGGAGAAAACTTTTTCCACATTTCATGCATCAAATATAAACTTGCAACAACAATATAGGTTGAAAAAGTTTAAAAGATATTCTGATTTAAATTCATTTCTCCTCGTAGTAGAAAAAAATAATGAGCTTTTGATGAAAAATCATCAAGCTCGTCCCACAGGATCATTAACAATTCCAGAAGTAAATGTTGCTACTAAAAACTCTGGAAGAAAGTGGGGACGAGATCGTGTTCGTGGTTCTTTTGATAAAAGTTACCCTAATGGTCACAACCATTCTTTCAAGGGTAATTATAATTATCGAGGTAAGTTTTATAGTCATGGACATGGTCGTGGTTATGGATATGGCCGTGGTAGAAATCAAAGAACAATCAATTACCACGTTCCACAAAATAACAATTGTAACCACACAAAGGGAATGAAGCTAGTAGGTCCGAAAACATTGGTACTTCCTGTTTTAGATGTGGTAGCATAAAGCACTGGTCAAAGGCTTGTCACACAGCTTCACATTTATGTGAACTATACCAAGCCTCTCTTAAAAGGAAAGAGAAGAAAGTGAACCATGTTGATAATTTTGATAATCTCAAAGTTGAGTTGCATACTGCAGACTTTGACATAGAACTCTAAAACACATGTTGCTTGACCATAATAGTTATATGCAACAATTAAGTGTTTTCCTATCTTTAATTATGTATTTTTCTTCATGTAATGTTTTCTTTCGATAAAATAAAGTTCTTGTTAAGTATAACAATATCGTCGTTATTCACTTATTATTTTTTTATACTTTCAAGATTAAAATGAACATCATTGGATCACAAGATCAAATAAATGAAGCAGATATATGTATAGCGGATAGTGGAGCCACACACTATACTTATGTAACACCCGAAAATTTATTAAGAAAAAAATAAAGACAAATGAGAAGTTGTAAAAATGGAGGGGCTAAAGTGTACAAAAGGACAAACATTATTATTTTATGTTTAAAGTGGGCATGGCCGCCCACTACATTGCTGCACCAACTGCTTCGACCGCTAAAGAGAAGAAAAGTAGAATTTCCACCGGTTCTAGAGAGAAGAAGAAGAAGATTCGGCTTGAAGGCGTTTGAACTCCAAGTTGCTATCGGGTTTGGAGGAGTTTTACTCGAAAGCAATAGAGGTGAGTTATAGATCCCCCTCTTTTAAATGTTTTCTGCTTATTTGGGGTTGGTTTGCATATTTGACTGGTGTTTTCAAAACAAGATACGATTTTTCATGTATGGTACGGTCGATTGTGATGATAAGGTTATGTTATGTGATTCTCTTGTTGATTGTTTAAAGTTTATGATGTTCCAACTGTTAGACTGATAGATCTAAGCTGTGTTCATGTTAGAATAATGTTTGAGAACTGGTAACGGCATAAGTTGAATTGCAGGTTAGTTTTTATGTTCATCCGCATTTAACGGTTAAGTCTTTTGTTCATGCGCATTTGTTAAGTCTTCATGCGCATTCGCTAAGTCTTTATACGCATTTGCTTTGTTCATCCACATTTGCCTTTAGTACAGTCAAAGTGTTCATCCACTTTTGTTCATCCGTATTGGTTGTGCTCATCCGCATTTGTCTATGTTCATCAGCATTTGTCTAAAGACTTGGGATTTTCTAGAAATTTTGGGAATAGAATTTAAGTATGGAGAACTTCCATATAAGGAAAGATTATGCTCGTTTAAGGACTGTTATGCTTGGTTCTTTCGTATATGCTGCTTTTACTTTGTCAATAATATTTTCATGTTATGTGATTATGTAATGTGCATCTGAATAAGTATATTCATAACAAGTGGACACGAAAGAATAAAATAAGAACAGTGAAACTTAATGAATGTTACCCCGGACCCTTATAATGAATGAAAAGCCTTGCAAGCAAAATGAATGGGGGTGCACGACCTTGTTGTCGTTAGCTCAACTGATGTGCGGCTGTATAGCCAATGAGGATGCACATCTGAGGTCTAATCCTGGGGATTGACCAATGAATGAATGGGATCCTAGTTCATGAGTAGGCTTCATGCCTAGCAGTGTGGATCAACTGTCGATGGGTTAGCTACCATGATAAACGTTTGCCAACAGGGGTTCGGCATTTGTTGCCAACCAATAATGTAGGCTCTTGCTTTGTGCAATCCTAGTTAATGAAGAGAAAGTTAAAGAAAGAAAGATAATGAATCACTATATGATTGATTATGTATATTGATGAATGATCACCAAATAAAGTTTAAAAAGTGTATTTTTCTATATTATTAAACTAGAACTCACTCAGCAACGCTGACTTTTTATATGCATATCAGTTGGCAGTAAGGATGTTGCTAAGGATGGCACGCGGATGAGGCTACTTGGCGGCAAAGACTGGCATCCATTCGTGTATGATGATTATGTTGTTTTGTAGTACAACTGAATGATCCTTTTTATAACTGTTAAAAATACAATGATATATTATTTAGCATCATCAGAATGGTTTTTGATAACTTAATCTGTTGCGATGTTTTGACGAAATGTATTTACCTTATATGAAAAATGTTGTGATTGACCAACTGTGAGGTCTCAGGGGAACGCGCCTTACAACTTAGATGTAAGAAATGTTTTTAAGAACTTAAACCAACAAAAAGAATTGTTAATACAATATTAGGACCTACAGACTTTATAGAAGGAGTAGGAAAAGCTAATTTAGTATTACGAAATAGTACAAAATTTATAATAGAAAATGCTTTATTTTCCCCAAAATCAACAAGAAATCTGTTGAATTTTAAAGAAATATATCATAACGGATATGATACTCAGTCAAGGACTGTTGATAGTGAAAAATATTTGCATATCATAAGCAAAGATTAGATATTAGAAAAACTAAGAATGCTTCAGGCTGGTTAACATTATACACATATTAATATGCCTCAAGCATATATGGTAGTTAAGAAAAATTTTATGATCCTAAAACACTTAACTTATGGCATGACAGATTAGGTCATTCAGGATCTACAATGATGAGAAGAATAATTGAAAACACTCATGGGCATCCATTGAAATATCAAAAGATCCCACAATCGAATAAAATTCCTTTATGTACATCTTGTCCTCTTGGGAAATTAATTACAAAGCCTTCGCCTTTGAAAATTGAAAAGGAACTACCTCTATTTCTTTAAAGAATTCAAGGAGACATATGTGGGCCAATTCATCCACCATATGTACCATTTAGATACTTTATGGTTTAGATAGACGAGTCAAGTTGATGGTCTCATGTCTCTTTGTTATCAACTCGTAATGTAGCATTTGCAAAATTTCTTGCATAAATTATCAAATTACAAGCACATTTTCTTGATTATACTATTAAAATGGTGAGACTTGATAATGCTGGTGAATTCACATCACATGCTTTTAATGAATATTGCATGTCTGTAGGAATTATTGTTGAACACCCTGTTGCTCATGTACACACACAAAATGGATTAGCTGAGTCATTAATCAAACATCCACAACTAATAGCTACACCATTAATAATGAGGACAAAACTCCCTGTATCTATTTGGGGACATGCAATTCTTCATGCTAGATTACTAATTCGGGTGAGACCAAGTTGAAATCTTAAATACTCTCCCTTACAACTTGTTTCTAGCAATGAGCCTAACATTTCCCACCTTAGAATTTTTGGATGTGCTGTGTATGTCCCTATTGCACCACCACAATGTATACAATTAGGTCCTCAACGAAGGTTGGGAATATATGTTGCATATGAAATCTTAGATACTCTCCCTTACAACTTGTTTCTAGAACTTTTGGATGTGCTGTGTATGTCCCTATTATGTGACTGTGTTTGCATTTGTATATGTAAAGTATTATCATAAATGAAGCTAAAGATTAATGATAATGAAAAGTGGAACTTAACGAATGAATAAAACTCTTGCAAGCAAATTGAATGGAGGTGCATAACCATGTTGTCGTTAGCTCAACTGTGTGCCATTTAGCTAACCCGAAGGATGCACACTGGGTCAATCTTTGAGATTGACGAGACCTTTATGGCATGCCCTAGGTACTGGGTCAGTCTTCATACGTAATGTTAGGGGTCTATTTATAGACCTCGGCCCAGCACCCGCTTCGTGCACAATGTTCGGGGTATTGCACATTGGTCTGGTAGAAAGTGAAAGATAATGATAAAAGTACGAAATCAAAGAGAAGAATGATGAAAGATAATAATGAATATTATCTTATTGTACGTATGATGTGTGATCACGTACGGAAGTAACGGATTTATGAAAAGGAAGTATTTTAAGAAAATGATATTTTACATATTTAAACAAGGGACTTTAAATTCTAAAAACTAGAACTCACTCAGCAACGCTGACTTTTATGCATTTTCAGTTGGCAGGTAAGTTGTTGCTGGGATGGCACGCGGGGGAAAGCTATTTGGCGGGCAAGACAGGCATCCATTCGTGCATGATAATTATGTTGTTTTGTAATGCAACTAAACGTTTCTTTTGTAACTCCTATTATACACTAATGTATTATTTGGAAACATTAAATATTAATACAATGAATGGTTTTTGGTAATCTAATCCGCTACGAGGTTTTAATTAAATGTACGTAATTTTATGTAAATAATGTTGTGGTTGACCAACTGTGAGATTTCCGGGAACGGGGCCTTACAAGTTGGTATCAGAGCCAAAGTTTAAGAAAAATGAGTAAAAATATTTTCAAAACCTAAACTTAAACTAAGAATGGGACCGAATGGAGGGATGCCAGCCCACGTAGCTACGTGCCATCAGGTTATTCTTTTCTTAAATATTAACCGGTATTATGTGCGTGTGCTATCTGATTTATGTGCCTTAGTAGATTTGGATACTAATGTAGTCGGGAGAGGAAATGCTTGGGGGATGAAGAGTAAAGTAAGTGGCTAATCACAACTGGCCACTATAATTAGGGACTTACTATACTTGACATAAACTGAGCTATTACCTTGAATGACTGTGTTGGTGTTTGAATCTTATAGTGTTTATAGGATGGCTAGTGGTAGATCGTCGAAAGCTTCCCGAGGTGGAGCACGTGGTGCTCGTGGTACTGGACCACGTGTCACGATGAACAAGGCGAAGACTGCTGTGATGGCTCCTACGGAGCCCAAGCTTCATCACCAGGAGGGCAGTGATAGGAGGGCGGTGATGAAAGTGCTAACTTGAGAGCCTCAGTAAAGGAGGCAGTTTGTGGAGGAAGTACATCAGGTCATGCAGATGATCCTACCGTCTGTGGTGACCGAGGTCATCCGTGCAATGAGGGAGGATAATAAGAAAGAGAGGGAGGAGGAGCGAAGGAAAACTACTGGGAGAAGAGGGGATGATAGAGATCATAGTGAATGGGAGCAACTAAACACTGAGATGGCAGCCTCCAGTGATGAGGAGGAGGTGGTAGTGCGGGAGACCGCGAAAGGGTGCAGCTATGAGGCTTTCCAATGATGCAAACCCCTAACTTTTATTGGCAATGGTAATGCTGCTGCTGCTCACCGCTGGGTGAGAGAAATGAAGGCGGTGCTGGAGATTAGTAAGTGTAGGGAGGACCAAAAGGTGAAGTTCGCCACTCACTCGTTTGTAGACTCGGCTTTATGTTGGTGGGACAATATTGTCCAAGCCGAGGGCAGCAGGGCCATCGGAAAGATGAGGTGGGAAGAACTGAATAAGATGGTGATTGAGGAATTCTGTCCTCACCGAGAGCTCGACAAGATAGAGAAGGAGTTCCTACAGCTAGAAGCGGGAACCATGACTCATTAGCAATACACCACCAAGTTCAATGAGATGGCAAGGCTGGTACTAGATCAGGTGATGCCGGTGTTGAGAAAGATCAAGAGGTATATTCAAGGATTGCCAGTGGATATCAGTAGGCACCTGATTGTTGCCCGGCCGAGTACCTTTAGATCGGCAGTGGATCTGGCAGGGAGACTCTATGATGAGAAGGAGATGGCTGTGGTAGAGGTGAGAAAGGCGGGTGGCGGTGACAGGAACTGGAGTGGAAAGTGGTTTGGACATGGTGGTTTCACTACAAACAACAAGAGGATGAGGGTGGATGACCGAAGGGTGGTGTCATCAAGCTCGGGGATGATGAAGTGTGGCAAATGTGGAAAGGAGCACACTAGAGAGTGAAGGTGGGGATCGAATGTATGCTTCAAGTGTGGGAGGTCTGGTCATTTGGCAAGGGATTGTAGGGTGTTGAGGTGCTATAACTGTGGTGAAGAAGGTCATGTGAGTAGGGATTGCAGGAAGCCGAGGGCGGAGCGTTCTGGGGCGAAGAAGAGGAGGGAGAATGAAGGACAGAGGGCAAGCGCTAGAGCATTCATGATGACCCGGGAGGAGGCCAGGGTGGACCCTAATGTCGTGTCATGTATGTTTCTAGTAAACCAAACTTATGCCTCTGTATTATTTGATTCTGGTGCTAGTAGGAGTTTTAGTTCTGCTGCTTTCTGTGCTAAGTTGCCTGTTAGTAGTAGAAGTATTAATGAGCCTTTTGATGTAGAAACTACTATTGGTAAGTCTACCAGAATTTCTGAAATGATAGAGGATTGTGACATAGAACTAGAAGGCCATAGGTTCTCTGCTAAACTATTTGTGATGCCCCTAGGCGGATTTATTGTAGTTTTAGGGATGGATTGGTTAGCGGCCTATGAGGCAAATACTGTGTGTCGCAAGAAGATGATTCGATGTCTGATGAAAGTTTGGTAACGGTCTATGGTGATCGAGTTACTACATCCCGAAGGTGATTTCGATGGTGGTGGCCGAAAAGTGCATGAAACGGGGATGTACTGCCTACCTGGCTTACGTGAAGGACGTGGATGCGTCAGTACCTCAATTTTCCAATGTACCAGTTATGCGTGACTTTCCAGATGTGTTCCCAGAAGATTTGCCAGTTGTGCCACTGGACCGTGAAATCGAGTTTCACATCGATTTGATACCTGGTGCTCAGCCCGTTGCCAAAGGACCATATCGATTGGCTCCATCCGAGATGAAGGAACTGATGGTGCAGCTACAGGAGTTGTTGGACAAAGGGTTCATCTAACCGAGCATCTCTCCCTGGGTGTTCTGGTCTTGTTTATAAAGAAGAAAGACGGTAGTATGAGGATGTGCATTGACTATCGTCAGTTAAACAAGTTAATGGTGAAGACCCGATATCCACTACCTAGAATTGATGACTTGTTTGACCAGCTCCAAGGTGCCAGTTGGTTCTCAAGAATAGACCTCCGATCTGGTTACCATCAGTTGAAGGTGAAGGAGCAAGATATTCCTAAGACAGCTTTTCGCACGTGTTATGGACCCTACGAGTTTATCGTTATGTCTTTTGGTCTAACTAACACACCAGCTGCTTTTATGGATTTGATGAATCGAGTGTGCTGGCCAATGTTGGACAAATCAGTGATTGTGTTTATCGATGATATCCTGATTTATTTGAAGAGCGAAAAAGACACGCCGGTCACATTCGTGGGGTATTGGAGACACTTAAAAGAGAGAGGCTGTATGCTAAATTCTCTAAGTGTGCTTTCTAGTTGTGTGAAGTTCAATTTTTGGGTCACGTGGTAAATTTGAAGGAATCATGGTGGACCTGGCAAAGGTTGAGGTAGTGATGCAATGGAAGTCACCAAAGACGCCATCCGAGATTCGCAGTTTCTTGGGTTTGGCGGGCTACTACAGAAGATTTATCTAAGACTTTTACAAGATAGCCTCACCATTGGCCAAGTTGACCCGCAAGGACGTAAAGTTTGTATGGGGTCTGGAACAGGAGGAGCTTTTGAGGAGTTAAAGATGAGATTGACTCAAGCTCCTGTCTTGACGTTGCCCGAAGGGAATGAAGACTTAGTGGTCTATTCAGATGCCTCATATTCAGGATTGGGTTGCGTGCTAATGCAGAGGGAAGAGTAATAGCCTACGTGTCCGGCTGTTGAAAATCCATGAGGCTAATTACCCTACTCATGACTTGGAGCTAGCGGTTGTGGTCTTTCCACTGAAGATTTGGATACACTATTTGTACGGGAAGAAGTGTACTATCTTCACGGACCATAAGAGTTTGAAATAATTCTTTGAGCAGAAGGACATTAATATGAGGCAAAGGAGGTGGCTGGAATTGATCAAGGATTATGATTGTGAGATCCACTATCATCCGAGCAAGGCCAACATAGTGGCAGATGCCCTTAGCCAAAAAGAGAGACCCAAGCCAATCCGGGTTGAAGCTTACCAGTTGATTATGACCTCTGATGTGATGACATAGATCAAGGAGTTCCAAGATGAGGCATTGAAAGAAGATCGTCTTAACTCTGAAAGGATGAGAGGTCTAGTCACGGAGTTGGGTGAAAATACTCACTGAGTTAGAACCCGCTTCGGGCGGGTGTGGATCCCTTATTATGGAGGCTTACGGGAGCAGATCACCAGTGAAGCCCATAAGACATGATACTCCATTCATCCCGGTGCTACCAAGATGTATCATGATATGAAGAAAGATTACTGGTGGCCAAGTATGAAGCGTGATGTGGCGGAGTATGTGAGTAAGTGCCTTACTTGTTTGCAGGTGAAGGCAGAGCATGAGAAGCCATACGCGAAGATCCAACCTCTGGATATACCCGAGTGGAAATGGGAGCACATCACCATGGACATCATTACGAGGTTACCGCGTACAACAAGAGGGTATGATGCCATATGGGTGATAGTAGATCGTTTGACGAAGAGTGCTCATTTTCTGCAGATCCATGAGACGTATTCATCTGAGAGGTTTGCGGATCTATTCATTAAGGAGATTGTAGCTCGTCATGGTGTACCGGTGTCTATCGTGTCGGACTAGGATACTATGTTTACATCCAAGTTTTGGAAGAGGTTTCATGATGCAATGGGCATGAGGTTGTATATCAGTACAACTTACCATCCCCTAAAAGATGGTCAGTCCTAGAGGACGATCCAAACACTTGAGGATATGCTCTGTGCATGCGTGATCGACTTTGGAGGAAGTTGGGATGAACACTTACCGTTAGCTGAATTCTCATAGAACAACAGTTATCATGCCAGCATTGGCATGCCACCATATGAGATGCTATATGGTAGAAGGTGTAGAACGCCCGTGTGTTGGGGAGACATTGGGCAGAAAGAGCTAGGTAGTATTGATGTGATTGAGGCTATGACTGAGAAATTGGAGAAGATCAAGGCCTTCATGAAGGCAGCGAAAGATAGGCAAAAGTCATATGCTGATAAGAGGCGTAGACCGATTGAATTCAATGTGGATGATAGGTTCATGTTAAAGGTCTCGCCTTGGAAAGGAATCATTCGGTTTAGGAGGCGGGGTATGCTCAGTTTGAGGTACATAGGACCTTTCTGAATTGTTGCACGAGTAGGAGAGGTGGCCTATCGATTGGAGCTATTTGATGAGTTAAGTGGAATTCATCCAACATTCCATGTATCTCATCTGAGAAAATGCCTAGCTGATGAAGACATGATTGTACCACTAGAAGACATTGAAGTGGATGAACGGCTCAACTATGTAGAGCAACCAGCGGCAATCATTGACCGAAAAGAGAAGAGGTTACGAAATAAAGTGGTTCCACTAGTGCGAGTGCAGTGGAAGCACAGGAAGGGATCTGAATCTACGTGGGAGACTGAGGAAGAGATGAGATAGCATTACCCACAACTGTTCGAAGAATAATAGGTTTCAGGGACGAAACCTCTATAAAGGGGGTGGACTTGTAACACCCGAAAATTTTAATAAAAAGAAAGCAAAAGAAAAGTATCTTGAAAGAAAAGAAAAGGAGCACTAGTGGGGAGGGGGAAAAGTGTAAAAAGTACAAAACCTTATTATTTTAAGGTTTATATGTGTATGGCCGCCCATACACCTTTTGACCTGCTGCTTTTCGGCAGAGATCAAGAAGAAGAAAGAAGCTGAAGTTTTCTCTCGGTTTCAAGGAAGTTGAAGCTGAGTTTTCACATTTGGTGAGTGTTTCCTTGTGTTTTGTTCGCTTTTGTTGGGTTTTCAACCTTAAAACCGATTTTTATGTGTTCTTCGTGCTTGGTTGTGTGTTTTGTTGTGTTTTTACGTGATTGGACTCATTGTGCCCTCAAGTTCGGTGGAGTTTTACTTGAAGGCTGCTTTAGGTGAGTTCTAGATCCCCGAGTTTGTGTTTTTAAACTTCTTTAGGGCTGAAATTGCATGTAAAAATGTTTTACAACTTGTATGTATGATAACCGTATGTATGTTGTGTTTGGTTGGTTGTATTTCTTGGACTTATGCTTGTTTTGGGTGCTTAGAATGATTGATTTAAGTTATGAGCATGTTAGAATGATGTTTGGGACTGGAAATACTTTAGAAACACGTATGCCTGCTACCCATGCGCATAAATAGGGCTTATGCGCCTGAAATTTGGCTCAGACGCGTAAGTCCTTTCTTATGTGCCTAAACAGTACCTCATGCGCCTAGAAATTTTGCCCAGTAGTCTAAGTGTTTTTCATGCGCCTGGATTTTGCCCCCATGCGCCTGATACTTAGCCAAAAAGACTAAGTTCCACCCCATGCGCCCCAATAGTGTCCATGTGCCCACTGCCCAAATGCCTATGTGAACCTCATGTGCCCGAATAGTATCCATGCGCCCAGAAAATTTCTCATGTGCCTAAGTGTTTCCATGCGCCTAAGTGTTGGTGCGCCTACATAGTACTCATGCACCTGTATAGTGCTCATGCGCTTAAAAGACTTAGAAAATTTTCTGAAATTTTGGGAAATAGAAATTTTAGGGTTTAACACTGGGATGTTTTGGTGGTTATGTTTGTTAGTTTTATGCTTGTTTATGGCCTGTTTTTATGTTCCATATTATGTATTATTACGTGACTTTACTTGGTGTGTTTGCGTTCGTATACGTAAAGTATTATCATAAATGAAGCGAAAGATTAATGATAATGAAAAGTGTAACTTAACGAATGAATGAAAGTCTTGCAAGCAAATTGAATGGAGGTGGACGACCATGTTGTCGTTAGCTCAACTGTGTGCAGTTTAGCTAACCCGAAGGATGCACACTGGGTCAATCTTTGAGATTGATGGGACCCTTGTGGCATGCCCTAGGTACTCGGTCAGGCTTCGTGCGCAATGTTAGGGGTCTATTTATAGACCTCGGCCCAGTACCCGCTTCGTGCATAATGTTCGGGGTATTGCATATTGGTCTGGTAGAAAGTGAAAGATAATGATAAAAGTACGAAAAGAAAGAGAATAATGATGTAAGATAGTAATGAATATTATCTTGTTGTACGTATGATGTGTGATCACGTACGGAAGTAACGGATTTATGAAAATGATGTATTTTAAGAAAATGATATTTTATATATTTAAACAAGGGACTTTAAATTCTAAAAACTAGAACTCACTCAGCAATGCTGACTTTTATGCATTTTCAGTTGGCAGGTAATTTGTTGCTGGGATGGCACGCGGGGGAAAGCTATTTGGCGGGCAAGACTGGCATCCATTCATGCATGATAATTATGTTGTTTTGTAATGAAACTAAATGTTTCTTTTGTAACTCCTATTATACACTGATGTATTATTTGGCAACATTAAATATTAATGCAATGAATGGTTTTTGGTAATCTAATACGCTACGAGGTTTTAATTAAATGTATGTAATTTTATGTAAATAATGTTGTGGTTGACCAACTGTGAGGTTTCCGGGAACAGGGCCTTACACTTTCATCATAAGATATCTTGAACCTTTAACAGGTTATGTATTTACAACATGTTTTGTTGATTGTCACTTTAAAGAGTCATTTTTCCTAATATTAGTGGGAGAAAAGAATAAACAAGAAAATGATGTCTGATGGTATGTTCCTTCATTATTGTATCTTGATCCAGTAACTAAACAATGTGAGACAGAGGTTCAAAAGATAATACACTTGCAAGAAATTGCAAATCAATTACCCGATGCATTTACTGATAGAAACAGAGTTACTAAATCTCATATACCAGCTGCTAATGCTCTAGCTCGAGTTGCGATTTCAAATAAGCAAATAGATAACACAATGGCTCATGAATCTCAGAGACGTTTGAAACGATGAAGACCAATCAGTTCCAAGGATAAAAATCCTCAAAAAAGAAAAACTCATGAAAAGGAAGTTGACAATAAAGTGAATGATCTTGATGCAACGCTAAATACCAAAACCTCTCATGAGGAGGATTTGGATAAAAATAACAAAGAAATGTCAATTAACTATAGTCAAACACATATCTTATGGAAACTAGATGAAATGGAAGGTATTGTTGAAAGATTTTCTTATTCCGTAGCAAGTGACATCATGAGTGGAGATGATGATCCTGAACCAAAATCAGTTAGTGACTATAAAAATAGACATTATTGGGATAAATAGAAAGGAGCTATGCAAGCTGAATTAGATTCACTTAACAAACGAAAGGTCTTTGGACCTACTGTTATTACTCCGATGGGCTTAAAGCCTGTGGGGTATAAATGGGTTTTTGTACGAAAAAAAAATGAGAAAAATAAAGTTACAAGGTATAAAGCTAGACTTGTACCTTAAGGTTTTCACAAAGGCCAGGGATTGATTATGAGGAAACATACTCCCCTGTTATGGATGCAATAACCTTTAGATACTTAATCAGCTTAACAGTCTCTAGAAAGTTAGAGATGCGTCTTTTGGATGTTGTCACAACTTACTTGTATGGATCAATAGATAGTGACATCCATATGAAAATTCCTAAAGGTTTTAAATTCCCCAAATCATTAAACTCAAAGCCTATGGAAATATATTCCATCAAATTACAAAGATCCTTGTATGGACTCAAACAATCTGGAAGGATGTGGTACAATGGTTTGAGTGATTATTTGACAAGTAAAGGATACACAAGTAACCTTATTTGTCCATGCGTCTTCATTAAGAAGACAACATCAGGATATGTGATCATAGCTATGTATGTTGATGATCTAGATATAATTTGGACGCAAAGGAAATTAATGAAGCAATTGCTCTTTTAAAGAAAGAATTTGAAATGAAAGACCTTGGAAAAACTAAATATTGTCTTGGTTTGCAGATTGAGCATATGCATAATGGAATACTTGTACATCAGTCAACTTATACTGAGAAACTCTTAAAGTGTTTCAATATGGACAAAGCAAATCCTTTAAGCACACCGATGGTTGTTAGATCACTCAATGTTGATAATGATCCATATCGTCCTTGCAAAGATAATGAAGAGGTTCTTGGTCTAGAGATACCATATCTCAGTGCAATTGGAGCTCTTATGTATCTTACTAACTGTATGATACCTGACATTTCTTTTGCAGTTAATTTGTTAGCAAGATTTAGTTCATCCCCTACTAAAAGGCACTGGAATGGGATTAAACATATTTTCTGATATCTTTGAGGTACTATTGATTTAGGCTTGTTTTATCCTAATAATTCAAAAGAAGGGTTGGTTGGTTATGCAAATGCAGGTTATTTATCTGATCCCTATAAAGCAAAATCTCAAACTGGATACATATTTAAGAACGAAGGAATTGCGATTTCATGGCGTTCTTAGAAACAAACACTCGTTGCGACATCCTCAAATTATGCTGAAGTCATTGCATTACATGAAGCTTCAAGAGAATGTGTATGGTTAAGATCTATGACAAAACTTATATTAACTTCTTGTGGATTAGAGAAAGATAGAAATGCAATACCAATCTATGAAGATAATGCAGTTTGTGTCTCACAAATGAAAGAATGGTATATCAAAAGTGACAGAACAAAACATATACCACCAAGATTCTTTTCATACACTCAAGATCTTATTAAAGATAGACAAGTTGATATAAGATACGTTCAATCTAGCAGTAATTCAGCTGATCTTTTTACAAGGGCAATTCCTAAAACAACTTTCAGAAAACATGTTTATGATATTGGCATGCGACACGTACACACAATGTGATGACCTACAGAAGACAATTCGAGGGGGGAGTTATAAGCTGCACTCTTTTTTCCTTAGCTAAGGTTTTCTCCCACTAGGTTTTTCTTTAGCAAGGTTTTAATGAGGCAGTACTTAAACTCTTGAAGTGTAAGGCCCCGTTTCGGGGAATCTCACAGTTGGTCATTCATAGCATCATTTTTTACTAAAACACCTTAAGCCACATTATTATGGGAAAACAATCGCAGCGGAATAACTTAACCAAAAACCATTTCTTGCATTAATGATTACTTTTGCCAAATAATACATTGTTGTTAAGCGTTACAAAAGAATATTTAGTTGCATTACAAGACAAAAATATCATAAATGCATAAATGGATGCCAGTCTCAAATCACCAAGTAGCTTCAGCCCCGTGCCATCCTCAGCAACCTCCTTACCTGCCAACTGATATGCATATAAAAAGTCAGCATTGCTGAGTGAGTTCTAGTTTAATAATATAGAAAAATACACTTTTATATACTTCATTTGGTGATCATTCATCAATGTACATAATCAATCACTAAGAGATTCATTATCTTCTTTCTTTATCTTTCTCTTTCATTAACTTGGATTGCATAAAGCAAGAGCAAACATTTGGTGATCATATAAAAAGTCAGCATTGCTGAGTGAGTTCTAGTTTAATAATATAGAAAAATACACTTTTATATACTTCATTTGGTGATCATTCATCAATGCACATAATCAATCATTAAGAGATTCATTATCTTTCTTTCTTTATCTTTCTCTTTCATTAACTTGGATTGATACAACCATACATCAGTTGAGCAAACAACTTCCTGGTCGTGAACATCCATTCATTTGCTTTCAAGGCTTTTCATTCATCATAAGGGCCTGGGGGTAAAATTCATTAAGTTTCACTGTTCTTCTTTTGTTCCTTTGTGTCCAATTGTTATGGATATACTTATTAAGATGCTCATTACTTAATCACATAATCATAAAAACATGATTGACATAGTAGAAGCAGCATATAAGAAAGAACCAAGAATTACACAGGAGTTCTCCACATTTTTTATTAAAACACCTTAAGCCACATTATTATGGGAAAACAATCGCAGCGGAATAACTTAACCAAAAACCATTTCTTGCAATAATGTTTACTTTTGCCAAATAATACATTGTTGTTAAGCGTTACAAAAGAATATTTAGTTGCATTACAAGACAAAAATATCATAATTGCATAAATGGATGCCAGTCTCAAATAACCAAGTAGCTTCAGCCCCGTGCCATCCTCAGCAACCTCCTTACCTGCCAACTGATATGCATATAAAAAGTCAGCATTGCTGAGTGAGTTCTAGTTTAATAATATAGAAAAATACACTTTTATATACTTCATTTGGTGATCATTCATCAATGTACATTATCAATCATTAAGAGATTCATTATCTTTCTTTCTTTATCTTTCTCTTTCATTAACTTGGATTGCATAAAGCAAGAGCCTACATTGTTGGTTGGCAACAGATGCCGAACCCCTGTCGGCAAACGTTTATCATGGTAGCTAACCCATCGACAGTTGATCCACACTGCTAGGCACAAAGCCTGCTCATGAACTAGGATCCCATTCATTCATTGGTCAATCCCCAGGATTAGACCCCTGATGTACATCCTCATGGGCTGATACAGCCATACATCAGTTGAGCAAACAACCTCCTAGTCGTGAACATCCATTCATTTGCTTTCAAGGCTTTTCATTCATCATAAGGGCCTGGGGGTAAAATTCATTAAGTTTCACTGTTCTTCTTTTGTTCCTTTGTGTCTAATTGTTATGGATAATACTTATTAAGATGCTCATTACTTAATCACATAATCATAAAAACATGATTGACATAGTAGAAGCAGCATATAAGAAAGAACCAAGAATTATAATCCTTAAACAAGCATAATTTTCCCTTATACAGGAGTTCTCCACACTTAAATTCTATTCCCAAAATTTTAGAAAATCCCAAGTCTTTAGACAAATGCCGATGAACTTAAACAAATACGGAGGAACACAACAAATGCGGATGAACAAATGCGGATGAACAAATGTGGATGAACATTCTCAGGAATTATTCCAAGTGTCAGGAAGTGCGCATGAACCGAATGCAGATGACTAAAGCAAATACGCATGGACACTGTAGCAAATGCGCATGGGCAAAACAAATGCGGATGAACTCTTTGGCTATACTAAGGGCAAATGTGGATGAACACTTTGGCTGTACTAAGGGCAAATACGGATGAACACAGCAAATGCGCATGAACAACACTTATGCGAATATTCAAGTCTAAATATGGATGAACTAAACCAACCTGCAGTTGTCACCTATGCTATATTCAGTTCCAAATCCTCATTCTTATACATTCTCAGTACCGATCTAGCATGCTAAACTCGACAATCTAACTAACATCATACAATCAACAAACCAATCAAAATTCGACATCATATATATAAAATTCGAACTAGGGTTCGGCCACCCTTCAAAAACCATGAAAAACTCATAAAAATCTAACCTTTAATCGCGTAATGGCTAAGAATTGATATTGTTAACGTGTTGTAACCCTTGTATTTGATCAAAATAGATGATGAATGTTTGTTCTTGGTTTAAAATCACAAGGGAGAGGGGGAGAGAATTGAGGTCGCGGCCGAATGGGGGTGGGGGCTAGGGTTTGGGATTTTGTTCACTTAACTTAATTAAAATTTACCTTTTAAACCCCTTTTAATTACCTTTTGTAAAAACTAATCTTTTAACACTTTGTAAAAGGTTTAAACTACAAAATACAAGCATTATAAGCTAACAATAATAATCATACATCATTTTCACTAGTCACAAAATACACAAAATAAATATAACACGTTGGCACGTTACAAGGTGAAATTCACAAATAATATTTAAATCGCGTAAGCACATAAGCACAACTTAATAATCACATTTTTAGTTAAGTTATTATCTGATAATCATTGTTAATTCGACAACTAGTGTGTGCTCACGACACGTGTATGCAAGACCTAACGGAACTAACGGAGTTTGGTAACGGAAAATTACCTGATGTCACATTATCCCCATGTTGAAAGAATTTTCATCCCGAAAATTGCGTTACATGGTATGTTCCATCACTGGTCTACTGTATTGGCATAAAGTAATTGAGTGAGTTTCGGGTGAGTTGTCACATCATCCCCATGTTGAAAGAAATTTTGTCCCGAAATTTAATAAATACCTTCGCTGGCCATCGTCGTTGTTTTGAACAGCTGAGGATACTTATGCTTCATCTGGTCCTCACGTTCCCATGTGAATTCTGGTCCACGTCTTGAGTTCCAATGAACTTTGACTATGGGTATCTTGCTTTGCTTAAGTGTCTTTACCTCACGATCCATCACCTCGACTGGTTCTTCAATGAAGCGTAATTGCTCATCTACTTGCACTTCCTCAAGAGGTACTACCATTGTTTCATCCGTTAAGCACTTCTTCAAGTTTGAGACAGGAAATACATTATGGATTCCACTCAGCGAGTCAGGTAGGGCTAACCGGTAGGCCACCGGACCTATTCTTTCAAATCTCAAATGGTCCAACGTATCTTGGATTTAGCTTTCCTCTTTTACCAAATCGAATCACGCCTTTCCACGTGAGACTTTCAGTAAAACTTTGTCACCGACCTAAAACTCCAAAGGTTTCCGTCGCTTATCTGCGTAGCTTTTCTATCTGTCACGTGCTGCAGCCATATGGTTTCTTATCTGTACAATCTTCTCAGTGGTCTCGTGCACTAACTCGGGACCCGTTAGCTGGCTATCACCAATTTCAGCCCAGCAAACTAGTGATCTACATTTTCGTCCATACAAGGCTTCAAAAGGTGCTGCCTTTATGCTGGTGTGATAACTATTGTTGTAAGAAAATTCCACCAATGGTAGGTGAACTTCCCAGTTATTCCCGAAGTCAATCACACAAGCACGTAGCATGTCCTCCAATGTCTGTATAGTATGCTCGCTCTGCCCATATGTTTGTGGATGATAAGCAGTACTCATGTCTAGACGCGTACCCAAGGATTTCTGTAATGACTGCCAGAAGTGCGATGTAAAACGAGCATCGCGGTCAGAAATAATTGAGACTGGTACACCATGTCTCGAAACTATTTCCTTCAGATAGAATTGGGTTAACTTGTCCATTTTGTCCATTTCCTTTATCGCCAAGTAATGAGCGGACTTTGTTAATCAATCTACGATAACCCATATCTTGTCACAACTAGTAGGAGTCCGGGGTAGATTGGTAATGAAATCCATTGAAATCTGTTCCCATTTCCACATAGGAATCTCACGTTGTTGTAATAGCCCAGATGGTTTCTGATATTCCACTTTTACTTTTGAGCAGGTCAAGCACATGCTCACATATGTAGTTACATCCGCTTTCATGTTAGGCCACCAATAGTGCGCCTTCAGGTCATGATATATCTTGTCGGATCCAGGATGTATAGAGTACTTAGACTTGTGTGTCTCACTCATAACCAAGTCTCTCTGATTTCCATGCAATGTACCCAAAGTCTATCCATGAAATAACGAATTCCATCCTCCTTTACTTCCAACTATTTATCCATTCACCGTAATGATTCAGACCCAATGTTTTCCATTTTCAAGGATTTTGTCTGAGCTTCTCAAATTTGTTCAGGCAAGTGAGTGCTAATCGTAAGCTGCAAAGCTCATACTCGTCTAGGCTTAGCAGTCTCCTTTCTACTCAACACGTCAGCGACTACATTAGCCTTTCCCGGATGATATTTGATAGCACAATCATAATCTTTCAACAATTCCACCCCGCGTCTTTGCCTCATGTTCAACTCCTTCTGCTCAAAGATATGCTAAAGACTCTTGTGATCGGTGTAAATTGTGCACTTGGTACCGTACAAGTAATGTCTCCAGATCTTTAAGGAAAAAACTACAACACCCAGTTCCAAATCATGGGTGGTGTAATTCTTCTCATGTACTTTTAGTTGTCCTGAAGCATAGGCTATAACCTTTTCACATTGCATCAAGACACAACCAAGTCCTTTTATAGAAGCATCACAATAGACCACAAAGTCATCACTTCCCTCAGGTAATGCCAATATCAGTGTGCTACACAGTTTATGTTTCAGTGATTGGAAAGCAGACTCTTGACTATCACCCCATTTGTATGTTGTTCCCTTGTGGGTCAAGGCTGTGAGAGGTTGAGCGATCGTAGAAAATCGTTCAATGAATCGCCGATAGTATCCTGCCATCTAAGAAACCGTCATATTTCGCTTGGCGTTTTGGGTACCGCCCAATTCTTTATTGCTTCAATCTTTACAGGATCGACATGTATTCCTTTCTCATTAACAATATGACCCAAGAATTGCACTTCACGTATCAAGAAATCACACTTAGAAAACTTGGCGTATAGTTTTTCCTTTCTAAGTAGTTCCAAGATTAAACGTAAGTGCTCCTCATGTTCTTCCTCGGTCCTTGAGTAGATCAATATGTCGTCGATAAACACAATAAAAAACTGATCGAGATAGGGTTTGCACACACAATTCATGAGGTCTATGAATACGGCTGGTGCATTCGTCAACCCGAATGGCATGACCAAGAACTCGTAATGACCATAACGTGTATGGAAAGCGGTCTTTGGGATGTCCTCCTCTCGAACTCTCAATTGATGATAACCAGACCTCAAGTCAATCTTAGAATAATAGCTCGATCTTTGAAGTTGATCAAACAAATCATCTATACGAGGTAGTGGGTATCTATTCTTGATCGTAACCTTGTTCAGTTCTCTATAGTCGATGCACATTCAAAATGTACCATCCTTCTTCTTGATAAACAGAACTGGTGCTCCCCAAGGTGACGAGCTCGGTCGGATAAACCCTTTATCCAACAGCTCTTGTAGTTGAGCAGATAATTCTTGTAGTTCGTTCGGAGCTAACCGGTAAGGTGCTCTCACAATCGGAGCGGCTCCTGGAGTCAAATCAATCTGGAATTCAACTTGATGATGAGGTGGTAATCTAGGCAGATCCTCTGGAAACACCTCAGAAAGTCACGAACGATAGGGATATCCTCTATCCTCTTTTCTTCTGGTTGTTTATCAGTAACGAGGGCTAATATGGTAAGCGACCTTTCTGCAACAACTTCTATGATTACATGAATGAGATGATGCCCATCACTGCACCACTTCTATCACCTCTGACCGTAATAATTTCTTCACCAATAGGGATTCGTATGATCTTCTCGTGACATATGACTTCTGCTTGCTTGTTGGAAAGCCAATCCATGCCTACTACTACATCAAAACTCCCTAGTGTAACAGGCATGAGATCTATATCAAAGGTATCACCAGCAAGTTCTATCTTGCAATCTCTAAGGATATGCGTTACGTGAATCTGCTTACCATCAGCTAACTCTACGGTATAGTTAGATTCTAATGCTGAGGGCATATCACTTAAAAGACTACTAAACTTAGTGTAGATGAAACTTCTATCGGCTCCAGTGTCAAATAGTACAGTAGCAAAACGATCGTTAACAGAAAATTTACCAGTAACAGTAGTAGGGTCGTTTAGAGCCTCACCTGAACCGATGATGGCCACTGGCTGATGGCCACTGGCTGCTCCACATAATTGAGTCGTTCATCCACCTCAATGTCCTCCAGTGGCACTATCATATCTTCATCGGCTAAGCACTTTCTTTGGTGAGACATGGAAGGTTGGATGAATACCACTTAACTCATCGGTAGCTCCAACCTATAGGCCACCTCTCAGACACGGGCAACTATTTTGAAAGGCCCAACAAATCAAGGGCTCAACTTTCCTCTCTTTCTGAATCGAATTATCGCTTTCCAAGGGGACACCTTCAGCATAACTCTGTCTCCGATGTTAAACTCGATCGGTCTTCGACGTTTGTCGGCATAGGATTTTTGCCTATCTTTGGTGGCTTTCATATAGGCTTTAATTCTTCCTAGCTTCTCGTTGGTCGTTTCGATAACCTTGATACTCCCCAACTCCTTTTGTCTGATTTCCCCCCAACAAATAGGGGTTCTACATTTCCAGCCATAGAGCATCTCATATGGGGGCATACCAATACTGGCATGGTAGCTGTTATTGTATGAGAACTCTGCCAATGGTAGGTTACTATACGAACTTCCATTAAAGTCTATGAGACTTGCCCGAAGCATGTCCTCTAAGGTCTGGATAGTTCTTTTGGATTGGCCGTCCGTCTGTGGTTGGTATGCTATACTGATGTGCAATTTGGTTCCCATTGCATCATTGAACTTCTTCCAAAATTTGGATGTAAACCGCGTATCTCTGTCCCTGAAGATCAACACCGGCACATCATGATGGGTAACTATCTCATTGATGAAAAATTCAGCTAGCTGTTCCGAGTTATACGTCTCTCGGATGGGTATAAAGTGAGCCCTCTTCATCAGTCTATCCACTATGACCCATATGGCATCATAACCTTTAGCTGTACGAGGTAGCTTAGTTATGAAATCCATAGTAATATGCTCCCACTTCCATTCGGGAATTTCCAAGGGTTGGATTTTCCCGTATGGCTTCTTATTCACGGCCATAACCTGGAGACAGGTCAAGCATCTTTCTACATACCTCGCTATGTCAGCTTTCATTCCTAGCGACCAATAATTCTTCTTTAGGTCCTGGTACATCTTGTTGGTTCTCTGGTGAATGGAGTAGCGAGTCTTGTGAGCTTCATCCAACACTTTCTCTCGTAGACCTTCACGTTTAGGAATCCATATGAGCCCAAACCTCGTTTTGACACCATTGGCGTTTTCTTCCAGGCTCGCGATCTGCCCTTTCATCCTTTCTTCATTAGCGTGCTTGGGCTTTAGAGCCTCTTCTTGAGCTTCACCCACTTGCTTTATCACATCAGGAGTCACAATCAACTGGTAAGATCTCACCCGAATCAGTTTCTGGTTTTCCTTCCGGCTTAGAGCATCAGCTACCACATTAGCTTTAACCAGGTGATAATGAATCTCACAGTCGTAGTCTTTTATGAGTTCCAACCATCGTCGCTGTCTCATATTAAGATCTCTCTGCTCTAAGAAATACTTTAAGCTTTTGTGATCAGTGAAAATGGTGCACTTTGTCCCATACAGGTAGTGCCTTTAAATCTTTAATGCAAAGACCACAGCCGCCAACTCCAAGTCATGAGTAAGGTAGTTAGCCTCATGGATCTTTAACTGTCAGGATGCATAGGCTATAACCCTTTCCTGGTGCATCAGCACACAACCTAATCCTGAATAAGAAGCATCTGAATAGACTACCAAGTCTTCATTCCCTTTGGGTAACGTCAAGACAAGAGCTTGAGTCAATCTTGTCTTTAACTCTTTGAATGCATTCTCCTGAACTTGACCCCATACGAATTTCACATCCTTACGGGTCAATTTGGTTAATGGTGAAGCTATCTTGGAGAAGTCTTGGATGAACCTTCTGTAGTAGCTTGCCAAACCCAAGAACCTGCGGATCTCATATGGCGTCTTTGGAGTCTTCCATTGCATAACCGCCTCCACCTTTGGCGGGTCCACCATAATCCTTCAGAATTAACCACATGACCCAAGAACTAAACCTCCCGCAACCAGAACGCGCATTTGGAGAACGTAGCATACAGCTTCGCTCTTCTAAGCGTCTCCAATACCTCGCGAATGTGACTCGCGTGCTATTCTTCACTCTTCGAATAAATTAGGATATCATCGATAAACACAATCACTGATTTATCCAACATCGGCTGACACACCCGATTCATCAAATCCATAAAAGCAGCTAGCGCATTGGTTAATCCGAAAGACATAACGAGGAATTCGTAATGCACGTATCGTGTTCGAAACATGGTCTTCGGGATATCCTGCTCTTTAACTTTTAGCTGATGATAACCAGATCGGAGGTCTATTCTTGAGAACCAACTGGCGCCTTAGAGCTGATCAAACAAGTCATCAATCCGTCGGTAGTGGGTACCTGTTCTTCATCGTCCAACTTGTTCAACTCACTGTAGTCGATGCACATCCTCATGCTACCATCCTTCTTCTTTTCAAACAAGACCGGAGCACCCTAGGGAGAGATACTCGGTTGGATGAACCCCTTGTCTAACAACTCTTACAACTAGGTCATCAATTTCTTCATCTCGGAGGGAGCGAGACAATACGGCGCCTTTGCAACAGGTTGGGCACCAGGTATCATATCAATCTGGAACTCGATCTCGCGGTCAGGTGGTACCCCTGGTAGGTCTTCGGGAACACATTAGGGAAATCGCATACCACCAGCATGCCTGATAGCTGAGGCACGATAGCACCCACATCCTTCACATAGGCCAAGTAAGCATCACACCCGCATCTTATAAACGTCTCTAGCATGATCATCAAGATTACTCACGGTGTAATGCACTCCTTGTCTCCATGTATCGTAACCAAACTGCCATCGGGCACAGTTAGACAAATTGTTTTCTTTCGGCACACTATGTTCGCTTCGTAGGCTGCCAACCAATCCATCCCTAACACTACATCAAAACCTCCTAGGTCCATCACATACAATCTAGCAGGAAACTTACGACCATCCAACTCTACGAGGCAATCATCTATCACATCAGTCACTTTGGTAGACTTTCCTATCGTTGTCTCTACATAGAAGGGCACGCCTATCTTCTTATTCTTACTATACATTTCATGACAAAAGGTAGCAGATACAAAACATCTACTAGCACCCAAATCGAAGAGCATAGAAGCATAGATTTGGTTTACAAAAAACATACCTGAAACTACTTCAGGGTCTAGCTTCTTCTGGGTCATGTTGAATGCCCTTGCCTTGGCTTTGGTGCTCTTACTCCTCCCTTTCTTGCCCATAGTCTACGTCCCTGAGCTCCCTCCTCCACCCTTCTTGGAATCTCGGCCCGAGTGGCCTACCTCCCCGCATTGATAACATCACGGTACCCTGCACTCTTTAGCATAGTGGCCTTCACCTCCACACTTAAAACACCGGTTTGACCCCACTCTACACTCTTCTTACATTCTCTCCTATGATTCCCAATCTTGAGTGGTGATCGTCATTCCTCATTTTCTTTTCCCTGATCCCATAGTGGTCACCCCTGAATCTCTTCTCATTGCCGTTTTGTTCCAACTCTTCTCAACCTTCCTCTGAATTGGAACCGGATCCCTCTCATTATACAACCTCCCAGCCAAGTCTATTGCAGACCTGAAAGTGCTCAGTCTAGCAGCTATCATCTTCCTCCTGATATCCATAGACAGACCCTGCATGTACCTCTTAATCTTCTTGGACTCTGGGGTTACTAGATCTGGCACGAGTCTTGCAAGCTCATTGAACTTGGAGGTATACTCTTGATGAGTCATGTTTCCAGCCTCCAAATGCAAGAACTCCTTCTCAATTTTGTCCAACTCTCGATGTGGACAATACTCCTCCAGTACCAGTTCTTTCAAATCCGACCACCTCATCCTTGCAACGGATCGTTTCCCCTCGGCTTGGACAATGTTATCCCACCAGCATAATGCCGAGTCAATGGTAGGCAAACTTCACCTTTTGATCCTCCCAACACTCACTGATGTCTAAAACCGCCTCCATCTCTCAAACCCAACGATGAGCAGCAGTAGCATTGCCGTTACCATCAAAGGTCGGGGGTTTGCACCTTTGAAACGCCCCATAGGTGCACCCCTTAGCGGTCTCCTTCTCCCCCTCGCTATCATCATCATGAATTACCACCTTCAGGCTAAATGGCTCTTCATCAGCTTTCTCCTTCTCCCCTGCATATTTGGTCTTTTCACCATCCTTTACAGCCCTCAACACCTCGGTCACCACTAAAGGTAACATGTTTTGCATGATGTTGTAGACTTCTTCAGCGACAGCTTCCTTTACCGTAGACTTGAGGGTGGCTGATCCTTCACCCTCTTGGTGGCTATGAAGATCCGTGTCCTCCTGAGTTGTCTCAGGAGCCTTAGCCTTGCTTCGGGTGGCACGTGGCCCAATAGTACGCCCGCCACGAGCACCGCCTTAGGTTGCCTTCCCAGGTTTCCTAGCCGCCATAAGATCTACCCCCTATAAGATTCAAACACTAACAAGGCCATTCAAGGTAATAGCTCGGATTTTTTCAAGTATACTAAGTCCTTAATTACAGTGGCTAGTTGTGCTTAGCCACTTACTTTACCCTTCATCCCCCTAGCATTCACTATCCATACTACATCAGTATCCAAATCTACTAAGCACATAAATCAAATAGCACACACACGTAATGCTGGTTAACTTCATGAAAAATTACCTGATGGCACGCAGCTACTTGGGCTGGCATCCCTTCATTAGGTCCCATTTTTAGTTTAAGTTTAGGTTTTGTAAAAGAAGTTACCCAATTCTCTTAAACTTTGGCTCTGATACCAACTTGTAAGGCCCCGTTCCTGGGAACCCCACAGTTGGTCATTCATAGCATCATTTGTTACTAAAACACCTTAAGCCATATTATTATGGGAAAACAATCGCAACGGAATAACTTAACCAAAAACCATTTATTGCATTAATGATTACTTTTGCCAAATAATACATTGTTGTTAAGCGTTACGAAAGAATATTTAGTTGCATTACAAGACAAAAATATCATAATTGCATAAATGGATGCCAGTTTCAAATCACCAAGTAGCTTCAGCCCCATGACATCCTCAGCAACCTCCTTACCTGCCAACTGATATGCATATAAAAAGTCAGCATTGCTGAGTGAGTTCTCGTTTAATAATATAGAAAAAAACACTTTTATATACTTCATTTGGTGATCATTCATCAATGTACATAATCAATCATTAAGAGATTCATTATCTTTCTTTCTTTATCTTTCTCTTTCATTAACTAGGATTGCACAAAGCAAGAGCCTACATTGTTGGTTGGCAACAGATGCCGAACCCCTGTCGGCAAACGTTTATGATGGTAGCTAACCCATCAACAGTTGATCCACACTGCTTGGTAGGAAGCCTGCTCATGAACTTGGATCCCATTCATTCATTGGTCAATCCCCAGGATTAGACCCCTGATATATATCCTCATGGGCTGATACAGCCGTACATCAGTTGAGAAAACGACCTCCTATTCATGAACCTCCATTCATTTGCTTGCAAGGCTTTTCATTCATCATAAGGGCTTGGGGGTAACATTCATTAAGTTTCACTGTTCTTCTTTTATTCCTTTGTGTCCACTTGTTATGGATAATACTTATTATGATGCTCATTACTTAATCACATAATCATGAAAACATGATTGACATAGTAGAAGCAACACATAAGAATGAACAAAGCATTATAATCCTTAAACAAGCATAATTTTCCCTAATACAGGAGTTCTCCACGCTTAAATTCTATTCCTAAAATTTCAAAAAATCCCAAGTCTTTAGACAAATGCGGAGGAACACAACAAATGCGGATGAACAAATGCGGATGAACATTCTCAGGAATTATTCTTAGTGTCAGGAAGTGCGCATGAACCGGATGCGAATGACTAAAGCAAATACGCATGGACGCTGTAGCAAATGCGCATGGGCAAAACAAAGGCGGATGAACACTTCGGTTGTACTAAGGGCAAATGCGGATGAACACTTTGGTTGTACTAAGGGAAAATGCGGATGAACACAACAAATGCTCATGAACAACACTTATAAGAATATTCAAGTCTAAATGCGGATGAACTAAACCAACCTGCAGTTGTCACCTATGCTATATTCAGTTCCAAATCCTCATTCTTATACATTCTCAGCACTGATCTAGCATGCTAAACTCTTAGAACAAGCATACAACCACACAAATCGATCAAGCATTCGAAACACACACTCACATGCACATCAGGTGCAAAGCACACATATTAGTTTATATTTTCGGTTGTAAAGCAGTAGGTAATATGCATTTCAACCCCAAACAAGTTAAAAACAAGTAAAATCGGGGATCTAGAACTCGCCTCTAACAGCTTTCAAGTAAAATCCACCAACCCGAGAGCACCTGGAGTTCTAGCACCTAAACACGCAAGAACAAGCAACCAAACACAAAGAAACACATAAAAATCGGTCCAGCAGCATGAGCACAACTGAAAACTGAACAGATATACAAGAAAACCTCACCTTCTTGAAGAATTTTAGCTTTCTCACTCTAAAAAAATCCGGTTGAAACTTCTTCCTCTGTTTCCAGCAGAAAGCAGGTGTGAGAAATGAGGGTGTGGGAAGCCAAACATGCTTTTGAATCCATATTAGACAAGTTTGCCACTTACACAACTTCAACCCCTTGACTTGGAGCATTTCACCTTTCTTTCTTTTTCTTTTGCTGAAATTTCCGGGTGTTACATGAAGTTTGAAAAGGGTCATCCAAGGGGGAGTATTATGAATTATTACCATAGCAAGTGGATAAACTCTTTGTCAAACTTGTAGATAAGTTTACTATGCTACTTATCTACCAAATAGTTTTGCTTGTCTACCAAAATGATTGATCTTTTTAGTGTAAATACCATCTTAATGTAGAGGAGAAGATGCACATCTTGTATACACTTTCATAAGTTATACATTTCTCTTCTTCTTCTTCTTCTTGCTCTTGCGAATCTCTTTAAAGTTCTTAAGGTTATAACACTAATCTTGTGTTAATTATTGTGATATTATAACAATACAAACACTACTTAACTGTTACGTAATAAATAATAGTTATGGTTATGATAATAAAACTTAATAACCTACAATAACAGTTAGTTACATAATATTAGGATGCCTAACAAGTAGGATGGTTGTAATATTGTTGGCAAATTTGATATCACTTTTGAGCATTAGAGGTGGTATATTATAAGTGTCCATCATTAAATACAACTAACGATTTTTGTGCTTCATCGACGCTCACCCAATATAAATAATATTTATCAACTAAACAATTTAACACTAGCTATCGTTTACGAGACGCATAATTCACTTATAATTGGCTTTTATAGAACTTAGAATACTTGATTTCAAAAACATGTTTAGAAGGATGTTTGATACCTAATAATTTCAATATAAAACTCATCCTAAATACAGGTCAACTTTTAATAGAACAAACTTAATAAAATAAATTAAAATCTTAAACTACAACTATGTTGCTATAGTTTAACAAAAACACCAATCTTTATGTTGTGTTTTATAGTTATTGTAACAAAGTTTGTTGGATCATATGAGGCTGGTGCAACCAAAACAACACTTAGAAGATTTTGATGTACAATTGAAGTGGTCTTTCAAAGACAAAGCTGCTCCTCCGAAGACAAGTCAAAGATCTTCCGAAGCTCAAGGTTGAAGAACTTCCGAAGAGAGAACTCAGTCTTCCGAGACTAAGTAGTTCTCCTTTTGAAGAGAGAACTCAATCTTCAGAAGACTAAGTAATTCTCCTTCCGAATTATACAACTTAGAAGATTCTAAAGACAACGTCTTCCAAAGAATAAAGTCCTGAAGACTTGCAGAAGACTCAGAAGAAGTTGATTCTTCCGAAGTACAAATGGCCTCGGAAGAACTTATTCTTCCGAAGCCATTTAGCTTCTGAAAAACCAACTATGAACCAGTGGATACAAGTATGGTCTATTTGACCTCCCTCTACAACCTCTAATATACTGCATGGCGCTTTCCCACGCCTATGTAGTTGACCATACTTTAATCCACTGCTCACCTATTATTAGTTAGTACAGTTGCCACTTTTAGTTGGTGACAAAAGGTAAGTCATGGACCTGTCATGACTACCTAATCTAGGATAGTATTTTATCTTAGATACTTTACTTCTAGCAATGTAGTATTTGTTTAGTTGTAGATTCCAGCTGGTTATCTAAGTATAACCGGCTGTAGATAGTAGTATATATAGTTTCTCATTGTAACTTTGTAAATCATGCTTGTATGAGTCTTGTAATACTGAGTTGAGAAGTAATATATACAAGTATCTTGAAAACTATTCTTTTGTTCATGTGTTTTCATTAACTTATTATATTACTTGTGAACTTACCTAGAGATTCTGCTTCATCAAAACCGAGTGAGATTAAATAAGATTGTAAGATAAACCTGTGTTGTGAAACCAAAACCGATCCTATAATTGGTATTAGTGCTTTTTAGGCTTTTGATTGTGAAATCTAACCATCCCAAATCACCCATGTTTCTTCATACTTACTCACCTCACTCAAATGGCTCTTAACCAGAAATTTTCTAAGTCTAAAATAGGAACCATAACCAAGGCTCCTATCATCACCCCTGATGATTTTGAAACCTGGTTCAAACATACTGAAGGCTTTATCAAGTATTAAGATAGCCACATGTGCAGATCAGTCACTCATGGTCCTTACTAACCAAAGGTAGAATCCCCAGCTAGTAATGGTGCCATGATTGAGAAATCTGTTAAGGACTACTCTGATAAAGACTTCAAGAAGATGGACATTGATTGCAAAGCCATGACTGTGTTGCTTACAGCTATACCAAACTCCATAATGGTAGGCTTTAAGCAATGCTAGACTGCCAAAGAACTATTTGATGCTATGGAATTGATGTACTCTAGTTCTACTGAATCCAAGGAAACCAAGAAAGATGTGTAAGGCCCCTTTCCTGGAAACCTCACAGTTGGTCAATCATAGCATTATACATATAAAACATTACACATTTCATAAAATTCTGCAGCGGATCAGTTAATAAAAACCATTCATCTCATTAATAATTATTGTTATTAAGCAATACATCATTGTTCCTTGAGTTACAAAAGACCTTTTAATTGCATTACAAAACAACAATATCATTAAGATCAAACGGATGCCAGTCTTGCCCCGACGAGTAGCTTCCCCCGCATGCCATCCTCAGCAATAATTACCTGCCAACTGAAAATGCATAAAAGTCAGCGTTGCAGAGTGAGTTCAAGTTTTAAAGAGTTTAAAATACCTTGTAGGATTTATATATAAAAATATCCTTTTCAATAAAATATTTCCTTTACTTTCGCACGTGAGCATTCAGCAAACATACATCAAGGTATAATCTTGATTATCTTTCATTATCTCATGCATTCGTTCGTTTCATACTTTTTCATTATCTTCCACTATTTCTAGATCCTGTCATAACTTTACCCCCATCGTTGGGCACAAACCCACCTCATTCTTGGGGTTAAGTGACAAGGACCCCGTTTCATACGTATGGATCAATCACTAAGACTGATCCCCCTGTGTCTGAACCCTCATGGGTTAGCCAAGATCGCACGCTATAAGACACATATTTGAGCTGACAACCCTCAGTGGATTGTGAACCTCCTTCAATTTTGCTTGCAAGACTTTTCATTCATTTATTATGTTCCACAATGCCTTAGTCATTAATCTTTCACATTCTTTAAGGATAATACTTTACGTATACGAATATAATCACACCACGTAAAGTCACATGATAGATACATAATAGGGAACATAAGAACAGCCCAAAAACATGCAAAACATAAGCAATTACAACCATCAAAACATCCCAAAGAAATTCCTTAAATTTCCTCTTCCCAAAATTTCAGAATATTTTCTAAGTGTTCTAGGCGCATGAGCACTATGCAGGCGCATGAGTACTGCTTGGGCGCATGAGTACTATGCGGGCGTATCACTCAACAGTTAGGCGCCGGAGGAAAACTTCTGGGCGCATGACTACTATATGGGCGCATATGTTAACACTTAGGCTATTTGGGCAGTAGGCGCATGGGGAACCTTGGGCGAATGAGAACCTTTCAGGTGCACGGATACTATTGGGGCGCATTACCTACACTTAGATTTATTGGGCAAGTTTCTGGGCTCACGAGCCCTATTTGGGCGCATGACCAACCATTATGCATATTTCAGACTTATTTTCAAGCCCAATCTGCATTCTAACATGTTCTAAGCTTATATCCATCATTCTAAGCATCAAGAACACATATACAACCATAAACGCAACCATAAACACACATATACCTACGGGTACATATTAAACCGTTGTAAAACATTTTAAATCATGCATTTTCAGCCCCAAAAAGTTTAAAACTCATAAAGTCCGGGGTCCAGAACTCACCTAATGTTGTCTTCAAGTAAAACTCCACCAAACTTGAAGGCACAAGAGTTCAAACACCTAAAACACAACCAAGCAAACAACCAAGCACAATAAACACATGAAAATCAGTTTCAAGTTAGAAAACCCAACAACACCGAACCAATTACACAAGAAAAATGCTTACCTTTGAAAAATCAGCTTCTTATCACCAGAAAACCGAGAGAACCTCAACTTCTTCTACTTCTTTCTTGATCAGTCGAAAAGCAAAATGAAAAGCATATAGAGTGGGCGGCCATACCTTTTTAAACATTAAAATAATAGTGTTTTGTACTTTTTACACTTTGGCCCGCTCTACTTGGCTCCTTTTTGTTTTCTTCTTGATACTTTTATTTTCTTTTCTTATTGCTTTTCTTTTCTTTTATTTTGACAAAATTTCGAGTGTTACAAGTCTACCCCCCTTAAAGAGGTTTCATCCCCGAAACCTGTCATTCCTCGAACAGTTGTGGGTAATGCTGTCTTATTTCTTTTTAGTCTCCCATGTAGACTCAGAACCCTTTTGATGTTTCCACTGCACACGCACAAGTGGAACCACTTTATTACGTAGTCTCTTCTCCTTCCGATCGATGATTGCCTCTGGTTGCTCTACATATTAAAGCCGTTCATCCACCTAGATGTCCTCCAGTGGTACAATCATATCTTCATGAGCTAGGCACTTCCTCAGATGAGACACATGGAATGTTGGGTGAATTCCAATTAACTCATCAGGCAGTTCTAATTGATAGGCCACCTCTTCTACTCGTGTGATTATCCGGAAAGGCCCTATGTATCTTGGACTGAGCTTACCCTTTTCCTGAATCGGATGTTCCCCTTCCAAGGTGAGACATTCAACATGACTCTATCACCCACGTTGAACTCGATTGGTCTACGCCTTTTGTCGGCATATGACTTCTGTCTATCCTTGGCCACCTTCATAAAGGCTTTGATTTTTCTAACTTCTCTGTTGTAGCCTCGATCACCTCAAGACTTCCTAACTCCTTCTGCCCGATGTCTCCCCAACACACGGGCGTTCTACACCTTCTACCGTATAGCATCTCATATGGTGGCATGCCAATGCTGGCATGATAACTGTTGTTGTATGAGAATTCCGCTAATGGTAGGTGATCATCCCAACTTCCTCTAAAGTCGATCATGCATGCTCGGAGCATATCCTCGAGCTTCTGAATTGTCCTTTCAGACTGACCATCGCATCATGAAATCTTTTCCAAAACTTTGATGTGAACCAGGTGTCATGGTCTGACACATTAGACACCGGTACACTATGACGAGCTACAATTCTTTAATTAACAGATCCGCCAGTCTCTTGGATGAATACGTCTCGCGGATCGGCAAGAAGTGGGCACTCTTTGTTAATCGATCAACTATCACCCATATGGCATCATACCCCTTGCCGTACGGGGTAACTTCATGTTGAAATCCATGGTGATATGCTCCCACATCCACTCGGGTGTATCCAGAGGTTGGATCTTCCCATAAGGCTTCTGATCCTCTGCCTTTACTTGCAAGCAAGTAAGGCACTTACTCATATACTCCGCCACATCACGCTTCATACCCAGCCACCTGTAATCTTTCTTCATGTCATGATACATCTTGGTTGCACCGGGATGAATGGAGTATCTAGTCTTGTGAGCCTCGTCCATAATTCGCCCAAAGCGGTTCTAACTCCGTGAGTGTTTTCTCTCAACTCCACGACTAGACCTCTCATCCTTTTAGAGTTAAGGCGATCTTCTTTCAAGGCCTCATCTTGAAATTCTTTGATTTGGGTCATCACGTCAGAGGTCATCACTAGTTGATAAGATTTCACCAGGATCGGTTCGGGTCTCTCTTTCCGACTAAGGGCATCCGCCACTACATTGGCCTTGCTAGGGTGGTAATGGATCTCGTAATCATAGTCCTTGATCAACTCTAACCACCTCCTCTATCTCATGTTGAGATCCTTTAGCTTGAAGAAATACTTCAACCTTTTATGGTCTGTGAAGATTGTGCACTTCATCCCATAGAGGTAGTGCCTCCAAATCTTTAAGGCAAAGACCACTGCCGCGAGCTCCAAATCATGTGTGGGGTAATTGACCTCATGGATTTTCAACTATCGGGACGCGTAGGCTATTACTCTTCCATATTGCATTAGCACGCAACCCAATCCCGAGTAAGAGGCATCCGAATATACCACTAAGTCTTCACTCCCTTCGGGTAATGTCAAGACAGGAGCTTGGGTCAATCTCGTCATTAACTCCTTGAAAGCAACCTCCTGTTCTTGACCCCACACAAACTTCACATCCTTGCGAGTCAGTTTAGCCAAAGGTGAGGCTGTCTTGGAAAAGTCTTGAATGAATCTCCTATAGTAGCCCGCCACAAGAAACTTCGAATCTCGGATGGCGTCTTTGGGGACTTCCATTGCATCACCGCCTCAACCTTCGCCGGGTCCACCATAATTCCTTCAGAATTCACCACGTGACCTAAAAATTGGACTTCACACAACCAAAAAGCACACTTAGAGAATTTAGCATATAGCTTCTCCCTTCTAAGTGTCTCCAATACTTCGCGCATATGGCCGGCATGTTCTTCCTCATTTTTTAAGTAAATCAGGATATCATCAATAAACACAATCAATAATTTATCTAACATTGGCTGACACACTCGGTTCATCAAATCCATAAAGGCAGCTGGCATGTTAGTTAGACCGAAAGACATAACAAGAAACTCATAGTGTCCATAACGTGTGCGAAAAGCTGTCTTAGAAATATCCTGCTCCTTCACCTTCAACTGATGGTAACCAGATCAGAGATCTATTCTTAAGAACCAACTGGCACCCTGGAGCTGGTCAAACAAGTCATCTATTCTGGGCAGGGGATATCGATTCTTCACCGTTAACTTGTTTAACTCTCGGTAGTCGATACACATTCTCATACTGCCGTCCTTCTTCTTCACAAACAAGAAAGGAGCATCCCAGGGAGAGATGCTCGGTCAGATGAATCCTTTGTCCTTCATCTCCTACAGTTGAACCATTAGTTCCTTCATCTCGGTTGTAACTAATCGATATCTGCCTTGGCAACGGGTTGAGCAGCGGGTATTAAATCAATCTGAAACTCGATCTCACGGTCCGGTGGTACACCTGGTAAATCTTTTGGGAACACATCTGGAAAGTAACACACAACTGGTACATCAAGCAATTATGGTACTAATGTATCCACATCCTTCACATAAGCCAGGTAGGCACTACATCCGTGTTTCATGCACTTCTCTGCCACCGCCATCGAGATCACCTTAGGCACCGTTGTCACTCGATCACCGTGGACCATCACCAAGCTTCCATCGGGCGCAATTAATCGAATCATCTTTTTGCGACACACAATATTTGCCTCATAGGCTGCTAAACAATCCATCCCTAGAACTACATCAAATTCACCTAGGGGCATCACAAATAGTTTAGCAAAGAACCTATGGCCTTCTAGTTCTATGTCACAATCTTCTATCATCTCAGAAATTCTGGTAGACTTTCCAATAGCAGTTTCTACATCAAATGGCTCATCAATACTTCTACTACTAATAGGCAACTTAGCACAAAAAGCAGCAGAAATGAAACTCCTACTAGCACCAGAATCAAATAACACAGAGGCACAAGTTTGGTTTACTAGAAACAAACCTGACACGACATCAGGGTCCACTCTGGCCTCCTCTTGGGTCATCGTGAATGCTCTAGTGCTTGCCCTCTGACCTTCATTCTTCGTCATCTTCTTCGCCCCAGAACTCTCGGCTATCGGCCTCTTGCAATCCCTGCTCATGTTTGTAACATTTTATAACCCCACATACTTTTTCCATGTGGCCAGGCTTCCTACACTTAAAGCATACATTCGATCCCCACTTGCACTCACCAGTGTGCTCCTTCCCATATTTGCCGCACCTCTTCATCCCCGAGCTTGATGACCCCGCTCTTCGGTCATCCATTCTCATCCTCTTGTTGTTTGGAGTGAAACCACCACGTCCAAACCTTTTCCCACTCCAATGCTTGTCACCACCACCCGTCTACTTCACCTCCACCATAGCCTCCTCTCTCTCATCATACAATCTACCCGCCAGGTCTACTACCGACCGAAAGGTACCCGGCCGGGCAGTAATCAAATGCCTGTGGATATTAGCCGGCAACCCCTGCACTTGGCCAGGCACCAATCTAGCCATTTCATTGAACTTGGTAGTGTATTGCTGATTGGTCATGGTTCTCGCCTCTAGCTACAGGAACTCCCTCTCGATCTTATCAAGCTCTTGGTGAGGGCAAAATTCCTCGATCACCATTTTCTTCAATTCACCGCATTTCATCTTCCCAATGGCCTTACTCCCCTCGGCCTGCACAATATTATCCTACCAACATAAAGCCGAGTCTACAAATGAGTGAGTGGTGAACTTCACCTTCTGGTCCTCCCTGCACTCACTGATTTCCAACACCGCCTCCATTTCTCTCACCCAGCGGTGAGCAGCAGCAGCATTACCATTGCCATCGAAAGTCGGGGGTTTGCATCGTTGGAATGCCCCATAACTACACCCCTTCGCGGTTTCCCGCACTTCCACCTCCTCTTCGTCACTGGAGGCTGCCATCCCAGCGTTCAGTTCCTCCTCCTCCTCACCATGATCTCCCTCATTCTCCCTTCTTCCAGTCGTCTTCCTTCTCTTCTCCTCCTTCTCCTTCTTTTCATCCTCTCTCACAGCACAGATGACTTTAGTCACTACAGACGGTAGGATCGTCTGCATGACTTGATGCACCTCTTCCCCAACCGCCTCCTTTACTGAGGCTCTTAAGTTAGCACTTTCATCAACACCCTAGATGATGAAGCCCAGGCTTTGCAGGAGCTGTCTCTGCAGTCCTTGTCTTGTTCCTTGTGGCTCGTGGCCTAGCAGTACGACCACCTCATACTCCTCCTCTAGAAGCCTTCAATGATCTACCACCAGCCATCCTCTAACACTATAAGATTCAAACACTAACATGGTCATTCAAGGTAACAGCTCAGTTTATGTTAAGTATAGTAAGTCCCTAATTACAGTGGTCAGTTGTGATTAGCCACTTACTTTACTCTTCATTCCCAGAGCATTTCCTATCTTGACTATATCAGTATTCAAATCTACTAAAAGTGCATAAAATCAGATAGCACATGCATATAATACCGGTTAACATTAAGAAAAGAATTTCCTGATGGCACGTAGCTACTCGGGCTGGCATCCCTCCATTCGGTCCCATTCTCAGTTTAAGCTTAGGTTTTGAAAATATTTTACCCATTTCTCTTAAACTTTGGCTCTGATACCAACTTTTAAGGCCCCGTTCCTGGAGACCTCACAGTTGGTCATCATAGCATTATACATATAAAACAATACACATTTCATATTCCGCAGCGGATCAGTTAACAAAACCATTCATCTCATTAATAATTATTGTTGCTAAGCTATACATCATTGTTCCTTGAGTTACAAAACAACTTTTAATTGCATTACAAAACAACAATAGCATTAAGATCGAACGGATGCTAGTCTTGCCCTGACAAGTAGCTTCCCCCGCGTGCCATCCTCAGCAATAATTACCTGCCAACTGAAAATGCTTAAAAGTCAGCATTGCTGAGTGAGTTCTAGTTTTAAAGCATTTAAAATACCTTCTAGGATTTATATTTGAAAATATCCTTTTCAATAAAATATTTCCTTTACTTTCGCACGTGAGCATTCAGCATACATACATCAAGGTATAATCTTGATTGTCTTTCATTATCTCATGCATTCATTCGTTTCATACTTTTTCATTATCTTCCACTATTTCTAGATCCTGTCATAACTTTACCCCCATCGTTGGGCACAAAGCCACCTCATTCTCGGGGTTAAGTGACAAGGACCCCGTTTCATACGTATGGATCAATCACTAAGACTAATCCCCCTGTGTGTGAACCCTCATGGGTTAGCTAAGATCGCACGCTATAAGACACACAGTTGAGCTGACAACCCTCAGTGGATTGTGAAGCTCCTTAAATTTTGCTTGTAAGACTTTTCATTCATTTATTATGTTCCACTGTGCATTAGTCATTAATCTTTCACTTTCTTTAAGGATAATACTTTACGTATACGAATGTAATCACACCACGTAAAGTCACATGATAGATACATAATAGGGAACATAAGAACAACCCAAAAACATGCAAAACATAAGCAATCACAACCATCAAAACATCCCAGAGAAATTCCTTAAATTTCCGTTTCCCAAAATTTCAGAATATTTTCTAAGTGTTCTAGGCGCATGAGCACTATGCACGCGCATGAGTACTGCTTGGGCGCATGAGTACTACTTGGGCATATGAGTACTATGCGGGCGCATGACTCAACACTTAGGCGCCAGAGGAAAACTTCTGGGCGCATGACTACTATATGGGCGCATGTGTTAACACTTAGGCTATTTGGGCAGTAGGCGTATGGGAACCTTGGGCGCATAAGAACCTTTCAAGCGCACGGATACTATTGGGGCGCATTACCTACACTTAGATTTATTGGGCAAGGTTCTGGGCGCACGAGCCCTATTTGGGCGCATGACCAACCACTTATGCATATTTCAGACTTATTTTCGAGCCCAATCTGCATTCTAACATGTTCTAAGCTTATATCCATCATTCTAAGCATCAAGAACCTATACGACCATAAACACAAACATAAACACACATATACCTACGGGTACTATTAAACAGTTGTAAACATTTTAAATCATGCATTTTCAGCCCTAAAAAGTTTAAAACTCATAAGTCAGGGGTCCAGAGCTCACCTAATGTAGTCTTCAAGTAAAACTCCACCAAACTTGAAGGCACAAGAGTTCAAACACCTGAAACACAACCAAGCAAACAACCGAGCACAATAAACACATGAAAATCAGTTTCAAGGTAGAAAACCCAACAACACCAAACTAATTACACAAGAAAAATGCTTACCTTCGAAAAATCAGCGTCTTATCACCAGAAAACCGAGAGAAACTCAACTTCTTCTTCTTCTTTCTTGATTAGTCGAAAAGCATAATGAAAAGCATATAGAGTGGGCGGCATACCTTTTTAAACATTAAAATAATAGTGTTTTGTAATTTTTACACTTTGGCCCCCTCTACTTGGCTCCTTTTTTTTCCTTTAAGATACTTTTATTTTCTTTTCTTATTGCTTTTCTTTTCTTTTATTTTGACAAAATTTCGGGTGTTACAAGATGTGTTGAACCTAAAGTTTGAGAACTTCACATACATTATTGGTGAGACCTTGAGCCAACAATACTTCAGGTACATGGACTTGATCACCTCTCTTCAGTCTATGGGAGTGGTTCTTTAGAAGAGAGACATAATGAGAAAATTCATGAGTGCACTTCCTTATGAGTGGATTTTCTATTGTGTCTCAATCAAGAGAACTGAGAATCTTAAAACTCTCACCATGACTGAACTATATGGAATCCTTGATGGATATCATATGGAGATGTAAACTCAGAAAGGCCATCAGATGACCAGACCCTCAAACCTTCCTGTTAGAAATGCTTTACATTTTCTAACAACCCCAGTTGTACCTGAACAACCGCCAACAACCATTATCCTCTTCTGGGCCATACATCACATTCCCTAAGACACCTAGGTCTCAACAAGCTCAACAAAATCCTTTTCAGGATAGTTGTGCTTTTGTTTCAGGGAGTGAGCACTCTGGAGATTTTCAATTCTGCTTTGATGATATAGAGTGTTTTAGCCCAGATGATGTTGAGTATATGGACATTGTCTAGCAATGTCTCTTTTGACCTACAGAGCAAAGAAGTTCTTTAAAAGAACTAGCAGGCTATTCCCTCAAAGCCCAAACAACAGCAAATTTGGGTTTGAGAAGTCAAAGGCCAAATGCTACAACTGCAACTAGCTTGGTCACTTTACAAAGGAATGCAAGGCTCCTAGATCTAATCCTGGAGTAGCTCAAGCCTCCTAACATCCTGCTACACCAGAAGCTGCAGTCAAACCTACTAAACAACAGACTACAGCTATTGCTCAAGAAGTTGACTGGAGCTTCATGGTGCAAGATGTCACTCTTGCTCAAGCTCTCATGGCTGGAATTGAAGACTGTAAGGTATATGAACATCTTTGTACTCCGGCATGTATTGCTAAGGTTAAGTTGTATCAGGACTACAACATGGAGACTAGATCTAATATTGAGTCCTTATACATATTAAAATCTGATTTTAAGAGAGCAGAATCTGACTACAAATTCAAAATTAAAGAGTTAGGGAAAACTGTGTCCTCTTTAAAACATGAACATTCCAACTACAAGGCTCAAATAAAAGATTTAATATCCCTCATGCCCAGCTAGTAATATCTAAGGCTAAAGCAAAGAAGTATGACATTCAAGAGCATAACTTCAACATCATCATTGCATTATCCTCCCACTCAAAGGTATGTTATCAAAACAAAAGTGGGTTGGGAACCAATGAAATTGCTCCACCACATTCTTATGTGTCTGTTAGACAGCCAAGATGTGGTACTGATGAGCAAGAGGTTCTAACTGCTGACCCACAACCCAATGAGCAGAAGAATGATGCAACAATGGTGACCACCACAGGGAAGGATAAGGTAGAAAACCTCATCTCCATAGCTGGTGATCAACCCTTAACCACTAAATCTAGAATGAACAAAATCAGGGCAGCAAGAAAAACTGCCAAGAAGGTGGCTGATACAAAGTTGAAAATAGACCTAAGGCAAAAGGGTGTATTCATCTTAGCTGGATTCCAAGTGGTTGGAAGTTCTGATTCAGGAAAAGAGTGTGGTACCAGCACTCCTATCCAGCTGAAGGATCAGAAATTAAAGAGGAAGGCTGTTGAAGAAGAAAACAAGTGCAAGAAACAACAGCCCTCATGCTTCATCAAGAATAACATTGAGTGCATAATCTTTGGTCTGCATAACCACATGGCCAAAGATTGTTACTACAATCCAGCAAACACACATTATGCAACCAATGTTCAGAAAGAAGGAGTCAAGGATGGTTTCATATTTGGACCTTACCATATGGTCCAAGTGTTAAGGAAAGGAAGGCTTGTTTCCAAAGCCAAGTTGCTTTTGGAAGAAACTCATTCTTCCGAAAGGAAAATAGCTTCGGAAGACAAGCTAAAGAACAAACAAAGGAACAAAAGGAATCCTTTGAAACCTTCCGAAAAGAAAACTGCTTTAGAAGAAAAGGTGGTGAAATCTTCTTCTGAGAAGAAAGAAGCCTCGAAGCAAGTCATGTTGCTCAAGCCTCTTAGGCTCATCTACACTGATCAACCAGAGGATGGAATGGAAGATCAAAAAAGATGCTGCAGCCTAAGCCTCTTCTTCATAAACCATAATTGAACCCCCATGCATACATTTTGGTTCAATTATATCATCTACATTGGAAGAACCCAAGACCAACAAGGCTTGGGTTTCTAATAGTAACTAATCTTTCACCTTATGTGCAGGGACATCCACATGAAAAGAATGGAAATATATGGATTTTGGACAGCGGATGCTCCTGGCACATGATAGGGAACAGATCTCTCCTACAACAATTTGAATATTTTGATGGAGGTCCTGTTTAGTTTGGAGGTAAAGCCAGAGGATACATTTCTGGTAGAGGTAGTGTATCCAATGGTAAGTTAAAAGTTGACAAAGTAAATTTTATCAAACAGCTTGAACACAATCTCTTAAGTGTTTCTTAATTCCATGATCAAAAGCACCAAATGCTTTTCATAGAACATGAGTGCATTATCCTCAAACCTGGGATAACAATTCCTCAGGAATTGGTGCTTCTTAGATCTCCTAGGAGAGGGGATATGTACAAGCTGGATATGAACAATGCTTCCCCACTGGGTGAAGTATCATGCTTTCTTTCCAAAGCTAATGGTGATGAGTCAACTCTTTGGCATAAAAGAATATGCGACGTTAATTTTAAAACCATAAATAAATTGGTTAAAAATAATTAGGTACATGGTGTGCCTAAAAAGGAATTTTCTGTAAAGATAATTGTGTTGCTTGTCTGAAAAGGAAGCAACACAAGATCACTCACAAATCCAAAAAGGTTAACTCCATCACCACCCCATTACATTTATTGCATATGGATCTTTTTGGTCCCACAAGTATAATAAGCATTGGAAGGAAATCATATTGCCTTGTGATTATTGATGAATTTACAAGATTTACATGGGTTTTCTTTTTAAGAACTAAAGATGAAACTGCTAAAACTTTAAATTCTTTTATTCTTAAAATTGAAAATCAGAATGATCACAAGGTAAAAATCATTAGAAGTGATCAAGGGACTGAGTTTAAGAATCAAGTTCTTGACTCATTCTGTAACTCAAAAGGGATTGCCAGACAATACAGTGCTCCTAGAACTCCTCAACAAAATGGTGTTGCTGAGAGGAGGAATAGGACACTTATTGAGGCTATAAGAACTATGTTGGATGATTCAAAGCTACTTCTAACTTTCTGGGTATAGGCAATCAACACTGCATGTTATGTGCAGAACAGGGTTCTCATTGTTAAGCCACATGGAAAAACCCCTTATGAGCTATGGAACAAGAGGCCATCGTTCATTGACTTTCATAAGTCTTTGGCAGCTGGTGCACCATACTTAACACAAAAGACAATTTAGCAAAATTTACTAAAACGCGATATTCCTCAACCTCTATTGCTTATAGAGTATATAACATTAGAAATCAACAATTTGAGGAATCATCCAACATTGTTGTCAATGAGCACACTCCTTGTGTTACGGGAAATGGTCCTGATCATATCTTCAGTTTAGAATTGTTTCCAGACTATTCTAAACCATCTTGTAAGAGTGTTTCAGCTAGAACAGGAACTCAAAAGTGACCCCTATGAAGATCAACTATTTGAGTTACCTAGACCTATTCCTAGTTCTCCAAGAAGAATTAGAGATCAAGCTCTTTCAACTAAAAGTCCTGAAAACATGAATATCTCAAGAAACAAAGGAGCATCAACAAGTTGTCAGCCAACTGAGCCTAATAACTCAACAGCTAACAACTCCAGCATTCAACACCAAGCTGATGAAAATACTGATCTAGAGGAACAGGCAACTGTTGATACTACTTCACAGCAAAATACCATTGATGTTGTCATACATTCATTCAATCAGTCCTCATTAATGAGTGTGAGACATCAGCTGGTCATGATGTTCAAAATCTTGGGCAAAACTTCTCAAACCTGGATCTATCTATGCAACTAGATGTGATTCCTAGGCTCAGGATACACACCACTCATCCGGTAGAGTACATCATTAGGGATGTCTCAGAAGGTGTGAGAATAAGAAGTCAGACCCACAATGGGAATGTCTCTTCTCATGGAATGGAACCCAAGAAGGTGGAAGAATCACTCAGGGACAACAATTGGGTTGAAGCAATGCAAGAGGAGTTGCTTCAGTTCAAGAGGCAAAAGGTATATAACTTGTGTCCCTTGCCACCTGGCCAAGTCCCCATTGGCACCAAGTGGGTGTTCAGAAATAAGAGAGATGATAGAGGTTTGATCATCAAGAACAAGGCAAGACTTGTGGTTTAAGGATACACACAGGAGGAAGGAATAGATTATACTGATGTCTTTGCATCTGTTGAAAGACTTGAGGCTGTGCAAATCGTCCTTGCTTTTATAGCATCCAAGAACTTCATAGTCTATCAACTTGATGTCAAATGTGCATTTCAATATGGGGATATTGATAGAGAAGTCTATGTGTGCCAGCCACCTAGATTTGAAGACCTACAGCACCCCAACTATGTGTGCAAGCTCGATAAAGCTCTTTATGGGCTACATCAGGCACCTAGGCTATGGTATGAGACACTATCTCAGTTTCTTCTGAAGAATGGCTACACTAGAGGCACCATAGACAAGACATTGTTCATAAAGAAGTCTGGGAAGGACATGTTGCTTGTTCAAGTCTATGTCGATGACATCCTATTTGGATCCTCAAATGACCAAATATGTAAAGACTTTGAAGGCATCATGAGAAAGAAGTGAGATGAGTTCCATTGGAAAGATGGAGTTCTTTCTTAGAATTCAAGTGAAGCAGATAGCAGAAGGGTTCTTCATCAATCAATATAAGTATGTCACGGACATCTTAGAGAGATTTGAGATGAAAGATTATAAGCCAGCCAAGACACCTATACCCAGAAATCACAATCTTTGTCCTGATTTCGAGGGGGAGGATACTGATCAACATCAGTACAGGGCAAATTATTGGGTCTTTGATGTATCTCGCTGCAAGTAGACCTGATATCAGGTTTGCAACTTGCATCTGTGCAAGATATCAGGCTGCTCCAAAGGTGTCTCACCTAATTGCTGCCAAGAGAATTCTTAGATACCTCAAAAGAGCTCCCAAGCTGGGTCTCTAGTATCCCAAGAATAGGCTTTTAACCTTTATGGTTACACGGACAATGATTATGGTGGCTGCAACATCAACAAGAAATCCCATTAGGAGGATGTCAATTTCTTGGTGGAAGGATCATCTCCAGGCAATGCAAGAAGCAGTCATGTGTATCCACATCTACTGCTAAAGCTGAATATATTGCTATTGCAAGCTGATGTGCTCAACTACTTTGGATTCAAATTCAGATGCTGGGTTATGGTTTCAACCTCATGGTGACCCCTATCCACATAGACAATAAGAGTGCCATATCTATCATAGAAAATCCAGTCAAGCACTCCAAGACAAAGCATATTGACATCAGGTACCATTTCATTCAAGATATTCATGAGAAAAATTTAATTAAACTAGTCAAAGTCAATTCAAATGAACAAAAATGCTGACTTGTTCACAAAAGCCTTTAATGAACAATGATTTAAATATTTAATTACAGCTATTGGGGTGATTAACATTGACTAGTCTTTCTTTTGAAGAACCTTTTAAAATGTGTCTTGTCTATGTTGTCTATTTTCAATTTAAGCCCTGTTACAAAAAGGTTTTCTTCAAAAAATTTCTATGTATAAATTCTTCCGAAAAGAAATTTACCCTCGGAAGAGATCTTTATCTATCTTACAAAGGCAAATTCCTCTGCATAAGCATTCTCTTTCAAAACGTTTTTAGCCTTAGAAGAAAATTTGATCATAAGTCAAATCCACTTCCGAAGCTTACTAATTTCTTTTCTCGGAAGTAGCTCTTACTCTCGGAAGCAAACTTGTCTGTGAGACATAGTTTGCCTTCGGAAGTAAAAGTGGCTTCGGAAGACAATACTAAGAAACACAAGTGTTTTCTATCAGAAGTAATTTTACCTTTGGAAGATAACTTTTACTGTGTAATGGAAATCTTTTTGCCCCACTATGTAAAAAGTAAGATTTTATTGATGATTGTCAAAATATTTTAATTGGTTTATCTTATCGACCTTTTCAAATCGGAACCCAAACTGTCCTTTCACCTTATCGGTTTGGCTTTTTACCCCTATTAAAAAACTTCATACTCTCTTTACTTTCTTTACCATTGCAAAATCCCCAAATTTCCATTATCTTCTTCACTCACTCTCAAATTCCTTCAATCAAATAGTACTCCTTTAACAATGGCCTTGAATCCTCAACATAACTAGGTCACCATCCTTGATTCTTCAAAGGATGTTGATTTTCCCCTATTGTTTAATTTTTGTCACAATGACATACTTCACTGCCCTCACTGTTAACCCACCATCTACTCAAACCATATGGCTGAATTCTGGGCCAATGGTCGAAGCAAGACGATCAACAATGAAAGGGTCATCAGATCGAGGATCTGCGGGTAGGAGATCACAATAAATGAATCAACAATCAAGGAGCATTTGGAGCTTCATGATGAGGGTGCTCCTACTGAATTACCCAAATCTAAGTTGTAGAATACATACACTCAGATGGGATATGGCGGCAATGTGAGCAGGTCTACCGTCTATATGTTTAACTTCTCCTACAATTGGAAGTTATTGCTGCACATCGTCCTACACTGCCTATCCAACAAGTTCGGGGGATGGGATCAAATCCCATATGATTTAGGCTGCATAGTCCACGGGTTGGTAAAGGGCCTATGCTTCAACTACTCAAGATTTGTGCTGAACAACTTAAGAGGCAATCTCACCCGGGATCCATTCTACATGTATCCTCGGTTCAAAACTCTAAAAAAGGTGTCCCCAACTTCACTGGAAGATTCACTGATCTTCTTCTAGGTATGCTTGAGCCAACGGCTCCTGGTGACATCCTTGCAAGCCCAGCAGGTGACGAACCCACACCAGACACCACCACTCCAATGCCAATTACTTCTTCCACCCTATAAAGATCACCTACACAAGATGCCCCAAACGAACCCCTAATTAATCTACTCTGCTTGATCAGATCCCCTCGGTTCAAACCAAAAAGGCTAGAGTGGAACTCAGGGCTCCCACTCAGCCAGAGGTCCCACCATCCTCGACCATTGACCTCAATGTCAGTGTTGAGTATCCTCAGTCTCAACCTGACGAGCCCACATCCAAGCCATTAGCTCTCAGGGTGAGTCTCAACACTCCCTAAGTAGCCAAAAAGGGACATCCACATCATTGGCTCAACTGCTATTACAGAGGAGCCATTAGGTGCTGACAGCAAGCATAATCATACAACGGACATCTTACTTTGTCCATAGCGGACAAGTGTACCAGCATCAACATACATTGGACAGCTATAAACATACAGAGGTACGACCTTACTTGAACAGGATCTGTTCTATAGGCTCGTACCTCTGTATGTTTATAGCTGTCCGCTGTTGACAAGTTTCCTTGTCTGCTGTGGACAAGTTTCCTTGTCCGCTGTGGACACAACTTGAGCGTCCGCTATGGCCGGCTTTGTCCGCTGTGGACAGAAGTTTCGTCCGCTGTGGACTATTTGGTTTGTGTCCGCTGTAGACATGGTAAAAAAATCCACTGCAGATTTCAGTTCATGCCTTGTGGGTTTAATTTGTGTGCTGTGTACTGTTGCTTGCTGTCCGTTGTATGTTGATTTGCTTGTTGTCGGCTATGTGTTTCTTTGGGTCGTCTGCTGTGAATTTCTTTGGTAAATGTCAGCTGCGAATTCAGGAATTTTGTCCGTTGTGTTGGTCCTTTGTCCGCTGTCAATAGTTTACATTCATAGCAGTTTGAAGGTGATGATGATGATGTTATGAATGATTACAAAATTGATGATACTGTTGTATGTTGATTGGGTCTTTGCGGTGGATGGATGGTGAATGAAGATGATGGTAATGATGTTTGATGTTGGTAAAGGTTATTTTGAATGTGGTGAGCAAGCTGTGAATATGGATAGATGATGGAGTTTGGGCTGCTAATTGGTAGATGATGTGAAGATTGAAGATGAAGAATGGTTTATGAATGATAATGAATGGGTGTAGATGATGTTGGTGTTGAAGATGATGTGAAGATTGAAGATGATGTAAATATGATGTTTGTGAATGTGTGATGTATGAATGTATGATGACCCCTTGAAAGAAAGTGTAAGTTAAGAAACACTTAACACATCAACTATAGAATTAGATGTTCATCAGCTGTGAACACTTAGGAAAAACATCAAAAACAAGTGTAATATGTATGTTATTGTAAACTTGATTATGAATAAAAATTCACTTTCAAATTCACCACTTGTTGTATATATGTGTGTTGAATTATTTTGAATGATTGTATGATGAATGTATGATGAAAAAATGAATCAAAAACAAAATTAAATCATGTATTTGGCTGATTTTTGATTTCAAAATAGTTTGACTTTAAAAAAGTCAAACTTCATGTTCTTGAATAACTAACTTTTGATTCTTGGATTTCTGATGGAATTGGGTAAAATCAAAGGTTATAATAGCTGTAGATAAGTGATTCTAAGCTACAACAGCAATCAATTTCATATAATCATCATCTAAACTCAGATTTAAATGATGAACACATGAAGAACACAATGAAGAACAAAAACCTAGATCTAAGAATCAATGTTCAAAATGTATGATTTGGATGTAGTGAATGATAAACAAACCTTAGATTTGATGTTTCTAAGCTAAAAACCATTATCAATTTCAGCTAAAAAACATAGGTTTCATGATTTTTGATGATTTTTCACTAAGAACAGTGAACTTTTCTCAAGAACACTAAATTTTCAAAAATCTTCAAATTCAAGAGTTGTGTTAATCCAATTGATATGAAACTTTGCAGATGTGTTAGTTATCACAAACTAAAGCTATTAGAAGCTTAAATTCGATCAAACAACAACAAAATCAAAATTTCATGTTCATGAGCATTTGAAGACTTGAAGAATAAGTCTACTTGAATCTTCAAATTAATGGCTCAAATAAACTTCAATGGATATGAAAACTTGCAGATCATCACAAAATAGCAAGTCTAAGCTAATGGTAGCTTGATTTCATAAAAAAGCAACAACAATTTGCAGATCAAACTTGTGGTTCAAATTTTTGAGAAAAATTTGAAGAACAAGGAGCCAAGGCTCTGATACCACCTGATGAAATCAACTTGAACACATGTTGATTCCCCAAGGTTCTTTTCAATATCTCTCAATAATCAAAAAACAAGAACCATGGTGCAGAAATCCATGATTCAAGTGTATGAAATCAGTGTGTGTGTGTGTGTGTGTGTGTGTGTTTGTGTGTGTTTGAATGCTTGATAATAATAACTGCTTGATTGTATTGATTGTTCAAAAAGCTTACAAAAGATTAGGGTAGTGTGCTATTTATAGCCTATACATAAAAGCTATATACAATTACTGAACTACCCTTATGTAAACGAATATTACATAAATACCCCTAAGTCTATAAGCTGTCCGTTGTGGATGAATAGCTGTCCGCTGTGGAAGATATCTCATCCGCTGTGGAGAAGACTTGTCATCCGCTGTGCAGTGTTTGTTCATCCGCTGTGGAATGTTCATCCACTGTGGATGAACATCTGCTATGGACAGGTGTTTGCTTGTCTGTTGTCTGCTGTGGAATGTTTATCCGCTGTGGATGAACATCCGCTATGGACAGTTGTGTGTGTTAGCTTGTCTATTGTCAGCTGTATGTTCTTCATCCGCTGTGGGATGGATGTTCATCCGCTGTGGGATGGATGTTCATCCACTGCACACACTTGGACACATTTCTTCATCCGCTGTTGATGATCTTCATCCGCTGTGGACTCTTTCTTCATCCGCTGCTGACACTTGTCAAAATTTCTTTTATCTAGAATTCTGAAAAAGAAATTTAAACACATATTAGTGTTTGTTATGAATGATAATGATGCTAATGTGTTAGTAAATGATTGTTTGAATGTTAGAACATATTATGTTTGATATATGTCTGATATGGCAAGCAACATACTTTTATGCATTAATTCTTAATGCACTTGTTGAGTCCAACACAAGGTCCCGGGTCACTAAATATTACTTCTCTATCCTTTATTGACTTATTAACCCGACCTGATGAGGACATTATGTTCCATCCAGGCCATGATGTTGATCTACCACACCACTCTCAAGATCAACTGAGCCCTAGGGAACCTCTAATTTCTAGCCCACATCAACTAAACCTAACTGAGGTGAGTCAAACTGGTATGGAGGTGACTCATGTAGGCTCAGTTGCCACTACTGAGAGTCTTTCACTAACCTCTCAGGATAGTGGTAACATTAGTGAGACTGAGTCTACAAAAACCTTACCAATTGATGCCTCTAAAAGAGACATCACTAAGCAAGGGTATCCAGGGCGCCAAGAAACCACTACTGGTGGTGATGATGAACATACTAGGTATGTTATCTCATCTCCCAATGATTCTTCAAAAGAAGATGGGGTAGCCTGAAACTCATTATCAGAGACCTGCTTTCTAAAGTCTCAAACCTTGATTCAAGGTTAAGACTTTAGAAGACAGGTCTGCCACTCAGCAACTTGAGATTGAAAATCTCAAGGCTTAACTAGCTGAGACACAGATTAAGAAGTTTGTTAGGCATGTACATACTCAGGTTTTTTTAAGTTCTTCCCTAGCTCATCTACTTCTCAAGATGATGTTACTAGAAAAGGGAGAATGTATAGGAACAAAGACATGTGGAACCCAGCCTTGCCATCATAACAACTTCCCTTGATGCCATATCTTCTTTTTATCCTACATTGCAACACCCTGCAACCATCTTCCCTTAACCAGCTCCTATTACTATTCAAGTGGACCCAAGGATGCTTATTGACCTCAACAAATTTTTAACTACATTTATGATAAGCTCCTCCCTTGAACAACCTTCCCTGATGTAGCCGTTGCCTACTTTGGAGCTGAAAATTACAAAGGCTGAGTGCACCACCTACCTCTGAAGAGGAAGTTGGTCAACCTAAGGAATAATTGAGTTATCTTCCTTGTCTAATGACCAGTTCATCACAGAGGCCATTCTTGACCTGGCCTCTAAGGTCAATAATGAGGACTTCCTTACAACTCCCATCTCCCAAGCACCACAAGTCCAACCCCACTCTCCACAACCTGAAACCTCTAAGCCTGAATCTCCAAAGGCTGAATCTTCCTCAGATCTTAAGGGGAAGAGAAAGCTCATAGCTAAGGAGCTTCTAAAGGAAGAAAAGTTAGAAAAGCTAAAGAAGAAGGGAAGAATTGATACTGGGAAGCTGTTGGCTACAAGCAGCAAAGCAGCAGCAGTCGCTCAAGAAAGTATCAACCAAGGAGGTGAAGGTTATAGACAGCCTCATCAGCCTGGGAGTAGTCATTGAAGATATCCTTCTACTCCCACTTGATGAGCTTGTAAAGCTGGAGAAGGCAACCTTGCTACAAAAAGAAAAGGAGGAAGCAACAAGGTTGGCTATAGAAGAGGAGAAGAGGAAAAGGAAGGAGGAGGCTATGGAAAAAGAGAGGATGGAGAGGATAGCCTTTCTCTGCTCTAGAGGCTATTCTCAAAAGGAGCTAGCACCTCATGATTATGATACGATCTTGTTTCTTTTCACAAAAAGCAAGATCAAATTAACAAAGAGAAGAAGAAGTCTACCAGGGAGAAGCTAGGGAGAAAAATAAGAAGGTGGAAGAGGCACAACTTGTTGCTGCCAAAAAGGTGGGAGATATAGAGTGGATGAAAGCTTATCTCAAAGCCTATGGCTTCACCGGTAGGCAAGTGGGTCCTATGTCAGAGAAGACCCTACAGCGACATGTCAGTGACATCAAGGCTAACATTCACTTAGGAAGAAGGCAGGAGGTAATTCAAAGACCAAGTGTTCAGAGGATGGCACCCACACCAACACCCAAACCAACTCCAACACTTAAACCAACACCCAAACCACAACCTACATCCACACCTTTTCCCTTCCCTATCAAAACTGAACCAACCACTGAGCCTTACACCCCTTAACCCACTCCAACATCCATACCTACATCCTCACCCATTGCTTCCCAACAACTACCACCACTACCTATCCTTAAACCTAAAACATAACCTGGAACCCAATCTATACCCAAACAATCTTCTGAACCATCTAAACCCCTGACCTTAGAAGAGCTTAAGGAGATAAAAAAGAAGCTTATCAACTGCACAACCCTAAGCGACATCTCTTGTGAGGAAGAGTCCATAAAGCTAAACTACATTGATGGCTCTTCCTGTTCCCTCACAAGAGATGCATTCCTTGATCTGCCAAGGGGAACACTGGACCAAGTTCTCCAACTTCTTGCAACTAACTTAGATGCACTTAATGAAGAAGAGAAGAAGCTAAGAAGGAGACTGGTGACTCTACTAGACACAAGAAAAGGGGACAAGCTGCCACCCACCCCTCAATCCAAGAAGCCAAATTGTCCAGTGGAGGTTTGATGAAGCCACACATAGATTTGCTGTGGAAAGAGAAAATGGTCAAGTGAATAGACTTGATACATCTGCTCTGCTACACTCAAGCAGGTTTGACATTGCTGAGTTAGTAGAGAGACCATTATCCAATCCCTCCAACTCTCAGATAGCTGCTCACATCAGGAATCATCTGAGCAGTCTTCATGTTGAGGTGCTTATAAAGAAAGCCAAGACTAAAAGAGAGTTGAAGAAGAGAGCAAAGGAAGAAAAAGAAGGTGCAACCAGAAAAGGAAGAACATTCCTACAGATGGTTGAAGGTCCAACTTCAGATCCTATAGTTTGATGGGAATATGACTACAATTCCCATCAACTAACTCTCTTCAGAGGGACGCAACAAAAAGTACACATCATCTAGAGCAACCGATTGGATTTATTATCTACGGATGATTTGTACAAGCTCCTCACCACTGCATCAGAGAAGAACAAAGAGACAGATAAATATCTACACTCCCTAGTGTTGAAGACATTAAGGAATAAAGGAACTGAAGTTTTGGTAGCATCAACCTAGGGGGAGTTTGTTGGATCATATGAGGCTGGTGCAACCAAAACAACACTTGGAAGATTTTGATATACAATTGAAGTGGTCTTCCAAAGACAAAGCTGCTCTTCCGAAGACAAGTCAATGATCTTCTGAAGCACAAGGTTGAAGAACTTCCAAGAGAGACTCAGTCTTCCTAGACTAAGTAGTTCTCCTTCCGTAGAGAGAACTTGGTCTTCTGAAGACTAAGTAATTCTCCTTCCAAAGTGTACAACTTAGAAGATTCTAAAGACAAAGTTTTTTGAAGAATAAAGTCCTGAAGACTTGCAAAAAACTCAGAAGAAGTTGATTCTTCCAAAGTATAAATGGCCTCGGAAGAACTTATTCTTCCGAAGCCATTTAGCTTTGGAAGAACCAACTATGAACCAGTGGACACAAGTATAGTCTGTCTGACATCCGCTGCAACCTTTGATATACTGAATGGCGCTTTCCCATGCCCATGTAGTTGACCATACTTTAATCCACTATTCACCCATTATCAGTTAGTACTGTTGCCACTTTTAGTTGTTGACAAAAGATAAGTCATGGACCTATCATGACTACCTAATCTAGGATAGTATTTTATCTTAGATACTTTACTTCTAGAAATGTAGTATTTGTCTAGTTGTATATTCCAGCTATAGTTTCTTATTGTAACTTTGTAAATCATGCTTGTAAGAGTCTTGTAATACTGAGTTGAGAAGTAATATATACATGTATCTTGAAAACTAATCCTGTGTTCATATTGTTTTCATTAACTTATTATATTACTTGTAAACTTAGCTAGAGATTCTGCTTCATCAAAACCAGGTGAGATTAAGTGAGAATGTAAGATAAACCTATGTTGTGAATCCAAAACCGATCCTACAAAGTTATTAATAAGTAAAGAACATGTTAATGTCCTTATAAGGTTTTTAACTACAAAATGATTAGCAAAAAAACTAACTTGAACAACCAGGGGTTTTGATAAGCTGACTTCTTGAATTTTACTTTCATATTTGTTAATCTGAAGGTACGTATCAACAATTAGTGAGTTGTTGTGAATATATAGAGTTTATAACCATTTTTCAATGAAAACTCAAAGTAATCACAAATTTTCTGAAAATTCACCTTACGTTTCACCTCAGCTTAGGGTGGAGGGTATAGGAGAATTAGTAGGTAGTGTTAGGAAGGAGAATCTGAGATGAATGATGAGGTGGAATATGATGCAGGATGAAATGGGTGTTAAATTAGAATGTACTCTTTGATTTCAAGAAGCTACAAAGAAGAAAATATGATATGTAGGAATGAATAAGTTAGAAAGAAGTAAATGGGATGGTGGAGCATCATCCCACCTCTACGAGGACCAAAGAGGGTAGGAGACTGGGTTGCATTGCACACTTAAAATGAACCCACTATAAACATGTTATAGGTACAAATCACCGTAAGGCTAATGTAGATTCACTTTAGACAATCTCATTTTGAGCTTCATCATAAATGTTAGTGTATACATGCCCATTATAAAATGCTTATTAATTGATATTAAAAATTCAAGACATAAGTTAATTATATTCTAGGATACTATATATATATATATATATATATATATATATATATATATATATATATATATGTATATATATATATATATATATATATATATATATATATATCCTCATGTTAATAATCAATTACATATACATTCACGTGTCAGCCTCACAATGGCTCTCACATTCGATTTCGCACCCAAGGTTCTTCACTGTAATCCCTCACAATAGGTCACCATACCAGATTTCTAATTTCCAGGTCCCCATGACCCATACTATATAAATTTCACCATAAACCCTAGATATGACTTTCCCCTTTTAACTCTTTCATTCAATCGTCTCTCATATAAATAGTATTATATTCATGTTTACATTATGTTGTTGGATTTGACCAGTTTAAGAATCAAATTGATTGATAAAAGGTACATTTGGAGAGGTTTACAGAGATAGCAAGAAGATATGAGAACGATAGGAATCTCACAATCAGCGTTTGCGTTATGAAAAATGTCACACCCTCAAAATCCACATTGGAGTTTCACAGCGATGCGTGTGAACAAACCAGGATCTTAGTCATTAGTTACTTTGAACGACCTTAATATGAGTTTTCAAAACAAACCTCGGAGTTTAAGAATTCAAACATTACGTAAGCGTAAGATTAAATTTTCAAGACCATGTAGTATGAAAAGTAAATTAGAAAAACATGCACCCAAATACTAGAGTTTAAATGTAAGAACATATGTAACATTTGAAAAATGTTTGCATGTTGTGTGACCCATGATTTGCTCCTACATGCACCTGGAAGCTTAGCAACCTATGAAAGTGTCAGCGTATGGTTGGTGAGGTCATGAGTTTGTAAGTAAGCAAAATAATTGTGTAGGTATACCATAAGTAATGTATACTGAAACAGATAGCTAGCCTATAACATAAGCATAATATTAGTGTTTTTCGCAATCGAAGCTGTCTCTGTTCGTTTGTTTGCCCTCCGTCACAATTTACAGAGTCATGACAATGCATTAGTCGTTTAGGACAATGTTGCACCCATTTGACCTCTAGTTGTATTGGTGAGGCTTGTTAAACCTAGTAGTACTACCTAACATTTTCCGCTAATTTCTTTAATTAATTATTCGAAAGAGTAAGGGCTTTTCAAAGATAAACTACACTATGTAAATGCCATACACAACTTACAAAAATAAAGTAGTTGAAAGTATGTGGTCTCCCCCAAAAGGAGCATGTAAAAGAGGGGTAATGAACTCAACTTAAGTGTATGCAAGAGGTAACGCAAATCAAATGCTATAACATGTGACATCCGGTAATTTACCATTACCAAAACTCTGTTAGTTCCGTTAAGTCTTGCATACGCGTATTGTAAGCACATACTAGTTGTCGTTAAACTTTGGTGACATAATAAATAATTAATATTGTATTAACTTGTATGATCCCGTATAGTTCCAAAAATATCGATCTCGTGATTAAAACACAGAATGAATCAAACAAGGATAATAGAATGAACAATAAGAGATAAGATCAAGTATGAACAAATCACAATGTAAAGAACTTCAATTTATTGCTCTGAGATAATTATGATTAAAAAGTGAAAGTTTCAAGTGTTCTATTCAACTAAGCAACAAAAACTATACTTACAGTAAACCCAAAGTTCTCGCGCAAGAACAATCTTCTCGCGTGGATACTAATTTCTCGCGCGGATACTAAGTTCTAGCATGGTAACTTGAATTCTTCAAAAGGCTATTTTGATCTCATGATTAAAACACGAAATGAATCAAACACAGATAATAGAATGAACAATAAGAGATGAGATCAAGTATGAACACAATCATAATGTAAATAACTTCAATATATTGCTTTAAGATGATTATGATTATAAAGTGAAAGTTTCAAGTGTTCTATTCAACTAAACAACAAAAACTATATTTATAATAACCCAAGGTTCTCTCGCGAGAACAATCTTTTGGCTTGGATACTAAGTTCTCACGCGGATACTAAATTCTATCACGGTAACTTGATTTCTTCAAAAGCTTGTTTTGATGTCCTGAGACTCTAGGTTTATCCCCCTAGGCTTGATGAATTAAAACTTCCAAAATCTACATCTGTAACTTTGTAGTTCCCACCTTATGCATACATCTTGTTGTTCAGGGCCTTATGTGCCTCACTCATGACCAGCTCTCGTACACTTCTCCACCTTGGTACCCATATACGAGTCAGAGACTCAAAGTCGAACCATGGACTTAAGTTTTAAAAGACATGCACATAACCAAGTGTGCTAGCCTTATGTGCCTCACTCATGACCAGCTCCCGTACACCTCTCCACCTTGGTACCCATATACGATCCACGGAGTACTGTACACCTTCGTTCATATCTTCTATTTGTTTATCTAACCTACGAAACGCCTCACTTGTAACATTCTGCTCCTTTAATGTTTTACCCTATACTGATAAGATCTGAGCCTTTAAGTTTGATTGGATAGTCATTCCCAAGACTCGTGCATGTAAGGGTTTATCTCGCTCCTTCCTGCACAACACATCCACCACAATATTCTCCTTCTCTAGGTTATATCGAATCTCACAATCATAATCTCTGAAAAGTTCAACCCATCATCTCTGATGCATGTTCAGTTCCTTTTGATCAAAGATAGACTTAAGACAACTAGAGACCGCCAAAATAACTTACGTTGATAATCAGCGGAAACCTCTAGATTTCATCAGATAGAGCTTCTGGATCAATCACCAGTTGAATTTCAGGACGAAATTCTCTCAATTAGGGGATACTGTGACATCTATCACTCACGGGTATTTCAATTAACTCGAAGCTCATTATCTCTTTTAGTGCATTATTATTTTGGTGTAATTAATTCATTCCTGGCACCAATCCTTGTTCTTTATTGATTTGCTCGCTAACCCTAATTTATAACATCATAAATTAGATTAATATTATAAAAAAATAATTATCATTATTGAACTTTATTAATATTATTATGATTAGTATCATCATCATCATCATCATCATTATTATTATTATTATTATTATTATTACTATTATTACTATTAATATATTATTATTATTATTATAGTTTAGGGTTTAAATTATCATTTAATTAAACATAAGAGAATAACTAATTTATAGTTGAGGGACCACATTGCAAAATAGAAATACGTATATATATGTCACTTACCATCGGGCTGAAACCTAATCGTACCCCCCTGCCGAGAACTCTCTCCCGTCGCTGCTCGCCATGGACCTTCCTCCCTCAGCCGCATTTTATTCTGGCCACCTTGTCACCACTATAGCATGCCGTTGATCGCCCTTGTTTTCCCCGGCTTGAAACTGCAGGTACATGTTCGTTTAGTCACTCTGTATCGTTTCATTTCGTTGAGTTCAGTTTCTTCTTCTCAGTTCTGGTGTTTTCAGTTGTTACGGTGAAGTACGGTGGTTGTGTGACAGTGTACGGTGGTCTTGCGGTGGTGTTTTTTCGTGACTGTGTATGCGCGATGTATGCGTTGTGCGTGTGTGTTTGTATGTACTATTGTATGTATAAGTGGTTGTATCTTTTAATTGTGTGTGTGTACTACGTAATGTATATATGTGTGTGTGATTTTAGTGTGTGTTTTAGTGTGTGCATTGTGTGTGTTCTAATATGTGTACAATGTGTGTAGGTCTGGGATCCATGTGTGTTTTGTTGTGTGTATGTTATGTGTGCCATGAGAATGTGTCAGGTGAGTATGTGTGGGTGTGTATGTGGTTGAGAGTGTGTTGTAGGTAAGCATGTGTGGGTTACTTAGTGTGTGTAACAAAGTGGTTTTGGGTGCTTAGTGTGTGTTGTGTAGATGTTATATCTGTGTTTGAATGTGAGTGTTGTATGTGTAGGTATGTTATTGTACGTATGTGTGACTATATATATAGATATAGTATGGTGTGATATGTATATGTATATATATATATACATATGTGTTTACATAGTATATATAAATATACATATATGGTGTATGTGAGTGCGGGTTCTTTATTCACAACTATTTAACTCGTGTTGGAGCCAACGGACAGGCATGATACTACTATTGGGTTAACACCTCCACCCTTGATTACATGTGATATTGCTTTCTTATAACTGTATACACTTATGTCCTACAAACTTCTACACAACATCAATATTTATTCATTATTTAAACCTATAACTCATCAACCAAGTGTTGACCTTTTGAGCATATCTTTTCTGGTAACAACAATCATTGATGATAGCTAGAGTTAATACCTTAGAGATGACCCTAAGGATTTCATTATAGACTTGCACTAGCATTTCAAACATTTATGTTTCATTTCATGTCATCAAATATGGGTGTGTTTTGCCTTTATTTATTCCCGGGTTGTAGGATTTGATTCGATTATACTTATTGACTATGTATGTTATGAATTAACTAACTATGACACAAGTATCCATTTGCGTCGGGTGTGACGTCATAACACTTTGGTTTTCAACATTTAATGCATCTCTATAATTATCAATGTGTTATGACGATCTCTTCTGTACATCTTCGTGTTTCCGCTATAAGCGGGGGTGTGACAAGGAGGTCCACAAGTATACTTCTGGCATAATATAGATGACCTTCCTAAGCATGATCTCTTGGAAATAAGGAGATACTATGAGAGCCTGAAGAATCCTGACCAACTGATAAAGAGAGGAATGGCTCTAGTTCTAATGATAGTTGTAAAAAGTGAAGGATCAAGACTCATAGTAATCTTCAAGTTTTGGTAGCATCAGCCCTGGGGGAGTTTGGAAGATTTTATCTTAAAGGCACTAACCAAAGATCTCTTAGCATGCAATGAAGTACAATTAAGTTACTTCAAAAGAATTGACCATGCACAAAGAAAAATAACTAAGTGTCAAAACTTCTAAAGCCAAAGACATAGATCTTCTGAAGCTAAAAGTGAAGTCTTCCGAAGGTTGAAGACAAATTTTTCCAAAGCCTAAAGACTAAACTCTTCTGAAGACAGAGAAGACATGCTTCTCTAAATACTTTTGACAAAATCAGAAGTTCTTTCCGCTGCCAGCTCTGAAGACTCGCAAATTATATAAGTTGGTGATTATCTTTTTACTTTTGTCAACTGTTCAGTATGGTGTCTTTGTCTATAGTTTGAACTTTAGTACTTTTATCTTTTTTGTAATACAATAGGATGTGAGCTATGACAGGTCATAGTCACATGTCAAAAAGCAATCTCCCTTTTGACTTTACATTGATCTTGTTGTCTAGATTAGTGTCCAGCTGGCCTTTAAAGTATGGCCGGCTGTAGGATGTAGTATAAAGTATCTCATATAACCGGTCTTAGGACTAAGCCTTGTACTAATTGTAAAACACTTGAGAGCAATATACATCATCCTTGAAAACCAATTTATGTGTTTTAAGTGTTCTTATCTTTTGTTAATTGTTTCTTTGTCTAGTTCCTATTTTATCAAGTACGTGTGATATCTTCAACTGTGAGACTATTGTTGAACAACCATAAAATTCCTGCAAATTTTAACTCAAAATTTTTAGAATACTAAAGCCCAAGTGTGGTTGACCTTTAAGATACATCAAAAATTATTTTGATAGTTTCATATGTGATTCCTTTTGATTACATAATAACGTGCACACTAACAAACAAGAAACATGATGTCCAACCTACTTGTAGTGAGATACATCAAGAATCCAATCACTGATCTATACAAATGTCATCAACATCCTTACTGTCACACCCCAGGCCCAGGTAGGGTGGGACGTCATAGACTAGCAACAACATATGGTAGCAGAAAAAAAACCATCCTAAGAGCACAAAAGGAGAAGAACATCACATGGCATTATATTTTAAAAGACACCGGGCCAGAAGTAGGCCTAGCCCCCAATACAAGTACATAAATTCAATAATACAAATGTTCAATGATAACCAAATTTAACTTGTTCCAAATGTTTTAAAACTAATCAAAGCAAATGCCATGGGTCACGGTGCTAGGTCATCATAAGTGTTTTACAAAAGCCAGACCTTCATCACGGGTTACCTGAAACATGCTCAAAGAAAATTTTGTCAACTAAAAAGTTGGTGAATTCAAGTGCTTAAAGTTTAAACACAAAATGATTCAATAAAATCCACATTTGATTTAAAAGTCATAGTTTCATTATTGTGGGGATCACAATCAACCCTGCACCAGTCCCGGCTAGCCTCTTCAAAAGTTATGTTATATCGGTTAATCCGAAGGAAGAACTGAGCCTCAAACAGTGGACCATACCTGCCGGATGGTTCACCCTAGTATCATACAAAAACCTGTCACATGACACAAATGACCCCACAGGATCTCAGTGTGGTACCCTTCCGTTCATCACGGAAGGCACTGTGTGTGGGGGATTCCCCAAGTAGATCTACCCAAATAAAACAAGCGGTTACACAAGAATTAATGATCATGATAAAAGTAAAGCAGGTTCTAACATTTCCAAAACATATAGCATCATAATATAGCACAGAAATAGTTCAGTTTAAACAGAGCATGCTTCATCCCAAAATCAGTAGTAAAAAGGGAACACTAGAACTCACCTTAAGTTTCAAGCAACGGGTTCTTCGAGTACCGGGAAAGTTTTAAGTCTAGCACCCTACCATCAAGATTAAGTGATAAGCCACTAGTTCTAAGATCACACGAGGTGGACAAAGTTTGTTAAGAAGTTAAATGTTCAACTAGTTTATATTGCTAAGGCTTGCATTTAAAAGTTTCCTTTTATAGAAAGCTAGGGTTTCTTAAGGGAAATTCATGTTTTTACATTATTAGGTCATTGACACAAGTTAAATTAAGTTTATCAAGTGATTACCAGTACAAGGGGGTCAGTTTATTGAAGTTTGGCAGACTTTACAGTTTAGTCCTTCAAGTTTCAGAATTTACATTTTCTACCCTAAAGTTTGCTTCTTTACATTTAATGACCTTTATGACCCCATAACCGACTTTTGGAGTTAAATATTAAATTATTAATAAGTTAAACTCCCAAATTTTCCAGATTTTAAATTTGAGTTGGTGAACATATGTTTTAAATCACCCGGTTACGATAAAACCGAAGGTTTTTAACGGTTGAGCATTGAATCTTATAGTTTTATGTCTTAAAACTTTAAATATTATTTTAAGGACTTTTAACAAGCTTTATAATCTGTCAAGAATATATTTTCAAGCCCTTTTTGTTGAAAGTCTCATTTTTAAGTTTAACTCGTTAAAACAAGTTTTCACCCGAAACCGAACGTTCAAAAGGTGTTAGACAAAATTTTTCATCAACTTCAAGTATTAGAGGTCTCAACTTACTGAAATAATATAATTTACCTAGATTTTTGGTTTATCCTTTTATTTCAAGATTCCTTCAAAAGTTACCGGTTAGGGCCGTTTTTAGCTAAAAAATCCATTTTATTGTCTTTGACCATTTATTCAAAAAATATGGTCCAAGTCACTTGGTTAACCCTTTTAGAGCCTGGAATACTTTTTAATATGGTTAAACTCTAAGTTTTCTTATTTTTAAGTCATTTTACCACCTTTCGGGTCCCAAAATAAGCTCAAAATGCTTACAATCCTTACTTTATTATTTTTCAGCCTTGACATCACCTCATACACCCAATAACATCCAAAAATACTGAAATAATGATTCTAACTCATAGGTTTAACATATAACCAAAGAACAAGTTGTAGAATTGTGATTTCACCATTTTCACCCATTACACATATGTAAAACGTTATAGATCATGCTTAAACATTACCAAATCATTTAGACACTTTCAAAACAGGTTATTAAAAGTTTTATAAACCATTTATAAGAATTTTAAGGCTTTGGTTTGGAGGTTACAAGGCATAAAGGTTAGATGATGCAAAAGTCACCCAAAAAGAGTGTTTTCATGGTGTAACTCGTGTTCCACCCATAGAATGACTAATATATCAAATAAGATACCTTCAAGGATGTTATAATCTCCTCAAGAACAAGGTTATATCAGTAGTTTCTGTTAGAATAAAGAATGTAAGGTTTTTGGTAGATTAAAGAAGGAAAAACACATGACATAGCTTGTTTCGGGTGAGATGAACCTTACTCTTTTGTGTGGTTCACGATTTGGAGAGTGTAGAGGGAAAAAAATGATCTAGAGATATCTAACAAAGGCTTGAGAAGTTGGACTTGAAGGAACCATGTTCCAAAAGCTCACAAGGTAGCACCTTTCTCGGTTGTTTGGAGTCGGCTGATGGTTGTTGCGGTTGATCTTCGAATGTTATGGCTGGAATTGGAGAGAAAAAAGTGGAGTGTGTGTGTGTTTCTGCTGGTGACCGAGAGAAGTGAGAAGAGAGTGAGGGGAAAACTATAATTGCATGAAGGTGAGTGGGTGACAAGGGTGGTGGTGTTGAGTGGAGTAGAAGGAAGGGGATAGGTGGAGAGGGGGCAACCGATTTGGAGTTTTGTGGGGTATTTTTGATTAATTTTTTATTGTATAAATGTAATTATGTAATTATTGTAGTGTAGTGTAGTATTTTAGATGGTAATTTTTAGTTAGTTGTTTATGTATGATGCATGTGTATGCATGCTTTGGCCGTGGATTATGTGTGTATGCACACATTTTAATTGCTTCAATTAAAATTCAATTGCAAGGGTGACAAATTGACTTTCCTGGAACACGAAGTTATTCTATGCTAAGGCTAGACTTAGCTAAATCATTTCAAATGGCACATAAAATAATAAGAATGACCGTAGTAGCAGTAACAAAATAACACTACTACTAATAATAATAATGATATTAACATTAATATTAATAGCATGGATAATGATGCAGGAGGTTAAAGGCTGGAATTATGACCTAGAGGTCGGTTGTTACACTTACTAGTTAAATCTGGAGCTAAAGTGGGATGAGAAGACATAGGAGTTGGAGCAATCTTGGAGTCTTGAAATTTTTCTTTTTCTAGGATAGTTTGAACATCTTTTTCTTGATGAATCAAAATACCTTGGTTATCCTATTTAACTTATATTCCCAAGAAAAGCGAAATTTCTCCAGAGAACTCATGTCAAATTTCTTCATTACGGCTTTAAATTCCTTGTACGTATCATCATTTGTTGATCCAAAGATAATACCATCAACATATATTTGGACAAGAATTTGATCGTCACAAGTGTTTCGTTTAAACAAAGTTTGATCAATAGCTCATCTGGTATAACCATTTACAAGCAAATGTTTGGTAAGAGTGGCATACCAAGCACGAGGTGCTTGATGTAGACCATATAGAGCTTTGTATAACTTATAAACTTATCATGATGATCTGGATCTTCAAAACTAGGAGGTTGACACACATAGGTTTCTTCTTTCATTTCTCCATACAAGAAAGCAGTCTTGACATCCATTTGATGGATTTTGAAGTTCATGGAGGAAGCGTATTCAAGAAATATAAGAATTGCTTCAAGTCTAGCCATAGGAGCATAGACCTCTTCATAATCCAAGCCTTCAACTTGATAGAATCCTTGTACAATAAGTCAAGCTTTGTTATGAACAATAACACTTTTTTCATCCATTTTTTTGAGAAATATCCACTTTATTCTAATAGGCAACTTATCCTTAGGTAGCTCGCAGAGATACCACACATTGAGTTTCTCGAACTGCATCAACGCATCTTGCATTCCTCAACCCAACTGTTTTCTTTTAATGCCATCTCTACATTTTTTGGTACAGTTTGAGAGACGAAGCACATATAGAAGCATGTATTGACTGCTCCTAACTGACTTCGAGTACTAACACCATCAGACATGGACCAACAATCACATCAGTTGGATGATTTTTATATGTCACACCCTCAATTTCCTCAAACGGGGTTTTACCGTTAGGCACGTGACATACTAGGATCTCAGTCGTTAGTTACACCAAACGACACGATAATTACTAAACATAGTTGTGTAATATTATTAGAAAATCTCAAAAACATAATTAATAATGAATTCATGAAAACATTTGCAGAAGCATAATAATTCATAATTTAAATGGCGCAAAACACGCTCGACTCAAATAAATGTACTTTCCAGAAACGTTATTTAATCATTTAAACCAATCAGTGATGAATGCAATAATGAGATGATCCTAGCCGTCCACACCTTAAGAACCTGAAAGAAACATGCTAAAGTGTCAACACAAGGTTGGTGAGTTCACATGTTTTGATAAACGGTAACATAATTGAAAGTAGATCCAGTAAACAAAGTAATATAAGTAGATAGCTAGTCTACATAACAAGTTACTAAGTGTATGAAGTTGGCAACTGAAGCTGATAATGTAAATGTATGCCTCGGATGTGGCTCACAGACCACAACAATAGAAATTAGGTCAATTAAACACTCGTTTGACATGTAGTCGTGCTAGCGCGACTAGCCCGGGTGGGGTTTGTCAAACCTAATAGATATACATAGAATTACCTCGCTAAAGTACATAAATTAACGGTTTGAAAGTGAGGACTTAAATTGGTACAACACTAGTAAACATGTGATTGTACAGTAATACTGATCAAGTGTAAGAACGTTTAACAGGAACATGTTTCTTTTTCCCTAAAAGAAAGTACATGTAAAGCGGGGTCGTAAACTCACCTTGGATGCACAACAAATCAGTAATTCAACACAAAAGTTTAGGTTTTCGATTAACCTGAACTCCCATTTAATGTCTAACTAATATTAAATACCAATAATTTGATCATACGGTTTCATGTTCTCGTGTTCGGACATTAGTTTAGTCAAACACCAATTCACACCAATGTATAAAACCCAATTATTATTGCTTATACTAGATCACGTATAAAAGTCTCTATTCATACACTTTAGTTATATGACTTTTTATAATAAAACCCATACGTTTCAAAATGCATAACCCACACATCACAAACACGCAACGACTCAAACATAACACACTCAAATATACTAAATAAATATATATATCACACATACACATATTCAATATATATAACACAATACATAATATAATGTGTATATATATATTCATAAAAGAAAAGCACAACCACTATATATACATATATATATATATATATATACATATATATAGATATACATATATATATATAAAACACAAACAAAAGCATACATACGGATACATACATACTCTCATTAATTATATATCACCATGTACACAACGCAGACATATCGCCGTACCACACTCACACACATAAGCTATCACTTTCTCGCGTTGCATCAACACGAAACCCAACCCTTGGATTGATGCATCGTAATACACCATGAAATCATCGTTCCCTCTGGAAACGCCAAAATCAGTGCACTTCACAACTTGTCATTAAGCGCTTGGAAAGCCGCTTCCTTATTACTACCCTACTTATAAACAGTTCCTTTATGTGTTAGGGTAGTCAGAGGCTGTGCAAGTTTCGAGAATCCTTCTATGAAACGCTGGTAATAACCCGCTAATCCAAGAAACTGGCGCACCTCAGTAGGCATCATCGCGCAGGCCAATTCTTGATTGCCTCAATCTTCGATGTGTCAACAAGAATACCATTCTTATTAACTACATGCCTAGGAATTGTACTTCTCTCATCCAGAAGTCACACTTAGAAAAGTTGGCATATAGTGTTCTGTTTTCAGAAGCTCTAAAATAAGTCTTAGATGTTCCTTATGTTCTTCCCTATTTTAGGAATAAATCAGTATGTCATCAATGTAGACCATGAAAACTTGTATAAATAGGGTTTACAAACATAGTTCATGAGATCCATAAAGACTGCAGGTGCATTTGTCAATCCAAATGGCATGACTGCAAACTCAAAATGCCCATCTTGAGTTCTGAAAACTGCCTTGGATATTTCTTCTTCTTGAACTTTAAGCTGATGATATCTGGATCTCAAATCAATCTTTAGTAGTAACTCGATCCTGAAGTTGATCGAATAAGTCATCAATACGCGAGGGGTAAGAGTTCCTGGTAGTCATGCACATATGAAGTTCAGAATAACAGGCGCGGTAGTCTATGAATCCTTTGTCTAACAGTTCTACAACTGCTTTGACAATTCTTGTATTTTGTTTGATGCCAAGCGATACGACTCCCGAGCGATGGGGGCAGCTCCTGGAGTCAGCTCGATCTGGAACTCTACTTGCCTGTGTGGAGGAAGGCCAGGCAAGTCCTCTGGAAACACTTCAGGAAAGTCCTTAATGATAGGATATCCTCAATCGCTTCTTCTCTATTGCCTTTTCAGTATCTAAAGAAAGAATTGCCAAATGTCCCTTCCGCAGACATTTCTGAGCTTTCATGTAGGAAATAATACCAACCATGGCACTACACTTTCACCTTCCATATGAGTATCTCTACTAGGAAGAGGAAGTCTATTGAGTTTCTCCCAACAAATGATTTCGGCTTGGTTCCTAGACAACCAATCCATACCGACAATGACATCGAACTACCAAGTGTGATAGATAGAAGATCAGTATCAAATTTACCCAGACTGACTATTTAACAACCGCGTTATATGTGGCAAGCTTCTATAATCTTACCATCAGCTATTTCTATAGTATAGTTTGAGTCTAAAGTCGTAGATGTAACATCTAATAACTTACTAACTTATGAGAAATAAAACTCTTATTAGCGCCAGAATCAAACAAGACATAAGCAAAGCAACCATTGTAGAAAATTTACCAGTTACCGTAAAAGGGTCATTTCGAGCCTCACCTGATCCGATGACGAATGCTCTACCCTTAGCACCACCATTTCCATTGCATGCCACCATTCTCCTTCCTATTATCAGCACCATTACCACCATTGTGTTCTTTCTCAGCTTAGGCAACTTCTCTTGAAATTCCCTGTTTGACCACATTCGTAACAACTCTTTTGCTCATCTTGTTGTGGTGACTGTTTAGCTTTAATTCACACGACAATTTTTGGCAGTGTGGCCAAATTTACCGTATCTCTCGCAAGTGTTCTTGTCACATGGCCCATTTTGGTGGTAGTTACATTTTTGCATTGGGCAGTGTTCCGGTATAACCACATGTGTGCTGAGACAATAAAGAAGACTGATTGAATGTGCGGGAGTGTTGAACTTCTTGGATTGTTATGGTTGTTGCTGAGATGTACCCTGCTGCTGTTGGAACTAGGCTCCCGCTTTCGTTTGTTATTCCCATTGGATGGAGTTGGTGCAGAACCACGAGAGGGCAACTTACCCTCCGTGACGGCTTGCCGGTTAGTCTGTGGGCTAACCTGATTGCATCCTGTATGGTGTTGGGTCGAGAGGTAGTGACCATACTTTGAATCTCTGGAACTAATCCATGAAGGTATCTCTCGATCCTTAGAGAAGGAGGGTTGACCATGTTGTGGCATAGGGTAGCGAGCTCGTGAGAGCGAGTGGTATACGACTCAATCTTAGAACATCATCTTGAGATTCCAGAACTCCATCTCTAACTTTGAACCTCGTCACGAGGGCAGTACTCTTCTTTCATCAAAATTTTAAAGTCCTCCAAGGTAGTTTGATTTCCATCCTACCCCTAACATAGCACTTGAGTATTCATCAGGACAAAGCAGCTCCATCCAAAGTACTAGTGGCATACTTCACCCGATTTGCCACCGGGTGTCGAACACTGTGATTCGAGCTTCTCGAACCATCTCAGAAGACTACAGCTCCTTCAACCCCAGTAAACAGGTTGGGTTTGCAGTCCATGAAGGACTTAAAAGTACAAACCCCTTGACCTACAACACATGACTTCAAAATTCCAACAAGTGTTAAGATTTAACAGAATTGACAGAACGTTACGTCAGGAATGAATTTGGTATTACTTACGATCCGAGCGGGCTGTGGGTCTGGGTTATGGTTAGCCAACGCATCAGCTACATGCAGATTATATGCACGGCCAGTTCCATGGTGTCATGTTAATGGTACCATGACCACGTTCGCGTCCACGTCTAGATATTCTTAACAATCACAACATATGAAAATAAGTAATATACAACATGTTGACTCCATTTAAGTATAAGCAATTAAAAGAATTTAGCACATTCACAACTCAATGTTCAAATAATAATTCTAATAAAATAAATGTAGTACGTCTACAATCAATTAACCAAATATCAAAATCCAAAGACATCAGTCGGATGGGAAACAATCCTTCTATCTAGGTGCAAAATAAACGAAAGTCTGATAAACAACAAAATGAAAGAAATAGGAAATCAATGCAAATCGAAAGATCTGGTGGCTGTTCTTGGGCTCTTCCTCAGGCTGTTCCTCAGGTTCTTCCTCCGGATCTTCTTCAGGTGCTTCTTCAGGTTCCGGCACTGCATTCAGTGCGTTGATTTGGCCCTCTAGGTTATCGAGTAACTGACTATTTTCTATGATGTCCACCTTATCGCTAACTACACACTACGCTAGAGTTGTAACATGGTCCACATCATATTGTGACGATCGATAAGAGTGTTGAGTCGCTTCTTCATTCCTCGGTCTCTTCTCTAGATTCCCTTAACCCTTTCCACAACATCACGTTGTCATCCATTAGTTTGTGACGTGCTTACGTTCACGTGCAGAGTGGCTGCCAGAGCAGCTATGGCTTGCTCAGGCAGACAAGTAAGGGGAGGCTGAACATGGGCATAAGGGTTTCTATAAGGAGCGGACCTAGTCTGGGGTTGATCTTCAGGAGAAAGAGGTACAAGCTTCTCCCGAATCAACCGAGTCATGTACTGTGGATAATGCTCCCACTGTGGATTGGAAGGTAACGAGGTAAAGCAAAAAGCTGGTCGTAATCAAACTCATCAGCGTCATTAGGGCGCAGGGCCACTCATCCGGTTCCGAGGATGAAAGCGGGAATCAGGGCGAACAGGCCTTTCTCCCAGAAAAGAAGAGGGTGCAGAAGAAGATGTCATTCCTGCAATCAACCGCTCACGGAATGAACAAAAGCAAGCAATCCAGCAGGGCAAAGCAAACAAGACCAGCAAACAAACCTAACGTGTCTATATGCATGTAACTAAGACATCATTCTATAGTCTAAATGCAATGCAAATGAAAGCAAATTTATTTTAGTTGCTATAACCATTAGCTCTGATACCAATCTGTCACACCCATAATTTCCACAAATGGGGTTTTATGTTAGGCGCATGACATACCAGGATCTTAGCCGTTAGTTACCAAACGACACGATAATTACTAAACATAGTTGTGCAATATTATTAGAAAATCTCAAAAACATAATTAATAATGAATTCATGAAAACATTTTGTGGAAGCATAATAATTCATAATAATCACACCAAACTCAAATAAATATACTTTGCAGAAATGTTATATAATCATTTAAACCAATCAGTGATGAATGCAATAATGAGATGATCCTAGCCGTGCACACCTTAAGAACATGAAAGAAACATGCTAAAGCGTCAAGACAGGGTTGGTGAGTTCATAGGTTTTGATAAACAGTAACATAATAGAAAGCAGATCCAGTAAACAAAGTATATCAGTAGATAGCTAGTCTACATAACAAGTTACTAAGTGTATGAAGTTCACAACCGAAACTGACATGTGAATGTATGCCTTGGATGTGGCTCCCAGACAACAGCAACATAAATTAGGTCAATCAAATGCCACATAAATTAGGTCAATTAAACACATGTTTGATGTGCAGTCGTTCTAGAGCGACTAGCCCGGGTGGGGTTGTCAAACCCAGCAGATCTACTCAGAATTACCTCGCTAAAGTAGATAAATTAAAGGTTTGAAAGTGAGGACTTAAATTGGTACAACACTAGTAAACATGCGATAGTACGTAATACTGATCAAGTGTAAGAACGTTTAATAGGAGCATGTTTTTTTCCCCAAAAGAAGTATATGTAAAGGGGGGCCGTAAACTCACCTTGGATGCACAGCAAATTGTAATGCAACACAAAAGCTTAGGTTTTCGATTAACTGAACTACGTTTAATGTCTAATAATATTAAATACCAATAAATAGATCGTAGGGTTCATGTTCCTGTGTTTGCGTTCGCCTTAGACATTAGTTTCAAACACCAATTCACACAAACTGTATAAAACCTAATTATTATTGCTTATACTAGATCACTATAAAGGCCTATTCATACACTTTAGTTATATGACTTTTTTATAATAAAACCCATATGTTCAAAAGGCATACCCACACATCACAAACGCATAACGACCCGGACATAACACACTCACATATACTAAATATATATATATATATATATATATATAATATATATATAATATATATATTTATATATATATATATATATATATTTATATATTATATATATATATATATATATATATATATATATCGCACACAATATTCAAAATATATAACACAATACATAATATAATGTGTGTATAATATATATATTCATAAAAGAAAAGCACAACCCATTTTATATATATGACCAAGGACCGCATGAACACCCACAGAACACAACTAGCCATACCCAAGCACAATATGCATCAACCATAAAATCACACACACACACAGAGAGAACACACGTACGACAACGCATACATACATACCACTATAAGCACACCACCGCTGCAACACCCCATACATACAATAGTAATAAAAAATCCATTCGCACACAAAAGAAGTGCAAACCCCGCTGCGACGACACTCGAACAACACAAAAGTTCATGAATCAACCCCAACAAGTGAACATACAACACACTACATGCTCGCTTACCATGACCCTTTAACCGAGTACACAATCCCGACAGGAACACCGTGACCGGAGTCTCGAAACCATACGCAATGAATACTAGTAACAACAAGGAAAGGACATACCGAATAACGGTGATCTACAACCAACAACGACGGCTTCGGAGGGATGTAACAACGCAACTGATTGCCGGGGACGGAGTGCTACACCGAAGATGGTTGTCGAGAGAGGATTCCTGCCGAGGATGAGGAGTTCAAAGTGAGAATGCTAGGGTTTGCATGGGGTGAAAACAAGGTGGGGTGCCGAGGGTTTGAAACCGAGGGGAAAGTGGGGAGGTCGGTTAAGGGGAAAGGAATATTAGGGTTTATTAATAATTAGCTTATTAATTTAATAATAATTAACTCAATAATGTTTGACATTTAAATTAGGTCAATTGCTGATTTAATTTAATAAAATGTAATAATATTATATATTTCTTTTATGTGCTAAGAAAAGGAATTTTAGTAACTCAAACTTTAATAATACAAGATGGAACGAATAAAATACGGGAAAGTTAAGGCTATGACTTAACCTGAGAACATAGGGTGTCACATTATGAATTCGTAATTGTGAAATATCGTCTTCAGAAAAACTTCTTCCAGATTGGAAATGTGACCAACATGATCATTCCCAATAACTCCACCTTCTGGTTGATACATAATCATCTCTTCTTGATGGTTCTCACAAATAGGAGTTTCCAATGAAATGGCCTAGCAGAGGAGTCATCAAATGGCACTTGAAATAGTTTCAATTGGAAAATCTTGTATGGAAGATGCAGATATTTCAGGAGATGGAGGAACGTGTTCAACAAAATGTTCTTGTTCCACCAATATAGAATCAGATACAGGTGTTGTGATGTTATTAGAAGTTTGATCTTGTTCTGAATTAAGAATAGGTGGTTGAATAGTCGTAAGAGAGTGGTAAGAAATTGTATCTGAAGGAACCCCTGAATTATGCGATGTAGTATGAAACCTTATCAGAGAATATATCAGAGAATTTGTGCTTATTGAAGTTGTATCTGCAGAGCTGAAAAAAGATCGATTAAAATTACCAAACAATGATGCATAGTCTTATACCTTATCAGGAGCTGATCCTGCATCGGGTTTTATTAGATTCATACCAAATAATATTAAAAGACTCAATGATTGTTTTTCCCTTTATTATAAACCCGATATGCCACTTTTTTGCCGAGTACCCAACAAGTAGCAACATCAACTTCTCCTCAATTTTTATTTTAATTAGAGGTGTGCAATAATGTACAACGATAACCAAAGTTTTTTAAAAATATTTAATTTTAGGTTTTTGTTTATAAAATATTTCATATGGAGTCTTCTGTTGTTGTTTATTGATGGAGTCTTCTGTTGTTGTTTATTGATCAAAACATGATTCTGAACATAACACGCAGTATCGACAGCTTCTACCCAAAAGAATAATAGAAGTTTTATAGCAAAAATCATTGTTCGAGCATCTTAAACCAAAGTTCTGTTACATTGTTCAGCAATTCCATTTTGTTGTAGAGTTCCTACTGCACTGAATTGTCTTGCTATTCTCTTTGAATCACAAAATTCATTCAAGATATGATTACAAAATTCAGTTCATTACCACTTTGAATACACTTGATCTTCTTGTCAGCTTGATTTTCCACAAGAGTCATGAATTTTATCAAAATGAGGATTTCATCCTTTGTTGCTAAAAAGAAAACCCAAGTGAATCTTGAAATATCTTCAGAAACAACCAAATAATAAGAATGTCTTATCAAGCTTAAAACACTTACAGGACCAAAAAGATCCATGTGTAACAATTGAAGAATTGAATCAACAGAGATATGAGCTATGGGCTTATGAGGAAGTTTATGGTTTACTATTGGAACAAGACAAATAATGTTGCACAAGTTGAACTTCTTTCATTGTAAACCAACAATATGATTTCCTTTGACTAATATGTTCATTTTCTTGATGTTGACATGTCCGAGTTGATAAAATCGCTCTTTGAGGCTTTGGATAACAAGAAAAATGTTGTTACCAGAGAATATGAACTATTCATGTCCAAAAAATTATGTATCTTTGTTTCTCGAAATCCTCAGTAATACCCATTCATCAGGTATTCTAAAACCTGGTTTGATTATTAAACACTCTTTTGCAGTAAAATATATTGAATAGTTTTTATCACAGATTTGAGACATACTTAGCACATTGTGTTTAAACGGTTCAACATAACTTACATCTTCAAAGCTCAGTATTCCATTGGTCACTTTACCTTTCTTGGTGATTATACTTCCTTTGTCTATCGCAAAAATAACGTATCCACCATTATGAGGTTGAACATTATGTAATAGTGATATGTTACCACTCGTGTGTCTAGAACAATCGCTCTCAACATGCCGTAAGCTATTAATAGTTCACCTTAGTTCTTCCTGCACATATTAAGAAATTAATTAGTTTTAGGAATCCAAGCTATTATTGACTGGAGAGTATTATTTTCATCCAAGTACGTTACTGATTTTTCTATTATATCATGTTTGTCATTAAAAGTATAATCATCAACAGGTTCTGAAACTATCATGTTGACTTTGACTTTCCACTCTTTAACAGGTTTTACCAATTTTATTTTATTTTTCCTTGTGTTGTTGTTTAAGGTCTTGACCTTGGTTTTATCAATAATTTGTGATTGTTTAATCACACTAATTTTGCTCATTTTTTCATTTTATTGATTCTATGGTTTATCAACAAAGTTTTTTTGACTTGTAATTTTGTTAAAATTGGCTTTTATAAATAAATGTTTTCTATTATGTGAATAGAATTTTGAACTCGTTATCTGCTTATTGATTTGGTTGATCCATGCAATTTCTTGCCTTATGATTTGGTTTCCCACAAACAAAGCAACACGGTTTATGTATTTTATCCGAAGGATACAATTCAGTTGCATACGTGTTTCTTTCAAAATGTTTATGATAACCCATGAAGTTATCTTGGAATCCAGCTTTATTATATCTTTGGCCATATGATTTTGTAATAGTCTCCCTCTTCTCTCTATCAACATTTACTATTCTAGCTTGATCTAAAAGAATTGAGGAAAGTTTCTTTGTCTTTTTATTTGAATCTGTAGCCGATGAGGCATGATCTGTGATAGGATCAAAATAGATCGATCTATGATGATATTGTGATGCAATTGAATCAAAACAAACACAAGTAATCAATCAATGAAAATATATCAAAAAAATTCATAGTTTTTTTCATTGATAGAAAGCATAGAAATACAAGTGTAAAAAACAGTTACAATTCGTTCACTGATTCTAAGATGTTTTTTTTGCACAATACATAATCTATGCTATTTATGCTATCAAAGAAAACAAAAAGGAACATATATTACAAATAAGTCCCTAAACTATGACAAAACTATTATAAAGATGATAAAGACTAAAGTTAATCTTCGAGAGGCTTCTACAATACTCCCCCTAAGATTTACATTGTGTTCCGTCTTCAAAATCTTCTGTCTTCGGTCCTCATTCATTTGTCTTCAATCTTTATCTTCATTCTTCATTTTCAAACATGAAAAAAATCTTCGGGTTCTTCTTTGATCTTGAACATTAGCTTCTCCTTGTATAGCTCTTGTTCTCTCAGGGCTTTAGCAATTGCATACTTGAACTTGCTCGCTAAAATTCCTTGCTCCGGTTTTGATTCATTCGTCTTGATTTCTATTTGATTCATCACCTCCAATGTTTCTTTAGATAAACCTGCGATATCAAATTAGTATAAATTCAATTGGCTTTGGATACTCTTTGGAATGAATTTCTAACAATCCTTTACTCGAGATACTCATGAATTCTATTTCCTTGATATCCTTCTTACTATATTTGCATAAGCTAAGGCTTTTCTTAGAGATATTATTTCCATAACAGTATTCATAACTTTGATTTGACAAGAAATACTTTTTGTCATTTTCTGCAACTTCTGGTACAACTCTTTCAAACTTCTGGATAGAAGAAATGAGATGTAGCTAGGATGTAAGAGTTTCAATTCGAATACAGCAAACAATGAAATCATGTCACGATCCCAATCGTCTAGATCTAGAACTAACTTTAACTCAAACGTATCAGCGTTGTAGAACCATCTCAAAATTGGTTTCAACTTTTGATTTCCATCAATAACTTTCAAGCCAGGATTAGTTACCTTCTCAAAGTATTGATCGCTAAAAGCATCCAAAAATTTCTTCTCTAACATCTTTATCACCATCTTTTCCTTTCTTTTTCAATGACTGAAAATATTCTTTATCTTCTTGGTCATATCTCGTTTGCAAAATGAACTCATTTTGCTTATACCTCTGTTCACAACTGTACAAAATTTTCTCCTCGACTTGCTCTAGTCGGATTGATTAAAGGCAGTTTATTCAACTCCTTCAAATCTTGAACAGTAGCTTTATAATGCTTGAGAAAAGATGATATACATCACAAATTGCATTAACTCTTTTTATCAAAATGCATCAAATACCTCATCGTATTTCCATGCCACAATCTTTACTTCCTTGGTCGTGTCAGGAACAATCATTGCATTAAGAAACTCAAATTGATTGTCCTTTTTGTAACACATTACGAACCAAATCACCTGCCATTCGAGCTTTATTCCATAATTGCTTCTGTTCAATTGAAACTTGATATGCTTGTCTCTGTGTCAGGAAACATTTTCATTAGCTCTTTCCTTCTTTCATACACACTACTTCATCACCATGGATTTAATCTCTTGAAGTTTTAAAATCCTCGTTCTCTTTGTTATCTCTAAATATTGTGGATTATCCATGTCAAGCACAATCATTTTATTTGTTTGCTTCTCCGTTGCTTGAAAACTTCTCACCAAATTTCTTAAAGAGTCTGCTTGTAATCTATTAAGCTTCTTCCTTGGATAATTTCTTGATTGTAGCCACATTCTTAAAGCAGTTACATTCATGTCATCAGGATTAGAATGATGTAACTCAGATGTTGAAAGTTCCTCAATATTTATGCTCTCTTGAAGAGGATTCCACTCTCCATGCTCTATAATTATCTAATCAGGATCAATAGGAGCATCAAATTAAGCAGTAATACACTTCTCAAACTCTTCATTATTTGAGATACTGTTAATCCATCAAGAAATACTCGATTATACTTCATCTTGATCAAATAGTTATACTGTCTTCAATGTCTACAGGTACATCTTCTTGTATTGTCTCAATTGGTGAAAAATTTTCATCAACATTAGCTTCAACTAAATCTTCATCTTCTAAAACCTCATCATACCAGTCATCACCAAACTCAGCTTCTAGATCATCAAGAGCTCCTATGGTCTCTTGAATATCTGACTCTTCTTCTCTTCACTTGCAGGTTCATCAACAATCTTTTGCACTTTTGTTGATGATTCAGGTAAAACTGAAACATCTATATCATCATTTTCCTTTTACCTTTATCTATTTCAGCTATCTTTCAACATCTATTGGAGTGATTTCAGAAATAATCATAAGTTTTGGAGACGAAGACTTTTGACTTTCTTTATTCTTTCTATTTCTTCTTTTAAAGCTTCATTTTCTTCTTTCAACTTATTGAATTTTTCTTCCATCAGATCATAATCTTTCATCATAACTTCAAAAGTTTTTACATTATCTTCTTTATTTTCTCAAGATCAGCAATTACTTCATCTTTCTTTTGTAGATCTTCTTTCAACTTCTCATTTTCTTCTTTTAATTCCTCTATAAGCTTCAATTGCTTAGAGTTTTCTTCTTTCAACTCTTCAATAATCTGCTGAAAATTTGTTTCTTCTTCACATGAGTATCTTGTTGAGGCAAGCTTACAAATTCATTGTGTATCTCAGCTTCAAATACTTCAAAATCTTGAACATTCTTATTGAATTCAACTTGTTCTTCAGTTTCAATAATCTTCATCATTCCCATAGTCTCCTTAACATTTTGACTTTCTTCAACAACATCTTCAGCTTGATCTACTTCATTAACATCTTCATGACTTTCTTCAATACTTTCTTCATTAACTTCTTCAGTTTCTTGATCGGCTTCATGTACTTCTTCATGAACTACTTCCATAACATATCTTCATTTCCATCATCATTGTCATTCTCATCATCATCACCTTCATCTTCATCATCATTAGATTGTTCTTGAGGTATTTCTTCAATAAGATCATTTGGATCAATTAGTTGTTCCTCAATAAAATGAAAGTGATCTATAGTAATATCCACCTCATCATTTGCAACATTTCTCTTGTATTAAAAATAGGTACATTTTGTGCACCTGTGATCATAGCAAGTCTTTTGTAAGATATCTCTGACATATGTTCCAGTATCATTGTTTCTCTAATAACACCATGAACATGAATATCTGGATGCTCTTCATTGATTATCATTTGTAAGAATCTAGGATACATCAAGTACTTATTCCTGATTCCTTTCTCCAGTTAAAAATGAAACCATTAAGAATCCATTTTGACATGTTAAACCTTCTGTTAGTTGCAAGAGCTACAATAGAGATGCTATGTCAAATGGAAATGAATTCCATCCTGCACTTCTTTTTGACATGCAGTGCTGGAATATATAACATAATAGCTTCCAATGGTTGTAAACTCGTGCTCTGAAAAATTGTTTCTTGGGGAAATTGTCTGGGTGACCCATAGCCATGAATGTTTCTTTACATTCATTAAAAGATTAGCTAAGTCTTCTGGGTCATGTGTCCCAATCTCAATGCTTCTCTAATTGAATCTTCAGAAACTTCAATCATTCTAACATTTGTTATAAATCCCCTCATAACTTTTCTACCATCATCATTGATTTCAACTGTGGCTGTGTTCCAAATTTCTTTATCAATCGTGCATATATGACCGGTTAATAGCACATAGCATATACATACTTAGTTCTCAACAAGAACCTTATCATCTCTTCATAGCTAACAACATCTTGTACTTCTTCATTTAATATTATGCTTTGGCTCAAACTTTAACTCAGCCATCTGCAAAATGAAACAAGAAATTTAGACACTTTGAATTTTAACACTTAAAATCAATGAATATTATTGAAATTTAAAGAATTAGTATGTTTTAAGATTTTAATCTAACTTGCACTTAATTTTTTTTTTCTAAGTGTTTAAATGATCTGTTCAAGAACAAACTACTTTCAAGTTAGTATGTAGATGATATAAAACACATCAATTCAGTAAATTCTTCTCAAAAAATAGATTATAACATGAATTTATGATCAATTTTTCATTTTTATTAAAAATTCAAACATTGACTGTTCATCTTCAACAGTTCGACTGATGAAGAATCTTCATCAGGAACAATTTGATGAAAATCTGATTTGAATGTATCAATATGATCGAAATCAAGTTTATATCAACAATCAATCATCAATTTCAGTTCTTAATTCCATTTTGTTCACAAATTTCAAAGATTCCAGTCGACTAGGGTTCATACGCCCGTATAGCATTGAAACGCCCAATCAAAATCAAACTTTAAACTTGAAATTTGTTTGAATTTGTTCAAGTACTAACGTTTAGAATCAAAATAAACACTATCGAACGCAAGTTTAGAACATAAATCAATCAGAATCAGAGAATCAATGGTAATCGAGAGTTGGGTGTGAGAGTTTGGGGGTTTTTGAGTGAATGAATTGACTGAAATCACAAAGTGTTGTATTTATACTAAGTGAAATTTTTAGGCGCATGAGCACTGTTTGTGCACATGGAGTGGATTTTTACACTAAGTATTAAGCGCATGAGCACTGTTCAGACGCATAGCACTGTTTAGGCGCTTTTTGCACTGTTCAGGGCGTATGAGTCTAGCTGAAGCGCCCAACACTTGCTAATTTTTCACTTGATACGCCAATTCATGAAAGTCTGGTACTATGCAGGCGCATGACTATGGATGAAACACCCAACACCACCACAATTTCAGACTTATGACAACTGTTTAGGCGCATGAGGATGTCTGAAACGCCCAACTTGTACAAATTCTAAAAATCATCATGCTCCTAATTTTGGACTTTTTAACACTATTTAGGCGCATGATATTGCTTTCCTAACACTTGTATTTTCAAATCTTCCACCTGAACTTGTTTAAACGCATTAGTACTGTTCATATACTAATTTTTTAAAAATTTGTCAAATTTTGACTTCAACCCAAATTTACATAATTGACCCTCAATTTTGAACTTTTGACATTTCAAACTTTTATTTTTTATTTGATCATTTTATTTTTATTTTAAATTTTTAAAAAAATTTCCATCATTTTAGTCTCTAATTTTAACAAAAAGAGTTTCATATTAAAATGTTGCAAGAAGCTTTTCCACTTTAAAATGTTTTCTTCAGGTTCATTTTTACATTATATCAAACACACACATGCTTGAACTTTTTAGCTTCATCCTATCCATCCACAATATTTAATTTTGATTTTTTCATATCTTGAAATTTGAAATTTTCTCTTTGACACTTTTACTTTTTACTCCCCCTAAACTTTTAAGTTTAATAAACTTAGAAGTTTCTTGAAAGTCACATGACGAGCACACTAATCATTGTTAACATGCCTGCACACAAAAAACATGCAAAAATCAAAATTAAAGCGAATAAAAATCTATTATGTACAATTGAATCATATGTCTGTAGTGAGATCATATTAGTTAAGATCAGTACATTGAAATAAAATAATTTGATGGATAGTCATAGACATGTGAATAAATCCTGATCAAGTGTGTTCCAGGTCAGCATTTTTGTAGCAAAGGAGACACAAGATCTAAGGACAGAAAATGAGTGCTTTTGGCAAGATACTCAGCACACTTACTTTTTCAACTCTTGGATTGCTTAAGGTACAATTAGATATGACATTATGTAAGTCACACTTAGACTTAGAGAGCTCAACCCTCGTCAAGATATGCAAGAAATCACTTTTCTCAACTTAAAAACCGACATATACTTATAACCAGATCTCATGTTTAGTTTGTGCACATTGGCATCTTTTTGCATCAGATGAGAATATCCAGGTTTGTAATGACTTACAACAAAGGATATCTCATCACTTCAGGTCTATGATGACTTATAACAGAGTAGTGAATTGATGCTTTAAATTAATGATATAACAGAGCTCATGGTTATTTATATCGCCATCAGGTATGAGTTTGTGACTTTACAAGCAATTAATTTGAGAAGTCAGCACTACTCATGGGTACAAAAATGGACAAACATGAATGCATGATTGATTTAGTTTGATCACAAGAGTTTACTTATTCAGTATAATTACATGAGTTTACCTGCACATCATATCTGATCACCAGACTTTAGTCGTAAGCAAAGCATGCAACTGATCAAACTAATGTATCTATCATTTCTCACATATTGCAAAGACAGATTCATTCCTAAAATGAATTAACAAAGAAAAACTCTATTTTTGTGGTTTTTTTTGTTTTATATTTTTATCTTTTGATTTTTCAATTTTCTATTTTTGTATTTTGGTTTCGCTTTTTCTATAAAACATGCACACACAATATACAATCAGGCAATTAACTCTGACAGTTTCTCTTGTTGTTTCTTATTTAGTTAAGGGATGGTTCTGATCATTTTAAGACTCAAGTAACTGAAATGCTCAAAATCAGTTTTTACACATGATTAATAAGACCAATTGACTCTACCAAATACTCAAACCTTCCTGGTAAAAAGGCTTTCGTAAATAGGTCCGCCAACTGTTTTTCAGTTGCAATTTGGATTAAAATGATTAAACCTTGTAACACCCGAAACTTCAGATCAAGGAAAAGTATTTGCGAAGAAAGAAAAAGAGCTAAAGATGAGGGTGTTTTGTGTAAAAGTATACAAAAGTCAAAAAGTGCACTTTATATTGGCATGGCCGCCCATATCACCCTGCTGTTGCTTTTCTTTATGGCTGAAAGGAGAAGAAGAGGAAGAAAACTGAATCCTCTCAGTTTTAGAGTGAGAAGGAAGATGCAATCATCTAAGTGAGTGTTTTCTTGTATAATTGTTTGGTTTTTGGGTGCTTTCAACCTTAGGAACTGATTAATAAGTGTTTTATGTGTTTTGGTGTTTGTTTTATTTGTTTTTAGGTGTTTGCACTCTTGTACCAGCAGGTTGGGGAGGAGTTTTACTTTGGTTCAACACTAGGTGAGTTCTAGACCCCGATTTCTATGTTTTAAACTGTTTTAGGGCTGAAAAGCATGGTTAAAATTTTTACAACTGAATATGTTTACCCTTATGTATATGTATGTTTATACTTGTGTTATTTGGTTGGTTATGTGTTATTGATACTTAGAATAGTATGTTTAAGCTTAGGACAGGTGATGAAACAGGTTTGAACTGATTCTACAATGTAGAAATGCATAATAGGTAGTCATGCTCCCAACAGGGCCCATGTGCTTGGGATTTTACTGAAAATATGCCTAAGTGCAGGCCATGCGCCCAAACAGTCCATGCGCCTGTAATTTTCATAGAAAATCCTAAGTGGGGGTTCGTGCGCCCAATAGTTCCCATGTACCCCAAAACTTTTGCCTGATAAGCCAAGTTAACTACCTCATGCGCCTGAATAGTGTCCATGCGCCCAAGATTTTTCTTTAGTGACTAATGGTAGTCTCATGCGCCTGAAAGGCTCATGTGCCCCGAATGTAAGCAAAATGCCTAAGTGTAGAATTCATATGCGCCTGATGATAGTGTTATAAGCGCCGTAAGCAGGGCTCATGCTCCTGCATAGTGCCTATGCGCCTAAACACTTAGAAAATTTTCTGGAATTGGGGGGAATCAGAATTTTAGGGTTTGACCCTAGTTTGACCTGGTGTTATTGTTTGACTGTTTTTATCATGTTTTGGGCTGTTCTTGTGTTCCTATTTATTATATTGTTAATAGGACTTTACGTGGTGTGATTTTATCCTTATCCGTAAAGTATTTTCTCTAAGAAAGTGAAAAGATTAATGAAACTGGAACATAAAGAACGTAAGAAAGTCTTGCAAGCAAATTCACATGAGGTTCACAACCACTAGGTTGTTAGCTGCAACTAGTGAAAGATTAAAGTAAAGGTTTAAGTGAACGACTATGGAAATGGTGAAGAAAGATATAAATGTGATAATGAATAATATCTGAATGTAAGTATGATGTATGATCATATACAAAAGGTAACAGTATTTTAAAGAGTATTTTCACTATTTAAAACTAGAACTCACTCAGCAACGCTGACTTTTATGCATTTTCAGTTGGCAGGTAATTTGCTGAGGATGGCACTCGGGGAGGCTACTCGTCGGGGCTAGACTGGCATCCGTTCACTCTTAATAATATTGATGTTTTGTGATGAAATTAACCGATCTTTTGTAAACTGATAACAAACATAAATGTATTGCTTGACAACAGCATTTATTAATGAGGTGAATGGTTTTCGATGTTAATTCCGCTGCATTGTTTTAAGAATTATGTAATGTTTTATTTATTTATGCTATGATTGACCAACTGTGAGGTCTCGAGAACGGGGCCTTACAAGTTGTATCAGAGACAAGTTTAAGAGAAATGGGTAAATATTTTTCAAAAACCTAAACTTATTGATTATGTGCTTTTTAGTAGATTTGAATCTAAGTAGTCAGGATAGGAAATGCTCGGGGGATGAAGAGTAAAGTAAGTTGCTAATCACAACTGGCCACTGTAATTAGGGACATACTATACTTAACATAAACTAAGCTATTACCTTGAATGACCGTGTTGTGTTTGAATCTTATAGTAGTTAGAGGATGGCGGGAGAAGATCTTCTAAGGCTTCTTGAGGTGGAACACGGGTGTGTCGTGCTGGTAGGCCACGGGGTGGGAAGAACTGAAGAGGTTGGTGATTGAGGAGTTTTGTCCTCATCGGAGCTCGACAAGATCAAGAAAGAGTTCCTACAGCTGGAGGCGGGGACTATGACCCACCAGCAATACACCGCCAAATTCAACGAGATGGCGAGGCCTTGCCCGATCAGGTTACGCCAACATCAAGAAGATTAAGCGATACATCCAGGGTTGCCCGCTGACATTCGCAGGCATTTGATCATTGCTTGACCGAGCACTTTTAGGTCGGCAGTGGACTTGGCGGTAGGTTGTATGATGAATGGGAGGTAACTGTAGTTGAGGTGAAGAGGACTGGTGGGGGTGACAGAAACTGGAATGGGGAGCGATTCAGGCGTGGTGGTTTCACCCCGATAACAAAGAAGCCGAGGGGGATGAGCGGCGAGGGGCTGCTGCAGGCCCAGGAATAAAAGGTGTGGTAAGTGTGGAAAGGAGCATAGCGGGGAATGCCGTTTAGGATTGAACGTCTGCTTCAAGTGTGGGAAGCCCGGCCATATAGCAAGACATTGTGGAGTGCCGAGGTGCTTCAACTATGGCGGGACTAGCCACAAAAACCACGAGTGCATGAAGCCAAGAGCTGAGAGCTCTGGGAGCAAGAAGGTGGCCAAAGAAGGAGGGCAGAGGGCAAATGCTAGAGCCTTCATGATAACCCGAGAGGAAGCCCGGGTAGACCAAGACATCCTGTCAGGTATGCTTCTAGTAAACCAAACTTGTGCCTCTGTATTATTTGATTCTGGGGCTAGTAGGAGTTTCATATCTGCTGCTTTCTGTGCTAAGTTGCCTGTTAGTAGTAGGAATATTGACGAACCATTCGATAAAGAAACTGCTATCATTAAGTCACCATAATTTCTAGTATGATGGAAGATTATGGCATAGAACTAGATGGCCATAGGTTCTCTGCTAAACTATATATGATGCCCTTAGGAGGATTCGATGTAGTACTAGGGATGGACTGGTTAGCAACCTATGAGGCAAACATCATGTGTCGCGAGAAGATGAGTCGATTAACTACGCCCGATGGAAGTTCGGTGACGGTTCATGGTGATCACGTTACGATGGTTCCTAAGGTGATCTCGATGGCGGTGGTAGAGAAGTGCATGAGACGCGGTTGTAGTGCCTACCTGGCGTACGTAAAGGATGTGGACGCGTCGATACCACAATTATCTAAGGTGCCAGTGGTGTGCGATTTCCCGGACGTGTTCCCAGAAGATTTACCAGGTGTGCCACCGGATCGCGAAATCAAGTTCCAGATCCATCTGATACCCGGTGCTCAGCCCGTTACCAAAGCATCTGAGATGAAAGAACTGATGGATCAGCTATAGGAGTTGATGGACAAGGGGTTCATCCGCCCAAGCATCTCTCCCTGGGGTGCTTCGTCTTGTTGTGAAAAAGAAAGACGGTAGTATAGGATGTGCATAGACTATCGGGAGCTAAACAAGTTAAAGGTGAAGAACCGATATCCTTTACCCATGAATAGATGACTTGTTCTACCAACTCCAAGTGCCAGTTGGTTCTCAAGGATAGACCTCTGATCTGGCTACCATCAGCTGAAGGTAAAAGAACAAGATATTCCTAAGACAGCATTTCGCGCGCGTTATGGACGTTACGAGTTCCTCGTTATGTCTTTCGGTTTAACTAACGCGCCAGCTGCCTTTATGGATTTGATGAATCGAGTGTGCCAGTCGATGCTAGATAAATCAGTGATTGTGTTTATTGATGATATCCTGATTTATTCAAAGAGCGAGGAAGAACATGCCGGTCACATACGCGAGGTGCTGGAGACACTTAGAAGGGAGAAGCTTTATGCTAAATTCTCTAAGTGTGCTTTTTGGTTGCGCGAAGTCCAATTTTTGGGGCACGTGGTGAATTCTGAAGGAATCACGGTGGACCCGGTGAAGGTTGAGGCGGTGATACAATGGAAGTCTCTAAAGACGCCATCCGAGATTCGTAGTTTCTTGGGTTTGGCGGGCTACTAAAAGATTTATCTAGGACTTTTCCAAGATAGCCTCACCTTTGACAAAATTGACACGCAAGGATGTGAAGTATGTGTAGGGAATGGAACAGGAGGATACATTTGAGGAGTTAAAGGCAAGAGTAACTCAAGCCCTTGTCTATTCAGATGCTTCCTATTCGGGACTAGGTTGCATGCTAATGCAACGTGGGAGAGTGATAGTGTATGCATCCTGACAGTTGAAGACCCATGAGACTAACTACCCCACTCATGACTTGGAGTTAGCAGCGGTGGTCTTTGCATTAAAGATTTAGAGGCAGTACCTGTACGGGACAAAGTGCATAATTTTCACCAACCACAAAAGCTTAAAGTATTTCTTCGAGCATAAGGATCTCAATATGAGGCAGAGAAGGTGGTTAGAGCTAATCATGGATTATGACTGCGAGATCCATTACCACCCGGGCAAGGCCAACGTAGTGGTCGATGCCCTTAGCCGAAAGGAGAGACCGAGCCGATTCGGGTGAAAGCATATCAGTTAGTAATGACCTCGGATGTGATGATGCAAGTCAAAGAATTTCAGGAAGAGGCGTTGAAAGAAGATCGCCTCAACTCTGAACGAATGAGAGATTAGTCACAGAACTGGGAGAGAACACCCATGGAGTTAAGACGTTTTGGAGGTTGTGGATTCCTAGATATGGAGATCTACGTGGGCGAATTATGGACGCTCATAAGACTCGATACTCCATTCATCCCCGGTGCTGCCAAGATGTATCAAGATACGAAGAAGGACTACTGGTGGCCGAGTATGAAACGCGACGTGGCGGAGTATGTGAGTAAGTGACTTACTTGCTTACAAGTGAGGGCAGAACACCAGAAGCCATACGAGAAGATCCAACCCTTGGATATACCCGAATGGAAATAGGAGCATATTACCATGGACTTCATCACGAAGCTACCCCGTACTGCAAGGGGGTACGATACCATTTGGGTGATAGTCGACCGCTTGACAAAGAGTGCTCACTTCCTACTGATCCGTGAGACGTATTCACCTGAGAGACTGGCGGATCTATTATCAAAGAGATTGTAACTCGTCATGGCGTGCCGGTGTCAATCGTGTCAGATCGTGACACCCGGTTCACATCTAAGTTTTGGAAAGATTCTGATGCCATAGGACGAGACTACACATTAGCACGGCTTACCATCCTCAGACAGATGGTCAGTCCGAGCGGACAATTCAGACACTCGAGGATATGCTCCGTGCATGTGTGATCAACTTTGGAGGAAGTTGGGATGATCACCTACCATTGGCAAAGTTCTCATACAACAACAACTATCATGCCAGTATCGGTATGCCACCATATGAGATGTTGTACGGTAGGAGATATAGGACGCCCGTGTGTTGGGGAGACATCGGGCAGAAGGAGTTGGGAAGCATCGAAGTGATCGAGGCTATGATCGAAAAGCTGGAAAATATCAAAGCCTTTATGAAGGCAGCCAAAGATAGGCAGAAGTCGTATGCTGATAAAAGACGTAGATCGATTGAATTCAACGTAGGTGATAAAGTCATGTTGAAGGTCTCGCATTGGAAAGTGATCATCCGGTTCAGGAAGAGAGGCAAGCTGAGCCCGAGATACATAGGAGCTTTCCGAATCGTTGCATGTGTAGGAGAGGTGGCCTATCGACTAGAATTGCCTGATGAGTTAAGTGGAATTCATCCGAAATTCCATGTATCTCATCTGAGGAAGTGCTTAGCCGATGAGGATATGATTGTACCACTGGAAGATATCGAAGTGGAGAACGGCTCAACTATGTGGAGCAGCCAGTGGCAATCGTCGATCGAAAGAGAAGCGGTTGGGAATAAAGTCGTTCCACTTGTGCGGGTGCAGTGGAACACCAAAAGGGTTCTGAGTCTACGTGGGAGACTGAAGAGGAGATGAGACAATATTACCCATAGTTGTTCGAAGAATGACAGGTTTTGGGGATGAACCCTTTTTAAGGGGGGTAGACTTGTAACACCCAAAACTTCGGTCAAAGTAAAAGTATTTGGAAAGAAGAAGAAGATCTAAATATGAGGGGTGTTTTGTGTAAAGTACACAAAAGTCAAAAAAGTGCACTTTATAGGGCATGGCCGCCCATATCACCCTGCTATTGCTTTTCTTTATGGCTGAAAGGAGAAGAAGAGGAAGAAACTGAATCCTCTCGGTTTTAGAGTAGAAGGACGCTGAAATCATCTAAGGTGAGTGTTTCTTGTATAATTGGTTCAGTTTCTGGGGGTTTCACCCTTAGGAACCGATTAACGTTGAGATGAGTGAGGGGACCATGTCGTTGCCCCGGTACCTGGAGTCAGCTTTGTGCACCATGGATGGGGTCAATTATTAGACCTCAGGCCCAGTACCAGGTTATGTGTATTATATGGGGGTATAGCACTTTGGTCCATATCGAAGTGAAATATTAAAAGTAAAGGTTCAAATGAAAGTCCATGGAAATGGTGAAGAAAGATATAAATGTTAATAATGAATAATATCGCACCATGGATGGGGTCTATTATTAGACCTCAGGCCCAGTACCAGGTTATGTGTATTATATGGGGGTATAGCACTTTGGTCCATATCGAAGTGAAATATTAAAAGTAAAGGTTCAATGAAAGACATGGAAATGGTGAAGAAAGATATAAATGTTAATAATGAATAATATCTGAATGTACATACGATGTATGATCATATACAAAAGAGTAACAGTATTTTAAGAGTATTTACTATTGTAAAACTAGAACTCACTCAGCAACGCTGACTTTTATGCATTTTCAGTTGGTAGGTAATTTGCTGAGGATGGCACTCGGGGAGGCTACTCATCGGGGCTAGACTGGCATCCGCTCACTCTTAATAATATTGCTGTTTTGTAATGAAATTAACTGATCTTTTGTAAACTGATAACAAACATAAATTTATTGCTTGACAACAACGTTTATTAATAAGGTGAATGGTTTTTCGATGTTAATTCTGCTGCATTGTTTTAAGAATCATGTAATGTTTTTATTTAATTATGCTATGATTGACCAACTGTGAGGTCTTCCGGAACGGGGCCTTACAACCTTTTTCAGAGTTATTTCTGAGAAAATGATATTGAATTTTGATTTGTTTTGTTTTTGAATTAGCTGTAATGAACATAGCAGTAGGGTATCATGTAAATTGGAGTTTTAAGAAAATTAAACCGTAATCTAGTAGTTGGTTTGTAACCAAAGGATTTGGGAACATCCTGCTGAAGTAGCTATGTACTCAGCTTCTGCAATTGAAACGGAGACATTTGTTGTTTCTTACATTGCCATGAGACTAATCTGGGTCCTAAAAACTAACAACCACCCGTATAGTTGATTTCTATCTTGACAACATCCTCCATAATCACTATCCGTGTATCCATGTAGCTCAAAGTTACCTTAATAAGGATACCATAGCCCTAAAGCCGGTTTACCTTCGAGATACCTGAATATTCATTTTACAGCAATTAAGTGGGATTCCTTCGGGTCTGATTGATACCTGGCACAGACACAAACAACATACATTATGTCAGGTCTAGATGTAGTAAGATACATCAATGAACCAATCATAGATCTGTATAAAGTTTGGTCTACAGATTTTCCTTTCGGATCAGGCTCAATCTTGGTGTTTACGTCAGCTGGAGTTCTAATTGATTGACAATCTTGCAGTTTAAATTTCTTCAAGAGTTTGTCAACAAACTTCTCTTGATTAATGAAGATTCCATCTGCAGATTGCTTGACTTGAAGTCCAAGAAAGAAATTTATTTCTCCTATAGAACTCATTTGAAATCGAGACTTCATGATTTCTTCAATTCATTGCATAATTTTGGACTTGTAGAACCAAATATGATATCATCGACATACACTTGTACACATAGGAGACATCAGCATCCTTCTTTATGAACAAAGTTGGATTGATTTTTCCCTCACGTGTATCCATGTTGGATTAAGTGTGGTGACAATGTTTCATACCAGATTCTAGGGGCTTGATGTAAACCATACAAAGCTTTGCTAAGCTTGTACACACGATGTGGAAATTCCGAATCTTCAAAACAGGAGGTGCTTTACTACACATCATCGGTGATCGGTCCATACAAGAAAGCGCCTTTAACATCCATTTGGAACACCTTGAATTTCATGAATGATGCATAAGCCAGGAAGACATGAATTGATTCAAGTCTTGCAACTGGAGCAAATACTTCATCATAATCTATTCCTTCCTCTTGGGTGTATCCTTGTGCAACGAGTCTCGCTTTATTTCTATTAACTATACCTCGATCATTTGTTTTGTTTCTGAATAACCACTTTGTGCCTATGGCATTTTCTCCTTCAAGTAAATCCACAAGATTCCAAATTTCTTGTTTGTGGAATTGCAATAATTCTTCTTGCATAGCCTCAATCCAAGTATTGTCCTTTAACACTTCGGTAACGTTTTTAGGAACAATTTGAGAAAGAAAAAGAGTATAAGCAAGATTTGCATGTCTGATTTACTTCTCGTTGTTCTCTATTCAATGGACCAATAATCTAAGATGTTGGATGGTTCTTGTGAATACGAGATGTTGGAATCTCACTCCATTGAACATGAACATCCAGATTGGTTTGGTTCAAGTAGAAAGCTGATGCAATAGGTTCGAAGAATGTGGATTGAAATTGGGAACTTGAGTCGGTGAGTTGGAGGAAGTAATCCAGACTCAGGTTGTATAATTTCTATCATCATTAGGAATAGGTTGTGAAACATCTTGATCTTCTGAAACTGAATGATCTTCCTCTTGATGAGATGAGCATTATTATTAAACCGAATTATTGAGTTTTTGACAAAAGAAAAAAATGGATAATCTGGGCTTGAGTCATCCATATCATCAGAATCTGAATCATCACTGAAAGAGCTGAGATCTCCTTGAAGTTTTTCTCACCTGTAGAATCAAACAAGTTAGAGATGATTAAACAAGTTACATTGAAAAGTGTTTGACAATGAATCTAAATCAAATAACCAAGTTGGACCATTTGAAACTAATGGAAAAGAATTTTCAAGGAATTTAACATTGAATGTTTCAGTATAACATTTGTCCTAGAGTTATAAACTCGATAGGCTTTTGAAACAGATGAATATCCAACGAAAATCCTTCATCAGATTTTGAATCAAATTTTTCCTAGATGATCACTGGAATTTAAAATCAAAACTGGACAACCAAAAGATTTAAGAAAATCTATGTTTGGTTTCCTGCCAAACATCAACTCATAAGGAGTTTTCAGTTTGTCTTTCATAATTAAAGTATGATTTTGTACAAACACAGCAGTAGTATATGGCTTCATCCCAGAAAGTGATAGGAATATTCGCATCTGCTAACATGGATCGTGCAACCTCAATCAAAGTTCTATTCTTCCTTTCAGCAACTCCATTTTGTTGTGGAGTTCTGGGAGCACTGAACTGATGAGCAATTCCTTTTCTGCACAGAACATGTCAATATTAGCATTTTTAAATTCCGTTCCATTATCACTTCTTATTATTTTTGCTTTTTGTTCTAATTGGTTTCAACTTTTGTGATGAATTCTTTTAATAATTCAGTCGTTTCAGATTTAGCATTCAGAAGAAAACCCATGAAAATCTTGTGAAGTCATCAATGATAAATAAACAATAAGATTTTCTTCCATACTCTTCACATTTGTTGGTCCGAAAAGGTCCATATGCAACATCTGGAGTGTGGTTGGAATTTGAGTTTATTTGCTTGGGCTTATAAGATGCTCTGTGTTGCTTCCCCTTTAACATGCTAAGCAGAGATCTAGTGGCAAACTTCTTTGATGGAAGGCCGATAACATGATTTCATATTCTTGAAGTTGGAATGTCCGAGACGTCTATGCCAAAGCTGACTTGTCCTTTGATGCTTGAGCAATAAAGCAATTGTGTTTGTAGATGGATCAACTTGAGACATATCCAGCTTGTATATCTCGTTTATCCCTAACAGCTTTAACAACTACCCAGTCTTTGCTAATCTGAAAACCTGGCTTCAAAATATAGCAAAAAGAATCATCAAAAAGAACAGAATACGATTTATCACAAATTTGGGAATGCTTAACAAAGTAAAGTTCAACTGTGAGCAGTAGTTGACTTTATCAAAGTTATTATCCTGTTGGATACTGTTCCCTCGCCTGTGACTTTTCCTCCTGCATCACCACCGAAGGCGACATGTGTACCATCTTTAACTTAAAATCTTAAAGTAAGGCATAATTTCCCGTCATGTGCCGGCTACACCCGCTATCCAGATACCATGTGTTTATTGGTCTTCTTGGGCGTACCTGCAAGACAAAGAAATTAAGTTGAGTTATCTACCCAAGCCGAAATGGTCTTGGGCTTGCCAAACTTATCAACGATGGTAAATTGTTTAAAATGGAGTTTATTCACATCAGGCTTGTTTTTGATGAATTTACCAATTCTATTATTCACAAATTTTGATCATTATTAAGAAAATTCATACTTTGAATGACCAATTTTTGAAAAAATTTTATTTCCAAAATTTTATCATTCATTCTCACAGACCTTGGAATGAATTGATCTTGAATGTATTGTTTTGGTCTCACAGAGTCATTTCTTTTGAAAGATCCCAAGCCTAAGGAAGGTTGGTTAGTTAATCTTTGAAAACTGACAGTTGATTTTCTTTAAAATGAGGATTAACATAATCTTGCTCAATTGTGTATTAGTAAATCCTTTCCTTGGCCAACTCTTTCTAAAGTAATAGTTTTCTGTATTGTGAGTCCTTTCATCACAGAAGGTACAGTACTATTAAAGTAACAATCTACTGTTGAGTGATTTCTCATATCACATATATGACAGTACTTGTTGAAAAGCATTCAGCAGTCTTATGATTATACATGTCACAGATTTCACAGTACCTTTGTGGTGTGTTAAACAAATGTTTATTAAATTTTGATGTTGACACAACGTTTGATCCTTGTTTAGATTTAGGCGTCAAAAAGTTAATCTTTTGTTTTTGATTTGACAAATTTTGTTTTTGATTTGGAAATTTGTTCTTTTGTATATTTGGCTTTGACTTTTGTACATGAACTGCATTCTTAGAATCCTTAGAAACAAATCGTTTAACGACAGCGGAAGTCTTCGAATCTGAACCTGTTTTCAGATCAGAGTTTCATTGGTTCTTAAGAGTTTGTTTAACTTCTTGAATTAAGTTCATGTTCAAATTACTAGCAGACACAAATTTTATTGGTTTAAATTGACTTGCTTGATTTTTTGTTTTTTTTTGATTTTCTTGACTCTTATTTTGAGCAATTTTAGCTTTAGTCAATTTTATTCTTCTTCTTTGGTTCCTTGATTTTATAGAAATTGATTTTATCTGAGATTGAACATCTTCAGGTGAAGATTCTTTTTCAGTTTCTTTCTCATGTTAATCTTTTTGCCATTTAATAAACTCTGGATTATTTATATCATAAGAGTTTGAATCTTCTGATGTTCCCTCTTCTTGTTTTGCTTTATCTTTGTTTTTGGAGTTTTGTTTGTTGTTTTTAATGATCACTTCTTCCAACACAGATTCTTTTGGAACAAATATTTTCTTACTTTTCGGTCGTGGTTCATATGATTTTACTTTTACTGGATGATCGTTTTTGATCTTTTTAGTATCTTTTTCTTCAAAGATTTCAACATTAGTTTTCTCTTCTTCACTATTAGAAATCTTGTTGTTTTTATTTTGGAAAGCTTTAAGTTTAGCTTTATTTTCAGGAGAATGATCATGCATGTTGAAATTCTTTGGTAAAGTGTTTGTTATGGATTCAGGCATTGGTTCATGTGTAAAACCTAAGCCTGCTTTTTGTTTGTCCTTTCGTTCACTTACTAGTTGTTCCACAATTGTTTTGGAACTTTTTACTTTAGCAAGATCAACTTGTGTAGCAGCATGTGCTATTTTCTCCTCTTCCAAGTTCTTAGTCATTTCTTCAAGTTGTTTAACAATAATTTCTAGTTCTTTCAAGGTTTTGTTCCATGAAGTTTGTAGAGAAATGATCTTTTCATCTGATATTTTGTGATCCTTTTTAAGTTTATTATGCATTAATTCCTCTTGCTTGAGCTTTTCACAAATTTTGTATGAGTAAGTTCGATAATATTCTACATGTTCAAAGCAAGATTTGGTGCATAGTTTTTCTCTTACTTCAGCTGGTATTTCAGGATATTTAGGTGAAGAAGTCTCAGAGTTAGAAGATGAATTTTCAACCTTTGGTTGATCTGACTGTGCCATTAATGCAACTTCTTCTGAATCCTCTTTAGGATCAGATTTATCACTCCAGTCATATTCTTCTTCTTCATTTTCAGAGTTACCTTCAGCTTTAGGATCCCTTTCTTCTGACCAATCTTCACCTTGAACTTCTACAATAAGAGATAGACTGGATGTTAAGTCAGCTGTAAACTGCTCTGCATACGAACTCCAGTCATATCCATCCTTGATGCTCACGACAAGAGCTTTCTTAATCTCTTCAGAAGACTTGATTGCTTGAACTAGCTTGACCATTGCCTCCTTTGTTTCTGGGAGCTTTGCATTCCCGTGAGAAGTGGCCATAGCTATTGCAGTTGAAACACCTTGATTTAGACTTGTCAAATCCTACAGTCTTGTTAGCACTTGGCTTGTAGTTTCTATTGACATAGGAGTGTTTCTGAGTTCTATATGCAATCATTAGCATTTGCCAGTTTAGATCCATTTCCTCCACATCATCTAGGTCCATTTCGATTAAGCCCTGCAAAACAAGATCTAATTCTGTTAGATGACTACCCTGATAAGCTTGATGACTACCCTGAAAGCAGTAAAAGCAGTTTTAGACTCCTCATCCTGTAATAGGATGTTAATAACATCTTTAACTTTGCTAGTTTTGAAGATTTAGAAGATGGAGTCTCAGTTTGAGATTAGAGCTTTAGGTTTAGGAGGAGACTGAGGTTGAGGTTGAGTTGCATAAGCAGGAGCACTTGTATATGAAGAATCTGTAAAGAATCCTGCTCCAACAAACAGATCACCCTCTTCTTCTGGTGAATTCTCATTCTTTGCCATAAAGGCATTCTCCATTGTGCTAGCTGGAGATGCAACATATTTGTACTGAGATATAGATGCTGCTCTATCATTATTTCTTGAGCTTTCATCGATCTCAACTGACTCAATTTTGGCAATCAATAGATCAAGATCCATAGGAATTTCTCAGTGTGCTTCAACAATGTCACTATTTGTTTCCATGAGGATGGAAGAGCATTGAGAAGCCTGAAGTTTAGATCTTTGAGATCATTTTTGATGCCAGCAGTTGACATCTCAGTTGTAAGTTGCACAAATCTATTCATCATTTGGTTTATAGTTTCACCAGATAAATGCTCAAACAGCTCTAACTGCCTTTTCAGTTTCTGCTTCTTGAGATCTTTAATCTCCTTACCACCTTCACATATTATCTTCAAAGCTTTATACATGGTATATCCAGTTTGATATCCATCAAGTCTAGTTAAGACTTCAAGTGGTAATCCTTTACACATCAAAGAATAGGCTTTAATGTCATTCTTTACTTTCCTTAGATCATCACCTTGTAACCCATCTTCAGGATATGGTTCTGGAGAATCTTTAGTGTAAACAAACTCTCTATCAGGGCCATCTGAAGTGATAGGAATATGCGGTCGTCTTTCTATTGACTTCACAAGTCAGTGTCAATAAATTAAGATGATGTTTCAATCTAAGAGACCAGTTCTTAAAATCAGCTCTATTCTTCAACTTAGGAACTCTGTTCTCAGAATCTTCAGATTTGACCATTTGAATTTTTTTTTTTAAGAAAAACATTTGTTTTTGTTGTTTTTAAGTTTTTAAATTAAAACAATAAATCGAAAATATTTTTGGATTTTTAAGTTTTGAAAAATTTCTAAGTGTTGAGTTGATGCGCCTAATCAGTGACGAAGCACCCAAACAGTTTTGATACTTCTAACTTTGACTTGGAAACGCCTAAGGGATTGCCTTGGGTAGAATTCACAAAATGCCCAACTTGAAATGCGCCTGAACAATTGTAAAACAACCAAACAGTTGTAATGCGCCTAGAATTACTTTGTTTCTGAAAAGTTTCAAAGTGACCAAATAGTTGTAATACGCCTCAACAGTGGTCAAACGCCTAGACCAAAAACGCATGAATAGTGGTCAAATGCCTGAACAGTTGTCAATTGCCTATACACTTAGGCAATTTTCAGTAGTGTTTTAACCTAATGCGCCAACTTCAACAGATTCATACGAACACAGATCTTCTGAAATTCTTCAAAACTTGTTGAATTGACCTAAAAACCTCCAATTAGGTAGTAATTGGATCAATTAATAGTCTTTTATCTTCAATTTCACCAAACAACAACAACAATTCAATCTTTTGATTGAAAATCAGTTCGAAAATGAAGAACAGGCTCGAACACTAATTTGAAAAAATTCACTAATTTTGAACGAATTGAACTGCAAATTGTGATTCAATTCATGTTTCTAATGATGAAACACAACTGAAATCAACAATTGTTTGATTGAATTGCTTATCAATCACAGATTCAAGTGATTCAAAAGTTTGACAGTTTGACAAACTCAAATCACTGAACCAACAGCTCTGATACCATTTGATAGGATCAAAATGGATTGATCTGTGATGATATTATGATGCAATTGAATCAAAACAAACACAAGTAATCAAATCAATGAAAATATATCAGAAAAATTCATTGTTTTTTTCATTGATAGAAAGCATAGAAATACAAGTGTAAGAAAACAGTTACAATTCGTTCACTGATTCTAAGGTGTTTGTTTTTTGCACAATACATAATCTATGCTATTTATACTATCAAAGAAAACAAAAAGGAACATATATTTACAAATAAGTCCCTAAACTATGACAAAACTATTAATAAAGACGATAAAGACTAAATGTTAATCTTCGAGAGGCTTCTACAATCTGTGTGTTTAGAACTTTTGGAAACAATTGCAGGTATTGGACCAATCTTAGTGACACCTGCGCTATGAACATTTTGTTTCATAGAGTTAGCATCTTGAGGAGTTTTATTTTTATGGAATCGAGAATTTGTTTCTTTAAAAATATGATCTTCTTTATCTATATTTCCTTTGGAAACAAATCTGTTTTTTGAAATTAGTTTTCAAATCAGTTAATGTTTTGTTTAATTGTTTTTGTTTAAAATTATTATCACCATGCACAATTTTTCCTTTAACTTTTCTTGTTTTGTTGAACGTTTAGAACAACCATTCTTTGACTGGGTTAGAATAAATGAGGATTGAATATGGAATTCTATGATGACTATAGCAGAAATACAATAATCAATGATCAAACAAATAGAAAACTCATAATGTTTTTGTATATTAATCATAAGCATTCAATATTACAATCATGGATTACTGTGTGTTTTGGTGATATTAGGGTGTAAGAGTTACAAAATGTGTGAAAATTTTGTCTATTTATAGGTATAATATAGTTACACATACAATGACTTAACTACCCTGACACAAGATCTAGGATTTACTAAGTAGATAGTACACAATAACTGTATCAGCATAAGTTTTCTTCAGCCACGTTTCTTATTATCACATTCGCATTTGTCTTTACGGATGCATAAAGTCTTGGCCGCATTTGTCTTGTTTAGGCATAAGCATTTGGTTACTTCACCCGTATTAGTCTATGCAAGTAGACAAATGCTCATCCGTATTTGTCTTTGTTCCCCCGCAAATACTAATATGGTTGAACAAACACTTAGCTTATTCTTGCATCTGAATTTCGTGAATCTTTATCCGTATTCATCAACATTTGGTACATTTCCAACAAGAAGAACTATATATCACTACTTGAATTAGCATGCATGATCCTTTCAGGGACAACAATACTCCCCCTATGGATTATGTAGCCTGAGTTCTTCAAGTGTTTTTGAGTGATAGAAGTTGTTAAGATTCTGGTAGATCTTCTATTGTTGCTTGATGTTGTAGTGATATGGATGCTTGGACAGCTGTGGAGGTTGAAGCTGATGTAGTTAGTGTTGTTATTATTGTTGCTATTGTTGGTGCTATTGCTTTAATGTTGATAGTGTTATTGTTGCTGTTGTTTTTGGAGCTGTTGTTGTTGTTATTGGTTGAACTAGAATAGTGGTGGGATCTGCTTCTATAGGATAGTATTAATACTTGGGATTAGTGGGGTCCAGAATGAAGTTAATCATGGTTGGAAACTCTCTAGCCTCAGTCATCCTGTTTTGTCAAGAACATGGATAGTCGGTTCACTCATCCTCTGAATAGCTTGAATAGGCACCTGCTTTAACGATCAAGGATCATACATAGCTATGGTAAAGAGTCCACCTCTACGTATGACCAACTCTCTAAAAGTGTTGATTTCCAATTATGTTAGCAAAGTTGAAAGGTACCCTCTTTCTCTTATTAGATTCTCTCTTCCTGTTATTCCTGTTATAAGCTATCTTCAAAATCCTTATTCACTTCAGGAAAAACAGATGATCATCCTCTCTAAGCATGTTGGTGGGGATTTCAAAGTGCCTAGTGAATATATGATTCATCTAGCAGTTATACTTCATAAACTAAATAATCTAATATCAGGGACAACCTTCCCTTCCAAACCTCTCTCAATGACCAACTCATAAGTATTTTCATCACAGTTAACATTTGAGATTGGCATTGATTGATGAGTACCAGTAAACCTCTTCCTTTTTAACTCCTCCGTTGGATTTATGCTCCCTTTTGGGACTACCAATACTTCAACTGTTCTCTTCTTCTTCTGTTCAAATAGATTTTTAAAGGATCTATCCTTTCTGATACATATTTCTTTAAGAGCTTTGAAGTTGTTTGTTCTTTTAAACGTCTTCAGGATAACCTTGAACTAACAACCCCTAGATATTGTAGCATGATTAATCAATTCCAAGTCAGCTATCTCTTCGAGGTCATGAATCTATAGTGTGTTGATTAGATCAATATATTTGTAACACCCCAAATTTTATTAAATAAAGAGAAAATAAAAGTATAAAGAAAGAAAAGATAAATAACCCAAGTTAAAAGACTAAAGTTATGCAAGATGCAAACTTTAATATAATTATGTTTAAAAAGAAGGGCATGGCCGCCCATGTCCCCACTACCCACCTATCTTCTCGGCTGAAAAAGGAAGAAAGAAGAAGAGTTTCACTGGTTTTAGAGTGAGAAAGAGGAAGAAGAAGCTGCAAAGGTGAGTTTTCTCGAATCTGAGTTTGGTTTCAGCTGGGTTTTGAGTTCTAAACCGAAGTTCTTGGTGTTTGATGCTTGTTTTCGTGGTTTTTAGAAGCTGCTGTTGCAGGTGGGTTTCGGGTTTGAGGTGTACAACTCGAAGGCTATTCTAGGTGAGTTTCTAGAACCCCTCTTTTACTGATTTTCTAAGTTTTGGGGCTGTTATGCATACCATGCAAAGATTTTTTAAAGTAACCGAGTGTTTATGCCCTGTTGTTCGACTGATGTTCTGTATATGTATGTTTTAGAGTTTGTTTTTGGGTTAGGCATGATGTTTAGCATGTTTAAGTGCCTTTAGTATGACAGATCTATGTTAGGAAGTGTTAGATTGGTGTTCGGGAGTTGTTTGTAGCATAGATAATAATTTCAGAATGTTCCCATACGCCCAACTTATCCTATGCCTAAGTGTCCTCAGGCACTCAAGTTCATGCGCTCAACTAGTAGTCAAGCGTCCAAACAGTACCCCATGTGCCCAAAATGATTAGCCATTTGGCTTAAGTGTTGTTCATGCGCCCAACTAGTGGTCATGCGCCCAAGTGACCTCATGCGCCTAAGTATTCATGCGCCCAGATAGTGGTCATGCGCCCAGAAAAGTGCTCTGTGCCTAAGTGTTGGCCATGCGCCCAAATAGTGCCCATGTGCCCAGAGTTACACATGCACCTAAGTGTTCAAGCGCCTAAGCAGGGCTCATGCGCCTGCATAGTGGTAATGCGCCCATACTGTTTTTACTTAGAATTTTTATGCTCATGAGCCTGAAATGTTCTATTGTGCTCCATCTTGGACTTAGGGTTTTATGAGAGTTTTAAGAGGTTGATGGTTGAGATAGGTTGTGATGTGATGTGATGGTTATGCCTGTTGATGTTTATGTTATCTGTGATGCGTTATCTTTTCTTGTTAAACGGTTTTCAAAATGTATGTATTATGGTATGAGATACATTATGTATGATGTTATGATTTTACGTGCTGTGATATATGAATGTGCTTGTGTAAAGTATTATTTAATGAAAGTGAAAGGTAACGGATGATAAGTACGGAAGTAACAGCTGTTGAGATCCTTGTCGCATACCCTGGTACTATGTCAGCCTTCGAGCACGAGTTAGGGGTTTGTTTACAGGCCCCGGCACAGTATCAGCTTTCGAGCACGAGTCAGGGATATTGCATGAGACATGATGGCATGTGATGAGATAAGGTCTTGTTGCTCACCCCAGTACTGTGTCAGTCTTCGAACACGAGTCGGGGGTTTGTTTACAGGCCCCGACACAGTATCAGCTTTCGAGCACGAGTCGGGGGTATTGCATGAGGCAGGATTCGTATGATTATAAGTATGTATTATTTGATGATGAACGATGTTGAAGATAATAATAATTATTATCAATGTGTACGTATGATGTGTGATCACGATCGAAAGTAAAAAGGTTGTTTTAATGAAAGTAAAGTATTTTATTTATAAAACTAGAACTCACTCAGCGTCGCTGACTTTTTATATGCATAATAGTTGGCAGGTATTTTGTTGATGCTGAGGAGTTGCAGGCATGGATGCATAAGCTACTGGGAGCGTTTTGAGGCTGGCATCCACATTTTGACATGTTACTATATTTTGTTATGTAAATGAATGATGTAATGTAATGAAATGGCATGTTTTAATTATAAATGAAAGTTTTTGAATTCCGCTTCAAAAGTAATGTATGTTTTAAAATGTTTTATCCTATGACGGTCGAATTTGTAAGTGTTCCAGAAACGGGGCCTTACTAGTTGGTATCAGAGCCAAAGTTTAAGAGAATTGGGTAAATATTTTCAAAAACCTAATTTTGAACTGAGAATGGGACCAAAGGAAAGGGATGCCAGTCCTAGTAGCTACGTGCCTGCAGGTAAAGTTTTTTGTTCATAAATGTTTTATGTAAGTAATGTTAACCGGTATTATGTGCGCATGTTATGTGGCTTGTGTGCTCTGTGTGGATTTAGATACTGATGTAGTCAAGATAGGGAATGCTTGGGGAATGAATAGTAAAGTAAGTGGCTAATCATAACTGGACACTATAATTAGGGACTTACTATACTTGACATAATCTAAGCTATTACCTTGAATGATCGTGTTGGTGTTTGAATCTTGTAGTGTTTAGAGATGGCTGGTGGTAGGTCTTCTGAGACTTCACGAGGTGGAGGTCGTGGTGGATGTGGTGTTAGACCGCGTGTCATGAGGAGCAGGGCTAAGACTGCTGAGATGGCTCCTGAAGAGCAGAGCTTCGTCACCAGGATGGTGAGGACGGGAGTGCTAATTGAGATCCTCAATGAAGGAGGCAGTAACAGAGGAAGTCCATCAGGTCATGCAGACGATTCTGCTGACTGTAGTGACCGAGGTCATTAGAGCTATGAAGGAGGATGAGAAGAAGGAGGGTGAGAAGAGGAAGACCACTAGATAAGGAGGCGAGGAAGGAGGTTTAAGGGGAAGGGAGCAACCAGAGACCGATATGGTTGTCTCAAGTGACGATGAGGAGGATGAGGAGGGTGTACAGGAAAACGTGAAGGGATGCAGCTATGGAGCCTTCCTAAGGTGTAGGCCCCCTATGTTTGATGGAAATAGGAGTGCTACTGCTGCACAACGTTTGGTGAGGGAGATGGAAGCGGTACTTGACATTAGCGAATGCCGCGAGGATCAGAATGTGAAGTATGCTACCCACTCATTTGTGGTTTCATCCTTGTGCGGGTGGGACAATGTTGTCCAAGCTAAGGGAACCAGGGCAGTTGGGAGGATAAGGTGGATGGAGCTGAAGAGTTTGGTAATTGAGGAGTTTTGCCCTCATAGAGAGCTTGACAAGGTCGAGAGGGAGTTCTGCAGTTGGAGGCGGGAACGATGAGGACCAACAGTATACAACGAAGTTCAACGAGATGGCAAGGCTGGTGCCAGATCATGTGACGCCTGTGTCACGAAAGATCAAGAGGTACATTCAAGATCTGCCGACAGATGTTCGCCAACATCTGATCGCCGCTAGGCCAGGTACGTTTAGGTCAGTGGTCGATTTAGTAGGGAGGCTGTATGACGAGCGAGAGGCGGTGGCGACAGTGGATGTAGAGGAGGAGCGGGGCTATGTTAGAAATGGAAATGGAAGGCGGGGGGGTAATTATGATGGATTTGTGGTGGAGGTAAGACGATGAAGGTCGATGATCGGAAGATGGTAACAGGGAAGGAGAGAAGTATGCAAGAAGTGTAGTAGAGGCCACAAGGGGGAGTGCAAGTGGGGACTGAACATATGCTTCTAGTATGGTAAAGAGGCCATAGGACGAGGGATTGTAATATGGCTAGATGTTACAGATGTGGTGAGATTGGGCATATGAGTAGAGACTGCAAGAAGTCGAGGGCAGAGAGCTCCGGTGCAAGGAAGGATGGCAGAGGATGAAGGTTTAAAGCATTCACCATGACGCGGGAGGGCTAGAGCAGACTCCGACGTGAAGTCAGGTACGTTTTAGTAAATTAAATTTGTGCAAGCGTGTGTTATGATTATGGAGCTAGTAGTAGTTTCGTTCCTGCTGCCTTCTGTGTATAGTTGCCACTAGGAGTAGGAAGATCGATGAGCCTTCGATGTAGAAATTGCTAATGGTAAGTCCAATAGGATACCTGATGCCGAAGAGTATTGTGCGGGTAGAATTAGGAGGGCACGTGTTTCCTGCTAAACTATTCAAGATCAACGTAGGTAGATTGATACGTGCTTGGGTAGAATTGGCTAGTAGCCTGACAAGAGTTCTGTGCCGACATACGATGATGGAGTAAGGATGAAGGTCTCGTCTTGGAGAGGGGATCATTCGATTCAGAAAGCAAGGAGAGCTAACCCGAGGTATATAGGGTCATTTCGAATCGTTGCTCAGGTAGGAGAAGTGGCCTATCGACGGGAGCTACCCGATAAGTTAAGTGGAATTCACCCGACATTCCGTGCATCTCATTTATGTAAGTGCTCAATCAGGAGGATATGGTAGTGCCATAGAGGATACGAGCGGACGAACGACTTAACTACGTGGAGCAGTCAGTGGCCCTTACTGGTAGAAGGGAAAGAAGGGCTAAGGAGAAGGGTGGCTTCACGTGGCGAGTACAGTGGAGCCCAGAAGGGGTCTAAGCCTATGTATAAGACCAAGAAGAGATGAGACAACACCACCAGCAACTGTCGAGAGCGACAGTGTCGGGGATGAAACTATATAAGGGGGGTGGACTTGTAACACCCCGAATTTTATTAAAAGACAACACCCCAGCAACTGTCTGAGAAGCGACAGGTGTCGGGGATGAAACTATATAAGGGGGGTGGACTTGTAACACCCCGAATTTTATTAAAAGAAGAGAAAATAAAAGTATAAAGAAAGAAAAGATAAATAATCCAAGTTGAAGGACTAAAGTTGTGCAAGATGCAAACTTTAATATAATTGTTTTAAAAGAAGGGCAGGCCGCCCATGCCCCCACTACCCACCTATCTTCTCTGCTAAAAAGGAAGAAAGAAGAAGAGTTTCACTGGTTTAGAGAGAGAAAGAGGAAGAAGCTGCAAAGGTGAGTTTTCTCGAATATGAGTTCGGTTTCAGCTAGGTTTTGAGTTCTAAACCGAAGTTCTTGGTGTTTGATGCTTGTTTTCGTGGTTTTTAGAAGCTGATGTTGTAGGTGGGTTTTGGTTTGACGTGTACAACTCGAAGGCTTTTCAAGGTGAGTTTCTAGAACCCTCTTTTACTGATTTTCTAATGTTTGGGCTGTTATGCATACCATGCAAAGATTTTTAAAGTAACCAAGTGTTTATTGTTGGTCCTACTTTTCGATATAACAGTGCACTTGATTGATAAACACAAACAAATCCAACTAATAACACACATATCAATGATGTTTATGTGAAATCTAGATCAAACAAATATAAATAGATGAATATATGAAGAACACTCAAGAACACCAAATAAATCTTTTGTATGATCTAATTGATTGCTAAAGATATACAAAGTGAAAGCCCCTCATCAATGCTCATTCACGCTCCCAAAAACTAAATGTCACTAATCTATATATAGTGATAATATTCACTAATGACATATTAAGCCCCTAGACTTAGACATTAGAGAAATTACATATAAAACATAAAAATGACTTAAACATAAATAAATATATTTTTGTTGACACAAATATATTATTAACAATAAACTCCTTGTCATTTATATCTTCAACATCTTGTCTCGTTCTTCATTTCCGAACGCGTCTATATCCCTTTTCCTATGACTTTGACAGTGACGTTGACCATTATTGACTTTGACTGTGTGATAATATAGACTATCCTTATCAGACCCAACAACTATTTGTTGTGAAATACCCTTTCATCAATAATTGAATCAAGGATTTGGTTCTTGAATTTAGTTCCATGATCGCATCTTATGATCTCAACCTTGTGATCACATTGATTCTCAACTTTCAGAATAAAGGATTTCAAGATTTTAGGGTCTCATCCTTACTTCTAAGAGAGAAGACCCAAGTATAACTTGTGAAATCATCTATGATCACAAGACATATGAAGTTCTTCATAAACTCATTACACTTATGAGGCCAAGAGATCCATGTGTAATAAGTGTAGGGAGTAGTGTTGGAGTTCATTTCCTTTGGCCTATGAGACACTTTGTGTTGCTTTCCTTTCAGGCATGCAACAAAATGATCATCACTTGTAACTCTTTCTTTGGCATTCCAATTCCAAATCATTCTTAATCAATTTATTGATGTTCTTAAATTTACATGCACGTTCTTTTATCCAAAAGACTCAGCACTATTGCTTTAGATAGAAAGCAAGAATCTTCTCCAGAAGGGGAGGTTCTTGTAGATCCATCTTGTACATATTCCCTTTCCTGGCTGCTCTGGGCAAGATATGCTCTTAAGGAATGATCACCCCAGGCTTGAGACAATGCACTCGTGCTCAGTAAAGAGCATGTCATGTCTCTGATCACAAAATTGAGATACACTCAAAAGATTGTACTCAAGTCCTTGACAAAGTTTACATCAAATGTTGAGCTTACCATTTATGACCTTGCCCCTTCAAGTAATGTAACCACCTGATTCACCTCAAAAAGCAACTGGCCCTCTATCAATTTTCTCAAAGTCTTAAAGCAAGAAGCCATTGCCAGTCATGTTCCTGGAACAACCACTATCAATGATCCATACATTTCTTTTGGTCTTCAGTTATTCCTTCATATGAAAATAGATTATTAGTTATATTGGAAACCCAAGCCTACTGGTCTGGGATTATAAGATGAACTGAAGATAGTTCAACAGTTATTCATCAATATGCAAGCTTTGAGGCTCCTTGGCTGTTGTTGATAAAGAAACTTAGTCACATGGCCTCCTTTTATCTTAACACCATCTTTGGAAGATTAGACTTGCCCGTCAATACTTGAAACTTTTATGACTTCGGAAGTGTCGGAGACTAAACTTTGGAAGCTTTTCATCCACTACAGCAACTTCAGTGCTTCGGAAGAATTCCTTTCTTCAGACCATACTTGCATCCGAAGACAGTTTTCCACTATCTTCTTTTGGTTAAACTTGAGGCTTCTGAAGGAAAATGATTTTCCTTCCGAAGCTATTTTCTTCTTATTCTCAAAAGTCTTTTTATTGTTCATGTGGATGGTACTCTTAGGATTGTAAATGCAATCCTTAGCATAATGAGTTGTACCACCATACATGATGCATTTCATATGCTTTCTTTTTTTTCTTCGATGTCTTAGCCCATAACACAATCCTTGAGGCTGAGGTGAGCAGACTCAAAGAACTGCTTGCCAAAATGTCTCAGGATCAAAGTCCATCTGCCCCAATAAACCCACAGATGGCACCTTCATCTGAAGGTTCACCAAACACTCAGCCACTACACTCAACTGAGCCACCAGCCACTGCTTTTGGCACCACCTCTCAGGGACAGAACCCCTCTGAGCAGATGGTTGCTACCTTTCAACATTCCTTACCTCTCATCACTCCCATCATCAATGAGATTGTGCATAAAGCCATTGATGAGAGGATCTCCTCAAATCTACAAACACTTGTTGATGATGCTGTGCAAAAGAAGCTTTCTGCCATTCAAACCCCTGAACCCAATGCACCCAAAAAGGGGGAGTCTAAGGCAGTGAAAGAAAGAAGAAAGAGAAAGAGAGTGGAAGATGAGAAACAACAAGAGAAAGAAAAGGAGTTAGAAAAGGAAAAACAGCTGATCACATACAAGAGAAAGAAAAGTGCTGAAACTCAAAAGCCTGATGAAGAGAAATCATTGGAAGATCTGTTAAAGAAGCTGATGAAGCTCACAGCAGATCAATGGACAGAATAATAGACCAACTCTTCAGACAGGCTTTGATACAGCTACATTAGACACTGAGATCAGAAGGCTGGAGATTAAAGAGATACAAGAGAGATGGGCCAGTTACAGTGTGATGGAAAGGGAGAGGTTGGAGATAATGATCAGGTTTATTGCAAAATACTTGGGAAGATCATTAATTGAGATTAAATCATGGACCAGAGACAGTATTCTGGCAATAACCACCAGAATCTGTGCTTCTGAAGCATTCAATAAGGGGTTGATTATCGAAGCCTTAGATGAAGCAGGTGCTGGGAAGAGAACTGATATGGCCAAGCTTTCCAAAGCCAAACTTACCACAAAATGCTAGATCAGCCTTCCCAAACTCCCACTCAAAAACAACCAACCCCACAACTCTCCAAACCAATCCCTAAACCTAAACTTAAACCAACTCAACCCTCAAAACCAACTCCCTTACCCAAAAACCACCTCAAACCACATCCAATGATGCACCCAGAAGGAGGAGAAGGGTGTTGAGGATGGAAGAAGAAGAAGAAGATGATGATGAAGAAGACAGTCTGCCAATCTCTGCTGTTCTAAAAATACCTGAGCCCAGAAGTCAACAAATGATCACACCAGACTTTCAGAGGCAAATGGTGAAAGTTAAGATTGAAGAAGAAGAACAGCAGAAACAGCACGATGAGCAACTTTTGAAGATGGTTGACAAAGAGTTTCCTCAGTCATCATCTATACAAGCCATGAAGAAACACGCTCAAAGGCTGTATGCTCTCAGGTATACCTTTCAATATCAAAAGGAGAGAGTAAGGATTTGGCCAGACCCCAGGGTTAGTTCTAGAATTCATAAGAAATCCATACCAAGTAGATACAATGGCCAAGTGAGAAAGACCATAGATGCTGTTATTATGTTGGCCATTGTAGTCTCACCCTGGGAGATACTTGAAGACTTCAAGAGAGCCTACAAGTCAAAGATGACCCCTCAAACTCTAATGGAGAACAAAATGGTCAAGAAGGGGTTGTTATACAAGAGGCTTGAAGAGATCAAGAAAAATGAACTCCAGTTGTTATTAGAAGGGACTCACCCAGATGAATTTGCTTACAGAGAGATAACAACTGTTGAGTTGAAAAATGGAAAGACAGTAAAGTACCTATCAGAGTACTATGGCCCAGAGTTCTTCTTCGAAGGAGAAGCAGAAGAACTCACTAAGGAGGAACAAGTTGTTCTCCTTGAGGCCTACGTCAGAGAGTCTTATAGACTCATCAATGGGAAGTAGGTTTCATGGTTGGGATAACAGCTCTGTGTCCAGTTCCCCAAGACAGAGTTCCCTTCCATCCTTTGACATTCACATCTACTGAAACCTGTTCCCTGGCCTGTGCCTATCTTATATATCTCTGAAGCTGATCAAGAGAGTATTTCTGCCAAGAATAAGTGGGACCTCAATAAGCTTAAAGGTTTTGGCTGCATTGGTTCAGGGGGAGTTTGTTGGACCAAAAGAACCAATGAGCCTGATCAGAAAAACCTTTAAGTCCCACAGACATTACAACAACTGAAGTAGTCTGCAACAGCTGAAGACATCAACTGATAACAAGGTCTGAAGACAAAGTCTGAAGTGAAAGAGCTGAAGACAAAGTCTGAAGTGAAAGAGCTGAAGACAAAGTCTGAAGTGAAAAAGCTGAAGACAAAGTCTGAAGCTAAAGATGAAGACAAAGTCTGAAGACAAAAGCTGAAGACAAAGACTGAAGACCAAGTTTCAGATGTTGTCACAACAGCTGAAGAAGACCTCTTCAGTAGTTGTGATGGTTTCCTTTCAGTAGTTATATTTCCTTTCAGTACTTTTGTTTCAGTAGTTTTAGTTTCATCTTGTACTTAGCATACTCTGAGATGTTCTCAGTTGTTGTGAACATTCTCAGTAGTTTGCTTACTTTCAGTTGTTTGTAATAATTCTGTTAGATGTCACTATCAAGTGACATCAGCAGACGTCACATTCCTTTATATAAGGAATGTTGACCTAATTGTAATGTGCGAAGCTTAGCAGCCGCCATACCGAAGCATTGTGCATGAATGATATTATCCCTTTGCAGAAAACCCTCTTTCTCTATAACCGTGTACTGTTCCATTGAATATCTATTGTGTTCTTGCTATATTTGTCTAATTCTTGTTCTAATTCCGCTGCGATTCAACTCTAATTGATCAAACTTAGATCACTGATTGTCAGGACTAACTACCTGACACAAGATTAGGATTTACTAAATAGATAGTACACAAAAATGACAGAATAAGTTTTCTTCAGCCACATTTCTCTTATATTCACAGTTCGCATTTGTCTTTACGGATGCATAAAGTCTTGCCGCATTGTCTTGTTAGGCAATAAGAATTTGGTTACTTCCTCGTTATTTAGTCTATGCAAGTAGCAATGCTAATCCGTATTTGTCTTTGTTCTCCGCAATAGATATTGGTGAACAAAACACTTCGCTTATTCTTGCATCTGAATTTTCTGAATCTTCATCAGTATCATCAAATCCAACAAGAAGAACTATATATCACTAATTGGAATTAGCATGCTGATCCTTTCAGGGACAACAATTCATGCCCCCCTATGGATTATGTAGCTGGTTCTTCAAGTGTTTTTGGTGATAGAATTGTTAAGGATTCTGGTAGATCTCTATTGTTGGTGATGTGTAGTGATTGATGTTCGGACAGTTGTGGAGGGTGAAGCTGAGTAGTTAGGTTATTATTGTTGGTGTATGTGGTTTGCTATTGCTTTTAATGTTGATAGTGTTGTGTTGCGTTGTTTTGGAGTGGAGTGTTGTTGTGTTATGGTTGAACTAGAATAGTGGTGGGACTAGCTTCTATAGGATAGTAAATACTGGGATTAGTGGGTACAGAATGAAGTTAATCATGGTGGAAAAACTCGCTAGCTCAGTCATCCTATTTTTGTCAAAGAACATGGATAGTCGGTTCACCTTTCTTGAATAGGATCAATAGGAGGCAGTCATCTTTACAGTTCCAAACCTGGTCCTCTGATTGATAGTAATGTGTGGGTGTGCTATTTCATTGATCTAAGTCCCTACCTATTCTGATAACAAATTTGGATGAAGGATGAAGATATGATGTTTTGAAGGTTTCTCTTCAAGAACACAATTTTACCTTGGCTTTGCTGATCATAAAGTCAGCCTTGCATTCAGTTAACTTGGCAGCAAGATCTTTAACCTGAGTCCTTTAATTTGTATGCTCATGTTTTAGAGTAGAAATGGTTTTCTCTAAGTCTTCTATTTTAAGCTTATAATCATTTTCTGCTCTTTTAGAATCAGCTTTTAAAATATTCAAGGACTTAAGATCAGATCTTACTTCCAAGTTATAGGACCTATACATGTTAACTTTAGCAATGCATTTAGGAGAGCAAAGATGTTCCAATTCTTTAGATTCATCATGGTCTGCCATCAGGGCTTGGTTTGGAGAGAATCTTCTACCTGAAAGCTCCAGTCAAAGCCTCCTGCTTCAACAACAATTGTAGCTTGCTACTTTGGTTGGTTGGACTTCTCAGTTCTTGGAGCTGTATCAATGTAGGTATGCTTGGACTGTGTTTGGCCACAATTTGTTCTTGGTGCCCTACACTCTTTAGCAAAGTGGCCCATTTGGTTACAATGTAACACTTACTTTGCTCTTATCCAACCCAAATTTCCACGGGTCACATTGCTTAGAAACTTCCTCCCTGTCCTCTTGTTGAACTTCTTAGCTCTGTGAGTTAGAAGAGCCATTTGTTGGACTATCTCCATGTATTCCAGATCATCTGGATGGATGCAACCCAAGTTTTCAAGGGTGAAGAGAAAGTTGCCAGTACTTTCATCTTAAGACATAAAGGCCTGAGAAGAGCTGGATTCTTGGAATGGGCTTCCTTGAGTGTAGCTTTCCATTGGTGTCTCTGGGAAGGTGTTTAAAGGACCTTTTGATGAGTTGTAATGGTAACAGATGAAATGATGCTATGGTTCTCTGCTATCCCTTTAAACCACATAAAGGGCTGAACTATTTTGGGTGCTGGATGAGCTGGTAGATGGATCTTACATGTTCATCCCATTTGGTAAGCACTCAGGATACCATACAGCTTAGTGAGAGTGACGGTAGAGAGGTTCTTAGTTCTCTTGATGGCCACAGTAGTGTGTCCATTGTCTAGGAAGAGAGAACATGAACTTCCTCCCTATGTCCCTGTCTCAGGTTTGACTATAACATCCATTAGAGTATCTACAATATCAACATACCTTAAGTATAGTTGAGTCCATAATTTCACCTGTCTTGGAGGTGAAGTTTTCAAACTGCTACTTCATTATGTCTTTCTTGTTTTCCATAGCTTCCTCAGATCCTTCATACATTAGCTTCAGTGCATCCCAGTGTTCTTTTGTAGTCTTGCACTTCTTGAACCCTCTGTAGATTGAGTTAGGAATATAAGTTTGAATAGAGGTAATGGCTTTCTGATCAATATAAATTTTCTTCCAATCTTCCTCAAAATAATCAGCCACTTCCTTTGGTATGATCCCACCTCTAGCAGTTGCTCAAGTAGTGCTTGTGATGTGAGGTCCGAAGACTACAGATCTCCACATCCTGCTATCTTGAGACTTGACGAAGCCTTCCATCCTCATGCACCAAGTATCAAAGTTATCAGGAGTGATTAGTGAACACTTAGTCATGGTGTCGGTTTCCATATCAGCTTTAGTGAGAGATGCCATTTGAGCAAGTAAGTGTATGTGAAACTGAAGAGTGATTCAAGATGGTGAGATCTTGCAATCAAGAGCTTGAGAAGCTCTTATACCAATTGTAGGATCGGTTAAAGGTTGTACAACAACAAGTCTCACAGTTGAAGAAGACACACTTACTAGATTAAATAGGGAACCATGCAAAGAAACAATGAACAACAGATAAGAACACTCAAAACACAAAGATTAGTTTTCAAGGATGATGTATATTGCTCTCAAGTGTTTTAGAACTGTTACAAGGCTTAGTCCTAAGACTGCTTACATGAGATACTTTATAATAAATCCTATAGCCGACCATACTTTGAAGGCCAGCTGGACACTAATGTAGACAATAAGATCAATGTAAAGTCAAAAGACAAATTACCTTTTGACATGTGACTATGACATGCCATAGCTCACATCTTATTGTATTACAAATTGGATAAAAGTACTACAGTTTGAAGTTATAGACCAGGACACCATACTAAACAGTTGACAAAAGTAAAAGATAATCACCAACTTGTATAAGTTGGTGATTCTTCAGTGCTCGTAGCGGAAAGGTGGTATGCTTTTGTTAAAATTATGTCAGAGAAGCAAGTCTTCTCTGTCTTCAGAAGAGTTTAGTTTCAGGCTTTGAAAGACATTGTATCTAGGCTTCGGAAGACTTTGTCTTCAGGCTTCAGAAGACTTCACTTTTGGCTTTGGAAGATTTTTGAAACTTAGTTATTTTCTTTGTGCATGGTCAAATCTTCCGAAGTAACTTACTTGTACTTCAATGCATGCTGAGAGATCTTTGGTTGTCATCGACCTTTAAGATAAACTTTTACAGGAAGTTGAATTGTAAGATAGCCATTAGCGAGTACAAAGAGATGCGTGAAAAAGGAATAGAGGAAAAAAGAAATGTAGACTTTTATTTTAAATTTTAATTTATTTATATAATGAAGTAATAGAGGTGCAAATGGGCCGAGCCGAGCCCGAGCTCGTATAGGCTCGAGCTCGGCTCGTTGTTGGTTAATAGAGCTCGAGCTCAGCTCGTTTCGAGCTTTATTTTTAAAGCTCGACTCGTCAAGTATTTTTCAAGCTCGAGCTCGGCTCAGGCTACATTTGTATTATTAGTTGCTATTTTTTAAGTTTTTAATATTTAATTTTATGTATAATTATAATATAACTGTTTTTATTATAATTATAAATATAATAATAATTATTATAATAAGTATATTTAATAAATTAAATAAAATATATATAATGAAAAAAATCATTTAGACTCGCGAGCCTGCTCGAGCTCGATATGTGAAGCTCGGGCTCGGGCTAGATAACTAACTGAGCCGATCTCGAGCAGCTCGGCTAACTTGCACTCCTATGAAGTAATTTCTTAATTGAAAAAAAATTTTGTGGTTGCTGGAGTGTAAGTGCCCCCCCCCCCCCCCCTCCAAATGATGTGGTGTGGTGTGACGTGATGTGACTATTGATGGTGAGTATGTGATTGTAGTGTGTGTGAGTGGCGTAAGCTCCCCCTCCACCTTTATAATCCTTTTTATTTGAATATTATGTCTTCTAGCTTGTAGTTTAGTCTTCCCTCGTTTTCTAATAGATTGAACTTTCATTAGTTTCTAATGTGTTGAAATTAACCTTTTTAAATATTTGAAGTACTTTAGAATTGTTCATAAAATTAATTTATTTTCATGTGTTAGAATTTTTTTATGGAATTGCTTTATTACTTATTACATTAGTTTAATTAACATTTCAATGCGAAAACTTTTTCATGTTTAGACATAAAATTTTTTCGTATGGGTAACATTAACTTAAGGTGATCAAAATCAAGCCTTACAAATTTTGCCGTCCCCATAGTGCGGTTTACGTCCACTAGTTTAAATTCTAAATTAAAAGTTGACAATAGGTATTGTAGTAGGCAATATATTTTTTAATTTATTGAAATTTTAACTTTAGAAATACGTTGCCAATGTAATTCAAAATTTAACTAGTTATGTACCCTCCACGCGTTTTAACTGCATCGTTATAGCGTGATAAAGTATAGATTACAATTAACTCGACTCGTTTTTGAGAAAAATTACACCTAAACGTTAAGTAACTCAAATTTTTTTCTATTGTATGCAAATGTATTATATTTAACCCGACTTTTTTACAAACAAATAATGTTGAAACATGAACCAACTGAAAACGTAATAAAAAAAGACGTTCCACAAAGCCGTATGTGATTTATCACATTGTTTAGGCTATAAATAAGATTAAAATTTAAAGAAGAGAATATATAAAAAAACCGAATGAGGTAATTTTATGATATGAGACGAAACAATCTTTATAGAATTACGAAAGTCTAATTTATGAAGCCTGTATTTATAATATTAAATTAACATAACTATAATATTAAAAAATAACAACTAGTCATGACGAGTATTATAAAAGAAATCACATCCAAACCTAACTATCAGATATCAATCATTGTCCTTTTACAACCAATATAATCTATACCCTACCCCTCTTAACACCGTTTATAAACACACACTTATATTACTCACACCACCACCACTTTTAGTTCATCATCTTCTTTTAAAATATGTTAATCTCATTTTCCCTCAAATCAAGGTTTCTGTCCCAAAAACCTCTGTCCGGTGGCGCTCACCATTGCCACCCTTAGGTCCCTCACCAACGCTTGTTTCCAATGAACACCACCCCATGTTTTCGTCATCCACCACGACATGCATTAACCGCTACCATCACAACACAATGCTCTTTCTCTCTTTTCTTTCTCTCAAATCCATAGCTCACCACTACCACCATCATCCCCTACTACTATGACGACACCATTAATACCACCACCACCGCAAACCGCCACCGCCAGTCACCGTCGTCGTTGTTTCCCATTACCACTGCTTTCTGTCACTTTCTTTAAGACTATAAGGATCTGAATTGTTTTCCATCTCATATTCATTTGATTTGTGGTCGCCGGTAACAGTAACACAACTGCCGACCATGAACCCTGACCTCACACACCCGCCGCCACTTACCACCACCACCACTAGAAAAACATCACCACTTCAAACTACCATTGCTGGTTGCTGCCATTTTCCACCACCACTGCTTTCCGCCACCGCAACACACGATCACCGCCGCTAACCGAGGCACTCAAACACCTCTAGGACAACTAGACCGATTGAAGGTGTATGGCGTTTGAGCAAATCACCATAACTAAAGGCAAATCAAGGGTGAAAATAGACGAACAACATTAAAAAAATAAGAAAGTGATGTTGTGAAGAGTTGTACAATATGCATAAAAGGAGCTACTGTTAGCTACTTTATAAAATATTGTAAGGCCCCGTTTTCGAAACACTTACAAATTGGACCGTCATAACATAAAACATTTTAAAACATACATTACTTTTCCAACGGAATTCAAAAACATTCATTTATAACTAAAACATGCCATTTCATTACATTACATCTTTCATTTACATAACAAAATACAGTAACATGTCAAAATGTGGATGCCAGGCTTAAAACGCTCCCAGTAGCTTATGCATCCATGCCTGCAACTCCATAGCATCAACAAAATACCTGCCAATTATTATGCATACAAAAAGTTAGCGACGCCGAGTGAGTTCTAGTTTTATAAATAAAATACTTTACTTTCATTAAAACAACCTTTTTACTTTCGATCGTGATCACACATCATACGTACACATTGATAATAATTATTATTATCTTCATCATCATTCATCATCAAATAATACATACTTACAATCATACGAATCCTGCCTCATACAATACCCTCGACTCGTGCTCGAAAGCTGATACTGTGCCGGGGCCTGTAAACAAACCCCCAACTCGTGTCCGAAGACTGAAACAGTACCAGGGCGAGCAACAAGACTTCATCTCATCACATGCCATCCTGTCTTATGCAATACCCCTAACTCATGCTCGAAAGCTGATACTATGCCGGGGCCTTTAATCAAACCCCCGACTCATGCCCCAAGGCTGACACAGTACCGGGGTATGCGACAAGGATCTCATCAGTTGTTACTTCCATACTTATCATCCGTTACCTTTCACTTTCATTAAATAATACTTTAACAAAGCACATTCATACATCACACCACGTAAAGTCATAACATCATACATAACGTATCTCATACCATAATACATACATTTTGAAAACCGTTTAACGAGAAAAGATAACGCATCACAGATAACATAAACATCAACAGGCATAACCATCACATCACATCACAACCTATCTCAACCATCAAACTCTTAAAACTCTCAAAAAACCCTAAATCCAAGATGAAGCACAATAGAACATTTCAGGCGCATGAGCATAAAAATTCTAAATAAAAAAACAGTCTGGGCGCATTACCACTATACAAGCACATGAGCCCTACTTAGGTGCTTGAACACTTAGGCGCATGAGTAACTTAGGCGTATGGGCACATTTGGGAGCATGGCCAACACTTAGGTCATGAGGCATTTCTGGGCGCATGACCACTATCCGGGTGCATGAATACTTAGGCGCATGAGGTCACTTGGGCGCATGACCACTAGTTGGGCGCATGACAAACACTTAAGCCAAATGGCTAATCATTTGGGCGCATGGGATACTGTTTGGGCGCCTGACTACTGGTTGGGCGCATGAACTTGGGCGCATGAGGACCCTTAGGCGCATGGGATAAGTTGGGCGCATGGGAACATTCTGAAATTATTATCTATGCTACAAACAACACCCCGAACACCAATCTAACACTTCCTAACACAGATCTATCATACTAAAGGCACTTAAACATGCTAACCATCATGCCTAACCCATAAACAAACTCTAAAACATACATATATAAAACATCAGTCGAACAACAGGGCATAAACTATATCTTATGCAAATCAATATAGATCAAACAAGGGTTTTATTGAATGTTCTTAAGGTGTTCATCTTGTTCATCCTTATTTTATAGTGTTTGATCTATTTTGTACACAAACATCATTGATATTTGTGTTATCAGTGGGAAATCATTGTTATACATCAAGTGCACTATTGAATCGATCATGAGGACAATAATATGTTATTAGAGCCATTGTGATCTTGATTATTTGAGTTTTGTTTGGTTTTCTAGTTTAAAGTCACTGTTCTATCATTTTTGATCTGATCTGCAGTTTGGACATGGAAATTGAATGAGGATGCTATTTTGGTGTAGGAAGGTTAGAAATCATTAGATCTCAAAATTCATTGAGATTTAGATGAGTTTGGATGATTTCGTGCTGAAAAAGTTATTCATATACGTCAGGCAAATCTACATCTATTCCAGCGAAAGTATCTCATTCAGCGAAACTACATAGTTTCGCTAGCGAAACTAGAGCTCTTTCAGCGAAACTACACAGTTCTGGATTTTTGAATCGGTTCTTTATCCCTGCGAAACTACATGCGTTGAACAAAAGTTCATGGTGTTTGTGTGCCCAAACCAGCGAAATTGCTGCCAAATTGATTTTTGAACGAAAGTTCAAGTAGTTTCGGGCGATACTACCCTGCAAAACTAGCATCAACGTGCCACTGCTGGGCGAAACTGCTGTCAAAATTACTGGCGAAATTACGGGCGAAACTACTAGCGAAACTACCAGCGAAATGTAGAGAAATTAGTGAAAGTTTAGCGAAATTAATTTTTGATCATGTCAAAAATGGCTTTTTTAGAAATCTCTATTCCTTCAAATCTGAGATCTAAATCGGCACAAAGTCGGTTTGATTCTTTTGCAGCCATGAAAGATGAAAAGATATCTGATTTTGTGATCGATTTCTGATGGTGGCAAGCAACCTTAAGAAGTATGATGACAGCTGGGGAACCATGAACAAGTCATAAAACTTTTGGAATCTTTCCTTCACAGTGTAGTCCACAAGTTGATTGTTAAAGCAGGAAAGAAATTTTGCTGACTACAAACTCGTTGAAGTTACAACAAGTGAAGTCATTTGATTCGGATATGAAAAGAAGAGAGTATAATCAATTCATGTATAGTGGTGTATCTTCAAGTGTGAGATCAAAGAAACTAAAGAAGAAGTCAACCATGCATTGATGGCTGAGGTGGTAAACAGTGATGAGGATTCTGTTGAGGATTTGATCCTTTCAAAGAATTCAGGTGTGACACTCAACGCAGTAAAGTTCAGGATGAAGGAAAGCAAGAGGAAGGTGAAGGTGAAGAAGCTAAGAAGAGAGCTACTAAGGAGGAAGAATACAAAAAGAACACTCCGTCTGTCAATATGAAAAAGCTCTAGCTGCTGAAAAGCTAGTTATAGGACTTCTTATGAGGTTGTTCAAGACAGGTGTCCTCCTTGCAAAATTCGCTTATTTGGAGTTTATAAAGCTAACAGGTTATTGTTAGAAAATGAAAAAGAATTAAAACAAATAAACAAAGAACTTAAATCAATGAGTCATAATATTTTATCAAAACAAGAGAAGCTTTAAAGGAAAATGATCTTTTAAAAAGAAAATGTTTTAGAGAAGAATGTCGAGATTAATGTTGTGAGCGAACGATTCACATTAGCAGAATTTGAGACTAGCAAGGTTAAAAATAAACTTGATAATCTACGATATCTAGGATGAAACAGGAAAAACTATTTGGTAAGCAAAGAGGAGCTTGAATCAAAACGGGTGTGGGATGTGGTGAAACTTCATATGTTTATCTCTCCTAGCACTCATTGTTACTTCCTATGCTCAACTATCCATCTAATGATTTAATTGAAGTTAAAGACATGCAGGTTAAGCAGCATTAATCACAAAGGGGTTCGACATGAATATGATTCTCCTGTAGGTTGGGACTCATCAAACAAGGATCTGATAAGCAAAATGATTTCCACCCTTGATGCTTCAAATCCAATATCAGGTGTTTCCTATAACTTCTTTAACAATTAAAACAGGTAACATCCCTTCTTTTATTCCTGTCAGGTTTGTCAAAGAAGGAACAGCTGTAGAATCGTCAGGCAATCGAAACTCAACAAGTGGTATCAATCAATATCCGTTGGAAGCAGACTTCTGTATACAAGACTGGACAAGCTCAGATGATGAATAAAAAAATCATTAAGTCACCTGAAGTTGTCAAGTCTAAAATGTTTCCAAAAGTTGAAAGAAGATCTATACGAATTCATCTCAAAATGCTAAACAAATCAGCAGTCCCTCTAAACTCAGCAGACAGAAGTACTCACCATCTTCATCTGCTATCCATCTAGCTCACCACAAATCTGCCTCCAAGTCTGCCAAGTCACCAATCATACAAAAGGGTTCTTAAAAGAATGTTCAGATGTCATCTCTTCAAACATCACACGTGAAATCACAGCTCAGTTCGAAATCCATATCGACAAATCCTCAAAAAGTTTAATCTTCTAATATCTGAAAGAAGAAGCTTCAAGGTTGTCTACAAGCTACAACAACCACAAAGCAGGCTCCACCCTCTCCTACTTTCCGCAAGACTTCAAAGAACCAAAAGCCTTTCAAGGCTTGCTTTAGATGTAGAAAAGAAGGTCATGTGCTAAAGAAGTGCCATCAAGTTTAAAGACGGGCTTGGGGCACGGGTTGCTTTTCTGGTTCAAAAAGTAAAAAGCACACATCTTTGAATGGTTGGATGAAGAACAATATATCCAAACCTTCTCATGTGAAACCGTTTCACATGATTCAAATACCGAAAAAGGACCAAGTGTTCACACACAGGGTCTTAAAAAGAAAATGATTCCAAATTCAATTTTTTGAATCTAAAGTAATGAACAAAAACAAATTTGGAAAGTAAAACAAAAGGTTAAAGAAATAAATGATTTTTCAAAAGGGTGTGTGCTAAAGCAGGTTATGTACACTGATGAAAAAGGAACTCCCAGGACCATGATGGCCTGGGTCCCCCTCTCTATCTAATCTGTTAATGAGTGCAGGAACAGTTCAGGAGGACTGTTAGTAATCTGTTTTACTGAAAGAGAATGTCCCTCAGTCAAATTTGAAGGAGAACAAACAGGTTATGGTTTTGGTATCTCATCCATATTTTGGATACTTATCTGCAGTATTATAGTTCACACTTTACAATCACTACATTTTTCTTGGTACTTTATTTCTCATCTTTTTGCTAGTATAATTTGGAAGACTTTCTTTGCTATTATAATTGAAATGGGAACTAAGAACTTGATTTGGGATGACTGAGAAATGATAGTATGTTTTCTTAGAATGCTTGTTTGCATGACTTGTACCTTTGTGAGAAATGATAGTAACTGATATAGATGTATGTATTACTTAAAATTCTAAAATCTAAAAAGACAGTTTCATTATATGATATCCATAGTAGGCTCAGCCCGAAAACGAAGTAAACAGTGATTCTGTTGCCTAACTAAAGCTTTAGAACTTGGTGGAAAGGATCATTCCATGACATCTCGGTCTGCACAAAGTTACATGTCTGTCAAAAATGGGTTGAGAGTTTAAAATCTCTGCTTTGACATTTTCAAAATCTCCCTATCCCCAAGTCCTGGATGTAGCTTCTTGTTAGCTCTTCAGATGTATATTTCGTGCTTATCTCTCTGCTATGCAGAAGCATTGACCTGGAGCGATGATCTTCTCTGTTATACGTGAGTATAGACCGAAGCTCTCATCAGCAGCTTAGATGATCATCTCTCTGTTAACGTAAGTATAGACCTGGAGCTTCATCATCTGTTCCCTAAATAAAGCACAGTGATTCTAAACTAAGATCATTGTTGAAACTCAAAAGGAAGTCAAGCAGAGTTAATCAACCCATTGATGATATATATGAAACACAATTCAATCTAAACACACAAGTATTCAATTCAACACAAGCAAATCAACAAAAATTCATAGAGTTTTCATTGATTAGCATATAGAAGAATACAAAGTGTAGGAAACAGTACAATACGTCTAAAATCTCTTCATCCCTCCTATACAATACATATCTATGCTATATATACTAATCAAGAAAACAAAGGAACATATTTACATAAAAAGTCCCAATATATGACAAAAAAATACAAAAGAAACACAAAGACAAATGTTAATCTTCCAAGAAGCATCTACAATACTCCCCTAAGATTTACATGTCTTCAGTCTCCAAAATCTTTTTCTTCATCTTTATCTTCATTCTTTGATCTTCTGTCTTCAGTCTCCTCTCTTAATCTCCAGCTTGATATTTAGTCTTCATGCTCCAAAGAAATCCTCTAGTTCTTCTTTGATTATGAAAATTGGTTTCTCTTGTATAGCTCCTGCTCCCTTAATGCTTTTGCAATAGGTGCTTTGACAGCAAGAATGCCTTGTTCCGGCTTTGCTTCATTTGTTTTAATCTCCATGTTGTTCATCAATTCTAGTGTTTGCTTTGACAGACCTACTATATCAACATTTGCGTAGCATTCGATTGGGTTAGAACTGTCTTTACAATGAATTTCAAAACACCTTTACTAGAAATCCTCATGAACTTAATACCCTTTATGTCTTTCTTCACAATGTTTGCATAAGCTAAGGATTCCTCAATGAAATTCGTTCCATAGCTGCGTTCATCACTTTGATTATAGACATAAAATACTTCTTATCATTTTCTGCTGTTTCAGGAACTACTTCTCAAACTTTTGAATGGACAGAAATGAAATATAAACTGGGATGTAAAAGTTAAGCTTAAAAACACCAAACAATGATATCATATCTTTATACTATCTTAAAGTTCTCACAGCTTCAACTCAAAAGTATCAGAATTGTAAAACCACCTTAAGATAGGCTTTGACTTTTGAGTACCTCAATCACTTTTAAACCAAGATTAGTGACTTTCTCAAATACTTGTCACTGAACTCAATAAAAAAATGTTCATCACAAAATTTTCTCAAAGCCTTTCTTCGTCTTCTTTATTGATTGGAAGTATTCTTATCCTCTAATCCTACCTACATTCTCCTGCATTCCCCTTCCCGTACTTCTCGCACACCTTCACTCTATCTCGGTTGCAGCCACCTTGCGTCCCCTCTACCTTCGCCCTTTTGCCATTGGGAGGGAAACCGCCACTACCAGCATGTTTTCTACTCCAGTTCTCCCCCTCCTCTTATCTTCCCTTACAGCCCTGATGACCCCAGTCACTACAGACGGCAAAATTGTGTGCATGACTGGTGAACTCCCTCAGCTACAGCTCCTTCAGCTACAGCCTCCTTCACTATGGTCATCAGGTTATGCTCTCATCCCACCTCCATGGTGATGAAACTCGGGCTCTTCAGGAGCTGCTTCAGTAGTCCTAGCCCCATTCCTCGTGACACGTGGTCTAACACCACATCCACCACGACCTCCACCTCTAGAAGCCCCCGAAGATCGACTACCAACCATCCTCTAAACACTATAAGATTCAAACACCAACGCGGTCATTCAAGTTAATAGCTCTGATTATGTCAAGTATAGTAAGTCCCTAATTAAAGTGGCCAGTTGTGATTAGCCACATACTTTACTCTTCATCCCCCAAGCATTCCCTATCCAGACTACATCAATATCCAAATCTACTAAGCATATAAATCAATTAGCACACGCACGTAATACCGGTTAACTTTATGAAAAATTACCTGATGGCACGTAGCTACTTGGGCTGCCTTCCCTCCATTCGGTCCCATTCTCAGTTTAATTTAGGTTTTGAATATAATTTACCCAGTTCTCTTAAAATTTTGCATTGATACCAACTTGCAAGGCCTCGATCCTGGAGACGCCACTGTTGGTCATTCATAGCATCATTCATTATAAAAACACATTTGAAATATATAAACACAAGAAAATATTGTAGCGGAAGAATTATCAAAACCATTTCATGCATTTATAGTTACTTTTGCCAAGTATTACATCGTTGATAATAATCACAAAAGAGTACTTAGTTGTATTACAAAACAACAACATTATTCTTACATGAGATGGATGCCAGTCTTTGCTTGCCAAGTAGCTTCAACTTCGTGCCACCCTCAGCAACCACATTACCTGCCCACTGAAAATGCATATAAAAAGTCAACGTTGCTGAGTGAGTTCTAGTTTAATAATATAGAAAATATACTTTTGTAAACTTCACTTGGTGATCATTCATCATCATACAATCCATCATTAAGAGATTCTTTATCTTTCATTATCTTTCTTCCTTTCATTACCTTTCACTTTCATTAACTAGGATTGCACAAAGCAAGAGCCTACATTGTTGGTTGGCAATAGATGTCGAACCCCTGCAGCGAACGTTTATCATGGTAGCTAACCCATGGTAGTTGATCCACACTGCAAGGCACCAAGCCTGCTCATGAACTAGGATCCCATTTATCCATTGGTCAATCACAAGAATTGGACCCCAGGTGTGCCTTACTTGGGCTAACAGCCACACATCAATTGAGTCAACATCAACTGTAAGGCCCCGTTCCCGGGATGCTTATAGCTGGACCGTCATTGCATAAAATATTTAAAACATACATTACTTTTGCAGCGGAATTTAAAAACTTTTATTAGTAATTAAAAACATGTCATCACATTACATCATTGTTACATTTCAAAATATGACATTATAACAAAATATGGATGCCAGTCATCAAAACGTCCCAAGTAGCGTATGCATCCATGCCTGCAACTCCTCAGCATCAACAAAATACCTGCCTACTATCATGCATACAAAAAGTCAGCAACGCTAAGTGAGTCCTAGTTTTATAAATAAAATACTTTACTTCGTTAAAACATAACCTTTACACATTGATAATAATTATTATTATCTTCGTCATCGTTCATTCATTCGTTCGTTACATCTTTTACCATTAATCAGATCCTGTCTCCTGTAATACCCCCGACTAGTGTCCAAAGACCGATACTGTGCCATGGCCTGTAAACAAACCCCCGACTCATGTTCGAAGACCGACTTAGTGCCGGGGTATGCGACAAGGATCTTGTCTTTGTTTTCAACACCCTCGACTCATGTCCGAAGACTGATACTGTGTCGGGGCCTGTAAACAAATCCCCGACTCATGTCTGAAGACCGACATAGTCCCGGGGTGAGAATCACGACCTCATTCGAGTCAATCTCAAGGATTAGACCCCCATACGAGTCATTATTAGACTCCCTTCGAGTTTATCTCAAGGATAGACTCCCCGTGTGCATCCTTCGGGTTATCTAAACCGCACACAGTTGAGCTAACGACAACATGGTCGTGCACCTCCATTCAATTTGCTTGCAAGACTTTCATTCATTCGTTACGTTCCACTTTTCATTATCATTATCTTTCACTTCGTTACATAATACTTTATGTATGCTCATTCATACATCATACCACGTAAAGTCATAACATAATACGTAACGTATAATATAACATAATATATATGCTTTGAAAACCGTTTAACGAAGAAAGATAACACATCACACACACACATCATAAACCTCATCACATCATCATGCATACATCAAGCATAAGCCATCACATCACAACGGGCCCTATCTCAACCATCTACCTCATAAAAACCCCCTAGAAAATCCTATGTCCAAAATGAGGCACATGGAACATTTCAGGCGCATGAGCATGAAAATTCGAAGTATAAAACAGTCTGGGCGCATTACAACTATGCAGGCGCATGAGCCCTGCTCAGGCGCTTCAACACTTAGCTGCATGAGCAATCTTAGGTGCATGGGCACTATTTGGGCGCATGGCCAACACTTAGGCGCATCAACACTTATTCTAGGCGCATGAACTACTGTTCAGGTGCATGTCCACTATTTGGGCGCATGAGGACACTTAGGCACATGAGATAAGTTGGGCGCATGGGAACCTTCTGAAAATTTCTAAACTACCATAAACATCCAATTATCATTCTAACATTACCCAAACATGTATCTAACATTCTAAGGCCCTTAAAACATACTAACAACCATTCTAACCACCAAAACAACATCAAAACTTACATTCATAGCACATCATTCAAACAAATTGCAAAAACATTCGGTTAACTCCTTAAAACATTTAAACGGTATGCATAGTAGCCCCAAGAAGTTGAAAATTAGTAAAAGTGGGGTCCTAGAAACTCACCTTGAAGCAAATCTTCGAACTAGACACTTCCACCAGAAATTCAACTACAAAATCCCGAAAACAAACTCTAAAACACCAAGAACTTCGGTCAAAAGCTTGTGAATTCAGTTAAAACTGAACATATACTTAAGAAACTTACCTTTGCAGCTCCTTCTTCCTCTTTCTCTCTCTAAAACCGAGTTCTTCTTCTCTCTTCTTCTTTTCAGCCGAGGATGAGGGTGTAGAGAAGAAGAAGTGGGCGGCCATACCCCCATTTATATTAAAATAATGGACTTTTGTGCTTTTTACACTTTTCCCCCTTCTACTTGTGTCCATATTCCATTCTTTCTACATACTTTATGTTGTTCTTCTTTTTAATAAAAATTCGGGGTGTTACAAGTCCACCCCCCTTAAATAGGTTTGTTGGTCCATTTGATCGAATTTCAGTACACTTGAGAAGTTGATTCGTTCAATATCAACAATAATAACAAACAACAAACACTATGATGAAGAAGAAGAATTCAAAAGTATTCAACATAAAGCAATAATGAACCAATACAATAAAGAACAAAGGCTTAATAATTTCTGTGAAAATTCTGCCTACAATAGACACTTGCAACAAGAGTAAACAATTAGGGTTTTGCAAGGATTCCCAACAATGAAAAGATCAAAACTATATATAGTAATGATAGTTTCGCTGATAGTTTCGCTGTTAGTGAAACATTCTGCTAAAGTGACAGTTTCGCCCAGCGAGACTAACAGTTTCGCCGGGTGAAACTAGCAACTGACTATGAGTGAAACTACAATTTCGCTCATAGTTTTGTTGTGACACAAAACTAAACTAATTAACCAACATACAAAAGTAAACTAACATTAAGCCTATTACAAAGAAGTATAAACATAACCTAATCTAAGGTGAGTCCAACCTATACATGATCTTCAATACTCCCCCTAGGTTGGACCTCACCGTCTTCATCACTCTTGATCTGACTTCTTAGCTCCAGTCTCTCCAGCTGCCTCTGATATTTCTTCAGGAGCTCCTGCAATAACATCCTCAACACATGCACTTGCCTCAGAAAATTTCTTTGTTACGTCCTGCACATCCATCCTCAGCTCATCTTCTGCTCTAACCTTCTCAGCCAACTTCTTCATCTCAGCCCTCACTCCCCTCACCTTCTTAGCCACAGACATGAAAAGTCCAGCTTTTTTTCTCGTTTCAGCTCCAGCTCCTACTTTTATATGATTCTCACACAGGACAAGTAGATCTTCATCACACAAGGCAAATATCTCCATCGGGTCAAACAGCCAAATTCTCCTCCATTCTTTAGTCTAATCATTGCTTCCCCAGTATTGTTATCATAAAACCATTTCTAAAAACTCTGAAGCTGTTGGGGAAGGGGATCCGGCACTCTAACTCTGTTCACAGACTTCGGGGGATTCACCTCAGCACAATCCTCCCTTTTCCAGTTTCCCAATCTTTGTCCTTCTTTGACCTCCTTCTCTCCGCCTTCATGAATCCAAATGCCTCAAAGTTGTCATTCATTCCATTCTTGATCTCCTCCTCCAGCATCTTGGCCCTCTCACTAAGATTAGCATCAAGCAATGGTAACACAGCTAACCTTCTTAAGTCCCACTTAGGCAAGGTCTTAAATGCCTTCCTCTTATGCAGATATGTAATCCCTCTCCTCTCTTCTTGATCATGAACATCTTGAGGCGGGGTTGTATTACATCTTATGATCTTCTTATCAGCTTCCTTTCTGCTCATCCCTGGCATATTTTGAAATAGAGGAGTTAGCTCCTCAGGCTCCTACTCTCTCACAACCATTCTTCTTTTGTCATCTCGAAAACGTCTCCTTCATCCTCGCCCTTCTTGGAAACATAAGTCAATCGTCTCTCGTCGACCTCATAGTAGTCAGGCTCAGAATCATAGTCAATTAACTGTTCTTCCTCTTCCTCCTCATCTATTAATCTCTTGTCAGCACTTTCCACTGGATTATCTCTCATAACCTCCTCTCCCACCAGATCCTTCTCTATGTCAAAGTCCAAATTCACAAACACAGCCTCATCACCTCTTCTACATTCTCAGACCTCCCTGTCATATTCTCAGTCTCAACATCCTTTCTCACACCTGAACCCCCAGCCTCCTCGGCTCCTGCATCAGAAGTGCCCTCTCCTACCCTGGAGGATGTACCCATATTGAGAAATTGATACTTAGCAGTATCAGTCATATCATCTAACTCAGATTGAGTTAGCTAATTGGCAAACGGCTGTTGCCTTAAGTTCATTAACCTCTGTCAGTAATCTCTTTATCAACTTTTGCTGATCTAACAGCATCCTGGTCATCCCCTCAAGCATCTCATCCTTCTGTTTCTCTCTCAGCTCCTGATTGGTCAGCTTGGTCTTAATCATACTCAGTTCATTAGCTAAAGAGGAGTGAGGTACCTAATAACATCCTCATCTAGACCAACTCTCTCCTCCCTTCTCTGGGGCTCAGTGAATGCTTGATGTTTGTGCTTAGTCCTCCTCTCGGACTCCCCTCCTCAGCCTTTTTCTTTGACCTTCTTCCTTCTCTGCCCTCACTTCTTATTCAGCCTCATGAATCTCATTCTCGAAGTCATAATCCTTCTCTTTAGCATACCTCTTTCTTTTCTTCATTGACTCAGCTTGCTTATGTCTCGTCTCCTCAGCCTCTTATCCTCTGATTCAACCACCCTCCAATATAATTCCATCTTTCAGGAGGGTACATATTTTCAGCAGATGTGTAATCTTCCACTGAAATCGTGCCTTATCGTACAGCAGTCGGAAAAAATGTGAGTGTTCATCTGCACTAACCTCTTTATCTCCCCGTGCCACGGTACATTAGGAACAAGATCATCAATAATCATCTGCAGAAATCGAGTATACAACAACCATTTATCTTTCTTTAGGGCCATTACATTCTCTGCCATGCAGTCAAAGATGAGTTGGGCTATATTGGCCTTCTTCCCTCTATAAAATATAACCATAGCTTTGGCCCAGTCAAGATTTAGCCCATCGGATCCACCTTTTGGTGATCTAAGTACATGATGAAGACATGGGCGATATATCTCCACTCCTTGGACAGAAAGGACTTCTTGATCTCCTTTCTAGCGCCAAAAGAAGGGCCCTCGTATCCAATACTCCTGAATGCATCAAAAACCTCCTGGTCTGTCAACACAACCTCATCCCCACTATCCTCTTGGAGTCTCAACACGCGTAAAATGATCTCAGCAGTAATAACAATGTCGTTCTCCTGTACTCTCGAAACAATCCTCTGAGGATTGGCTCTGGTGTCGTACTCGGCAGTACGCCAGAAATCTCTGATCTGTAGATCGTAGATGGTGGGAGAATGAGTGACCGCATATGCAATGGGTGATCTCTGAAGCCAACGGATACAGTCTCTAAATCCCGTAGCTTTGGGATGTGTATCATCCAAGATGGCCGTGATGTTATTCCTCTCGTCAAACTTTAGATTAGCCATATAATCTGAAAAGCAGATGAAACGCATTAGAAAGATATATTAAAATGAATAATAAAGAAAAATAATTAAAAAGAATAAAAATGTAGAAAAAACAATTTAAATTTGCTAGGCGAAAGTATAGTTTCGCTAGCCGAAACAGTAGTTTCGGCAGGCGAAAATGTAATTTCGGCAACAAGCATGAAGCAGTTTCGGCATGCCAGAGCAATAGATTCGGCGCAGCAAAACTGAAACATGACCAGCGAAACTATTAAGTTCGCTCGGATAGCATGACTTCACAATTTCACTGAAAAACCTTTGAACTTTCGTTCAGTTTCGCTGGACTATCGATACTTTCGCAGTAAGAACTGAGAAGGTACCGAAGAGTCTCAGCCAAATTGGTTCAAAACGAGTTGATTAAACCAAGATTAAACTATTGTCCAAGGTTCGAAACTCACATTAGGTGCTTAAACAACCATCAAACATGTAACAAACACTCAGAATCTCAGAATCGTTCGAGATGGACACGGTATACTCTCAAAGACCTAAAACCTCGATAGAGCAAAAAAGAAGTCTTAGTTTCGCAAGAAGCGATATATAGACTATAGTTTCGCTGCAGCGAAAGAGCCGGCGAATCTACAATATCACTCTGCGAAACTATCAGTGAAAGTATAATTTCGCTGGAAACTTAAAATTTTAAAAAAAAATTACCTTTTAAAAATCAAATAAAATAAAATATTTAGAAAAAGAATTAAAGAATTTGCCCCACAAGACCTCACCAAACTTCACAAATTTTTAACATAATAAAAGAAGAAAAAATAAGGATAGAGAAGAACGAGAAGCTAAAGAGATCTTCTGGAGAGTCATAGTTCGGTGGAATTGCTGATATACTTCTCCTTTTAAGTCCATGCCTTCTTCTTTTCAACAAGTAAACCGCAGCTACAGTTATCATGTTTTGGTTCATTTAAAGAACACTTGAATGACTCAGTCCCCACAGACATTTGGCAAAGAAACTTATCCTGTCCTCATGATATATTGAACAAATGACACATCCTGTTTGACTATTCCTTTTTAAAAGTAACAAAGATCCTTTTACAAAAGAAGCACATTCCTTATAGACATCAAATGATGAGAGCTCCAGGTCTATACTCACGTATAAGAGAGGAGTTGATCAATTGAGTCTTTTAGATGAGAGCTTCAGGTCTATACTTACGTATAACAAAGAAGATCATCAAATTGTGCTGATGAGAGCTCCAGGTCAGTACTATCGTACAGCAAAGGAGATCATCACTCCAAGTCAATGTTCACACATAGCAGAGGAGATAAGCACGAGGAAGAATATAGACAGGAGCTTCTTAGAAACAAAGATGAACAAGCATATAGCTTTTGAGATAGGATGGCAAAGAAGAATAAGGGTACTTTTGTTAAAAATAAATCAAAGCAGAAATATCATGTTCTCAACCCATTTTGAACAAGGACTAATAACTTTGTGAAGGCCAAAAATGTCAAGGAAATTATCCGAATCACCAAGTTTCTTATTCTGTTAGTTTAGCCATGAGATTACTGTCTACTTCGCTTTCTGGCTGAACCTATCAAGCATATCCCAACACAATACTATTGACTTCCTTCACACAACCTTGTCAGCAAATTTTATTTAGGATAATTCTGCAATAGAGAACAAGAAGGAAACCATTTATTATTCTCCCCCAAAATTTCTACAAATCAACAAGATTGAAGAAATTTCAAAGTAAAGATTTTATTATATTATATATATATATATATATATATATATATATATATATATATATATATATATATACATGTATATTTTTTTGTTTTATTTTTTTATTATGTGAAATGAGAAAGAGCTATGGGGCTTACCAAAAGATGAAAAAGAAAAACAAAGAAGTATAAACAATCTTCACATGACCTAGATTTAAAGAAAAAATGGATTTTAAAATGATATTAATCCTAGCATAGAGATCAATTCATAAAAACGAGGTTTATCAAATGTTTTAGTGAAAAGATCTGCTTTTTGATTTTTAGTATCAATGGGAACAATATCAATAAAACCCTTCTCCTGAGCATCACGGATTGCATGAATCCGTGTCTCGATGTGCTTGGTTCGGGAATGATGGATAGGATTCTTTACGATGCCAATGGCTGCTTCATTGTCACAGAACAACGGTGTGTGGAGAAAGTTGATGCCGTAGTCAATCATCTGATGTTGTATCCAGAGCACTTGTGAGCAGCAGCTTGAAGCAGCAATGTACTCTGCCTCCCCCGTGGAAAGAGAGACAGTAGTCTGTTTCTTGCTCTGCCATGATACAAGACAATTTCCTAGGTACTGACATCCTCTAGTAACCGATTTTCTGTTTAACCTGCAACCATTTGAATCACTGTCAGAATAAGCATGTAAGTCAAAATTCCCACCATAAGGATACCAAAGCCCTAAACAGAAGAGCCTTAAGATACCGAAAGATCCGTTTGACTGCCTTTTCATGAGACTCCTTCGGGGCAGATTGGTATCAAGCACAGTATCCTACAGTAAAGGTTATGTCAGGACGGCTTGCTGTAAGATACATAAGGGAACCGATCATAGATCTGTAAAGATGAGGATTAACAGGTTTCCCATTCTCGTCTGGAGTGAGGCAAGTTTGAGCAGTGAATGGAGTGAGTTCAGGAGAAGCATCATCCATCTTGAATTTCTTCAGAATGTCTTTAATATACTTCTCCTAATGAATGAGAATTCCCTCTGGTTTTTGTTCAACCTACAACCCAAGGAAAAAGCACATCTCCCCCATCATGCTCATTTCAAAACGGCTACGCATAACTTCCTCAAACTCCCGACACAGCTTTGGATTGGTGGAGCCAAAAATAATATCATCCACGTAGACTTGCACAATCAGCATCTCACCATCCACTTCCTTCTTGAATAACGTCATATCAATGGTGCCACGAGAAAAACCATTGCTTAAAAGATACTGTGTTAGAGTCTCGTACCAGATCCGAGGAGCTTGATGAAGGCCATAAAGGGACTTATCAAGCTTGTAGACTTTTTGGGGGAAGTCGGGATCCTCAAACCCTGGTGGTTGACACACGTATATCTCTTGTTAATGTCCATAGAGAAATGCACATTTGACATCCATTTGATAGACTTTGAACTGCTTGTTGGCGGCATGAGCCAGAAAAATCCTAATAGCTTCAAGACGGGCTACGGGAGCAAAGACTTTCGAGTAATCAATCCCTCTTCTTGAGCAAATCCCTGAACCACCAATCTTGACTTGTTTCTAACCATAATACCACGATCATCAGGTTTGTTCTTGAACACCCATTTCGTGCCTATTGGGCATTTGTTTGGTGGGAGATCAACCAGGGTCCACACCTTGAGCTTCCTGAATTGTTGTAGCTCCAATTGCATCGACTCAACCCAACAAGGATCCTGAAGGGCTGCATGAACATTCTTCGGTACGATTTAGGATATAAAACAAGAGAATAGGCATACATTAATCAAACCAGATTGACTCCACGTCCGCACTCCATCAGTAATGGAACCTATAATGTTATCATGGGGGTGGTCTTTTAAGGTTTTGAAATTAGTGGTTAAAGGTAAGGTATTTGAAGATGGTTGATTAGAGTCAACTGGTGATGTGGATGGAACAAGCTGAGATGAGGTAGATGTAGGTGACGAGGGAAGAAAGCGGAAACAGGTGGAGGTGGAATGTCAAAGGATGATGAAGAAGATGCAATGTCAACAGATGTAACATTGTCAGGTGATGAATGAGGAACAGGTTGATTAATGGGAGTAACGATGGGTAATGGATCTGGAGGAATGATATTTGTTTGAACAGTAGAAGTGGACGCATCATCATCAAAACTGGAAGATTAAATAAATTGAAAACCGTATTGGAGTCAAAGAACCATGCAGGTTCGGATCGGACATCAGAGGAATTAGATTCCTGCCAATCAATATAGAAAGACTCTTGAACAATACGGGTTCTCTTGTTATACACCGATAAGCTTTCTGAGAGGATGAATAGCCAACAAAGTAACATTCATCAGACACAGCACCGAATTTCGTCTTCTGTGCCAGGGTATTCAGTAAAGTGCACGAGCATCCGAATGGCCGAAAGAAATCAATCAAAGGCTTCCTCTTATGGAACAGTTCATATGGAGTCTTCATTTTGTCTTTGACGATCAACACCCTGTTAAGAACATATGAAGCACAATTCACTGCCTCTGCCCAGAAGATGATGGGTAAAGAGGACTCAATCAGCATAGTATGAGCGGCTTCAATGAGGGTGCGATTCTTTCTTTCAGCAACACCATTTTGTTGAGGTGTTCTCGCTGCACTGAACTGTCTCAGAATACCTTTACCAGCACAGAACGAATCAAAAATTTGATTTCTAAATTCGGTACCATTGTCCTTCGAATAGCCATAACCTTCCTCTTGCTTATCATCTCAATAGAAAGAATCAACTTCTGCAGCTCCTCAGCAGCCTCTCCTTTATGGCAAGAAATCTCACCCAGGAATACCTGGAAAAATCATATGTAACCACAAGACAGAAAGATTTCTTAGCAATTGATTTAACGCTTATTGGGCCAAACAAATCAGTATGTAACAACTCGAGCGGATTAGATTTGCTATTTTCAAGTTTTGTTTATGTGGTTTCTTATGTTGTTTTTCTTTGGCACATGCCAAACATTTCTCAACCACTAAAAAGTATTTTAAAGGTAATCCCCTAACAAGATTGTTTTTAACTAATTTGTTTATATTTTTGAAATTAACATGACCCAATCTGTGATGCCATAGTAAAGACTCAGATGTGGAGGCTTTTGACAGAAGACAGGTAACCGTAGATGTTGATTCTCTTGAAGCCATGTCAAGAAGATATGTGTCATTCTTTCTCGGAGCCCGCATAAGCACCATCTCCTCTGGAATATCAATCTTTGATTTCAGAAGAGACATTCATTGGACTTGAACAAGACCGGAATATCCTTATCCCAAATCTGAGAGACACTCAACAGATTGAAAGCTAGCTCTGGCACATAATTCACTTTCTCCAGAGTAAGAGAGCCGTTGGAAACATCTCCTTGGCCAATCATTTTTCCTCCTTTCTTTCGTCGGCAAACGTGACATATCCTCCATTGATTATTCGATAATTTGTCAATAAATCCTTCAGCCCCGTCATGTATTTGGAGCATCCACTATCAACATGCCATACACTATTTACAGCTTTAGTGGATGACTCCTGCAAGAATACAAAGGACAGATTAACCAGGTGAAACTGGAACCCATGATTGAACAACTTTAGGTTGTGGTGTAGATGATTTCTTGCAAAAGAAATTATTAACCAAATGGGTTAATCTACTTCCAAATGAATTCCTGTTAACATGTCTATGATGAAGCTCGGGACAATACTTAACTACATGGTATCTTTACCACACCTAAAACAGTGTGATTTTAATCAAGGTCTGTTATGCAACAAGGTAGGAATTTTATCAATGTATATCTCCTCATCACATTCAGACAATCTAGAATCAATATCACAATAAGTCATATACATGTCTCTGGGTCTGTTTTTATTTAGAAAAAAATGATTATTTACATAAGATGATGAATTTTCATCTGAAGGACATGTGGTACTTGTACCACTTGTACTTGCATGAGATCATGACGTAACCCTTTCACTTGATGATGAAATATTAGTTGGCGTAAAAGATGGGATGGGGTGAGAAAAGAATTTTTCAAAACAAATGCTTTTAATTTTCTCTTCACTCTTCACTGTAGAATCATTCACAATATCAACACAATCAAGGAAACATCATCATTACAATGCAAATTATCTAAAGAGGAAATAGAAACATCACTAGAACAAGATGAAACATTATTTGAAACAGATTGTTTTGAAACAAAACCAGAACTTAAGCTAGATTTATGATCTAAAACAAAGTGCTAAGATTCAGGTGTACTAAGACTATTGTATCCAAGCCCGCTAGTCGATCCATAACCATAGTCTTCACGTACATGCTTAGTGTTCACACCTTCTAAACCGCAGACATACTGTTAGTGTCTATTTGATCAAATCATTAGAAGGATGCGGAACAGGCATAGGTAAATAACAGTAAGTTCTAGGAGGAGGATAAACCTTAGCATCATCATAACCTAAACCTGTTTTAATCCTAGCCCCTTTTTGAGATTTGCATAAAGCATCATGTTTCATCCCAGATATGTCCATTTATCAAGCTTTGACTGAAGTTTGCTTGTTTCAAACTCAGCAAGTGCAACCCTTTCAGTCAAAGTATTAATTTCAACATTTCTTTCCAAAACGATTCTTTTAAATGATCATTTTCTTTTAAAGCGTCATTTAATTTAACAAAATATTTTGACTCGTTTATTTTAAGCTCTTCATTAATTCGTTTTAAGTCCTTTTCATTATCGATTAACAGATGATTTGCTTTATATACGCCAAATAGTCTTATTTTGCATGCTGAAGAACACATATCATGAATTACCTCATAAGGAAGTCCCATCACAACTTTTTCTGCTGCTAAAGCTTTCTCACATTGACACACCGGAGTACTCAGCTTGTTTTCCTCAACAGTGGTGGCAGCATCATCTTTCTCATTGTTGTGCTCTGTGGTCTGGTTTCCTGCTCTCAACACCTTCTCATCTTCCCCCTCTGTCATAACCTCTGCCTTCAAATTTCCTCTATAATCTTCTTAACACACTTCTCACCCTCCTCAGTTTCATCAGCTTCACTTCTAAACTCTTTAAATGGATCAAATTCTTCCTCACTGTTCATCTTCTCCTTCTCTTCAACAATCTCAGCAACCAACGCTTGGTTAATTTCTTCTCTCGTCTCTTCAACTTCTGCACTTCAGTCAAAATTAGAGATCAAGGCTGTCTTTTTCTTCTGTTTCATTTCTTCTCTGTCCCCGCTTGAGGCCAATCTTAGGACTCCTGAATTGCTTGAATCAGTGACAATCGACAGTGGACATTCTCGTTTGAAGTGCCCTAACTTTTTGCAATTAAAGCACCTCAGTTTGGATTTATCAAATCCCAATTTGGAGTTAGAGCTTTGACCTCCAAAATTCTTTCTACCAGTTCTCTCCATAAATCTTCGGGCTCTTAGAGTCAACATCGCCATTTGCCACTGAATGTTACTCTTCTAGATCATCAGGATCCACCTGATACATATCCTCCATTGTCATTCCTTTTCCTTTCAACTCTCCAGCCATTAATGCCTCATAGCTCTGTACGAACATGCCAAATAGAGCCATCGTTTTAGATGGAATTGATGTTCCAGCATTTGCTTTCGAGTTAGCTTGATCTCTACTAGCATTAACACTACCACCAGAATGATCACCAGTATTCACTCCTCCTTGTCGTGATGCATGCATTGGAGAGCTTGCAGCGGAAGAAAGTAATGCAGCATTCTGAGTGAAACCAGATGAAGGCATCAAGGTCTGATTAAACTCCCTTCGTTTCATGTGTAACTCAAATGATTTAAGCTTATTAATGATGTCCATAAGCTTGTAGTCAGTGAAACCTATTTCTTGCTTTAACATCCTCACCTTTAAACTCCACTGAGGTGGGAGAGAGTCTAACAACCTGTTTACTTGCTCACTATTTGAGAGTTTCTCAATATATTTCTTCAGCGTGCTCGAAACTATCAGAAAACGATTTGTAAGATCGGTGAGACTCTCGTTCTTGTATCCCATAAAAGAGTTAAACTCCTTTTCAGCTTGAATACTCTTATCTTTTACCAACTCATCATTTCCGTCATAGAACTCATAGAGAGCATCAAAAAGAGACTTAGCATTCTTGTGTTCAGCAAAACGATTGTAGATGTCTGGTGCCAGGCATAGAGTTAAAGCTCCGAAGGCTTTCTGATCTCTGCCAATCAACTTTAGATCTCTTTCATTGAACGTAGCTGGGTCCTTGTTCTAAGAAACAACATCACCAACAGTAACAGTTGGTATGTGTGGACCAGAAATGATTGATTCCCATTGATTGTGATCAGTGTAGAAGAAAAAGGCCTTGAGACATCTCTTCCAATCTTCAAAATTGTCTCCGTTGATGAGTCTCGGGGGTCTGTTGGGTGCCACACTTTCAAGATCAGCAAGAGTGAGAGTAGTCATCTTAGACATGCTAGTTTCGCAGAATGAACAGTAGTTTCGCTAGTAATATCGGCAGCAATTTCGCTAGCCAGAAGCTTGAAAATTCTTAGTTTCGCTGACAATTTCGCACGAAACAAGCTTGAACTTTCGTTCATAGGTAATTTCGACAGTAGTTTCGCTTGGAAGTTGAGCACAAACACTGCTGAACTTTCGTTCAAAGTCTATACTTTCGCTGAGATGCTCGAAACAACCACAAAGTGTAAAACACTTGTAGTTTCGCTGGATGAAGATGACAGTTTCTCTGGAAGAACTCTAATTTCGCCCGTTGAATCTGAAAAGCTTTTTGAACACGAAATCAATCTCAAATCACCCAAATCTCAATGAACTTGAGATCTGATGATTACCAAGGCTTTTCTAACCAATAACAAACAAAATTCAATCAAATTCCATATCAAATACACTCAAATTTGATCCGGAATTGATGAAATGTTGATATTGAACATAAACAATCAAAAACCTCAAACGATCAAGAGCACTAAAGCTCTGATACCATTTTGTTGGTCCATTTGATCGAATTTCAGTACACTTGAGAGGTTGATTCGTTCAATATCAACAATAATAACAAACAACAAACACTATTATGAAGAAGAAGAATTCAAAAGTATTCAACATAAAGCAATTAATGAACCAATACAATAAAAGAACAAAGGCTCAATATATTTCTGTGAAAATTCAGCCTACAATAGACACTTGCAACAAGAGTAAACGATTAGGGTTTTGCAAGGATTCCCAACAATGAACAAGATCAAAACTATATATAGTAATGATAGTTTCACTGACAGTTTCACTGTAGTGAAACTATTCTGCTAAAGTCACAGTTTCGCCCAGTGAGACTAACAGTTTCGCCGGGTGAAACTAGCAGCTGACTATGAGCGAAACTACAGTTTCGCTTATAGTTTCGCTATGACAGCAAAACTAAACTAATTAACCAACATACAAAAGTAAACTAACATTAAGCCTATTACAAAGAAATATAAACATAACCAAATCTAAGGTGAGTCCAACCTATACATGATCTTCAAGGTTTCATCCTCGAAACCTGTCACTTCTTGAACAGTTGCTGGTGATGCTATTCACCCCTTCCTTGATTTTATATGTAGGCTTAGTCCCCTTCTGGGCTCCACTGTACTCGCACAAGTGGAACCCCCATTCTCCTTAGCCCTTCTCTTCTTTCTATCAGAAATGGCCATCGGTTGCTCCTCGTAGTAGAATCCTTTATCCATCTCAGTATTCTCTAGTGGCACGATCATATCCTCATCGGTTGAGCACTTTCTTAGACTAGATATATGGAACGTCGATTGAATCCCACTTAACACATCAGGTAGCTCCAGTCGATATACAACTTCTCCTACCAGGGCGACAATTTGGAATGGCCCTGTATACCTCGGTATTGGCTTTCTTTGATTTCTCAGATGATCCCCTTTCCAATGCGAGGCCTTCATCATTATTCCATCATCGTAGGTCGGCACCGAACTCTTTTCGGGCGCGATTGATCAAACCACCTTCTTACAACACTCGGTGTTCTCCTCATAGGCTGCTAGCCAATCCATCTTTAGGTGTACGCCTATCCACTTAAGTCTGTCCTGACCAGTCTAGCAGGAAACAAGCACTCACTCACTTCTATCGCGCCATCCTCTAGGGCATCAGGTAACCTAGTGGACTTACCAGTAGCAATTTCGACATCGAAGGGTTCATCGATCATTCTACTCCTAGCGTGCAACTTACCACAAAAGGCAGCAGGAACGAAACTACTACTAGCACCACAATCAAAGCATAGATGCACAAATTTAAATTACCAAAAACGTACCTGACGTCATGTCGGAGTCCACTCTAGCCTCCTCCCGGTCATAGCGAATGCTCTGACCTTCATCCTCTGCTCTCCTTCCTCACACCGGAGCTCCCTGCCCTCGACTTCTTGCAGTCTCTGCTCATATGTCCAGTCTCACCATAGTCGTAACATTTAGCCATGTGACAATCCCTCACCCTGTGGCCCTCTCTTCCACACTAGAAGCAGACGTTCGATCCCCACCTGAACTCCCCCGCGTGGCCTCTACCACACTTCTTTCATACCTCTTCCCTCTCAATTATCCTCTTCCGATCATCAAACCACATCATCTTACCTCCAGCCACAATTCACCATCATCATCCCGTCTTCCGCTCCCATTCCTATCATAGCCCCACTCCTCCTCTTCTTCTGTTATCGCCACCGCCTCTCGCTCGTCGTACAACCTCCCCGCCAAATCAACCACCGACCTAAACGTGCTTGGTCGGGTAGCGACCAGATATCTGCGGATATCTATCGGCAGACCTTGAATGTACCACTTAATCTTTCGTAACACAGGCGTCACCTGATCTGGCACCAGCCTTGCCATCTCGTTGAACTTTGTTGTCTACTGTTGGTGTGTCATGGGTCCTGCCTCCAACTGCAGGAACTCCCTCTCCACTTTGTCCAGCTCCCTATGAGGGCAAAAATCTTCAACCACCAACCTCTTTAGATCCTTCCACCTCATCCTCCCAACTGCCCTGGTACCCTCAGCCTGGACAATGTTGTCCCACCAGCATAAGGCCGAGTCCACAAACAATGGGCAGCGAACTTCACCTTTTGATCCTCGCGGCAGTCGCTGATGTCAAGTACCGCTTCCATCTCCCTCACCCAACGTTGTGTTGCAGCAGCACCCCTATTTCTATCAAACATAGGGGCCTACACCTTTGGAATGCTCCATAGCTGTATCCCTTCGTAGTCTCCAGCACAGCTTCCTCCTCCTCCTCCTCATTGTCACTGGACACAACCATATTGGTCTCTGGTTGCTCCCTTCCCCTTAGACCTCCTTCCTCGCCTCCTCGTCTAGTGGTCTTTCACTTCTCACCCTCCTTCTTCTCATCCTCCTTCATAGCTCAGATGACCTCGGTCACTACGGTCTGCAGAACCGTCTGCATGACCTGATGGACTTCCTCGGCCACCACCTCCTTCATTGAGGCTCTCAGATTGGCACTCTCGTCTTCACCATTCTGGTGACGAAGCTCTGGCTCTTCAGGAGCCGTCTCAGTAGTCTTAGCCCTGCTCCTTGTGATACGCGTCCTAACACCACATCCACCCCGACCACCACCTCGCGAAGCCTCAGAAGCCCTACTGCCAGCCATCTAAACACTACAAGATTCAAACACCAACACGGTCATTCAAGGTAATAGCTCGGATTATGTCAAGTATAGTAAGTCCCTAATCACAGTGGCCAGTTGTGATTAGCCACTTACTTTACTCTCCATTCCCCAAGCATTTCCTATTCTGACTACATCAGTATCTAAATCTACACAAAAGCACACAAGCCACATAACATTCGCACATAATACCGGTTAACATTAACTTACATAAAACCTTTAAATGAAACCTTTACCTGCAGGCATGTAGCTACTAGGACTGGCATCCCTTTCCTTTTGTCCCATTCACAGTTTAAGATTAGGTTTTTGAAAATATATACCCAATTCTCTTAAACTTTAGCTCTGATACCAACTTGTAAGGCCTCGTTCCAGGGACGCTTACAGCTGGACCGTCATTGCATAAAATATTTAAAAATACATTACTTTTACAACGGAATTTAAAAACTTTTATTAGTAATTAAAAACATGTCATCACATTACATCATTGTTACATTTCAAAATATGACATTATAACAAAATGTGGATGCCAGTCATCAAAACGTCCCCAGTAGCGTATGCATCCATGCCTGCAACTCCTCAGCATCAACAAAATACCTGCCAACTATCATGCATACAAAAAGTCAGCGACGCTGAGTGAGTCCTAGTTTTATAAATAAAATACTTTACTTCATTAAAACATAACCTTTATGTTCATGATCACACATCATACGTACACATTGATAATAATTATTATTATCTTCATCATCGTTCATTCATTATTTCGTTACATCTTTTACCATTAATCAGATCCTGTCTCCTGCAATACCCCCGACTCATGTCCGAAGACCGATACTATGCCGGGGCCTGTAAACAAACCCCCCACTCATGTCCGAAGACCGACACGGTACCTGGGTACGCGACAAGGATCCCGTCTCTGTTTGCAACACCCCCGACTCATGTTCGAAGAATGATACTGTGCCAGGGCCTGTAAACAAACCCCTGACTCATGTCCGAAGACCGACATAGTACCGAGGTGAGCATCATGACCTCATTCGGGTCAATCTCAAGGATTAGACCCCCATACGAGTCATTATTAGACTCCCTTCGAGTTTATCTCATGGATAGACTCCCCGTGTGCATCCTTCGGGTTAGCTAAACCACACACAGTTGAACTAACGACAACATGGTCGTGCACCTCCATTCAATTTGCTTGCTAGACTTTCATTCATTCGTTACGTTCCACTTTTCATTATTGTTATCTTTCACTTCGTTACATAATACTTTACGTATGCTCATTCATACATCATACCACGTAAAGTCATAACATAATACATAACGTATAATATAAAATAATACATACGCTTTGAAAACCATTTAATGAAGAAAGATAACACATCACACACACACATCATAAATCTCATCACATCATCATGCATACATCAAGCATAAGCCATCACATCACAACATGCCCTATCTCAACCATCTACCTCATAAAACCCCTTAGAAAATCCTAAGTCCAAAATGAGGCACATGGAACATTTCAGGCGCATGAGCATGAAAATCTAAGTATAAAATAGTCTGGGCTCATTACAACTATGCAGGCGTATGAGCCCTACTCAGGCTGTTAAACACTTAGCCGCAGGAGGAATCTTGGGCGCATGGGCACTATTTGGGCACATGGCCAACACTTAGCCGCATCAGCACTAATTATGGGCGCATGAACTACTGTTCAAGCGCATGTCCACTATTTGGGTGCATGACCTTGGGCGCATGAGGACACTTAGGCGCATGAGATAAGTTGGGCGCATGTGAACCTTCTGAAAATTTCTAAACTGCCATAAACATCTGATTATCATTCTAACACTACCCAAACACAGATCTAACATTCTAAGGCTCTTAAAACATACTAACAACCATTCTAACCACCAAAACAACATCAAAACTTACATTCACACACATCATTCGAAAAAATTGCAGCAACATTCGGTTAACTCTTTAAAACGTTTATTCGGTATGCATAATAGCCCCAAGAAGTTGAAAATCAGTAAAAGAGGGGTCCTAGAAACTCACCTTGAAGCAAATCTTCAAACTAGACACTTCCACTAGCAAATTCAACTCCAAAATCCCGAAAACAAACCCTAAAACACCAAGAACTTTGGTCAAAACCTTGTGAATTCGGTAAAAACCAAACATATACTTAAGAAACTTACCTTTGCAGCTCCTTCTTCCTCTTTCTCTCTCTAAAACTGAGTTCTTCTTCTCTCTTCTTCTTTTCAGCCTAGGATGAAGGTGTGGAGAAGAAGAAGTGGGCGGCCATACCCCCATTTATATTAAAATAATGGACTTTTGGGCTTTTTACACCTTTCCCCCTTCTACTTGTGTCCATATTCCTTTCTTTCTAGATACTTTTCTTTGTTCTTCTTTTTAATGAAAATTCAGAGTGTTACATCAACCGGGTCGTGAACCAAAATTTGGAAAAGCTTGCAAGGCTTTCCACCTTTCATCAGGACTCGGGAGTAACATTCATTAAGTTCCACTGTCCCTCTTTTATTCCTTAATGCCCACTTGGTTATGAATAATACTTTTAAGATATCCATTACCTTATAACCACTTATCATGAGATATAATAATTAACATTCATAGCAGCAGCATATAAGAAAGAATCAAACATTAGAAACATTAAAAAAGCATAATCTTTCCTTATTCATCAATACTTAACACTTAGATTCTATTCCCAAAATCTCAGAAATTTCAGAATAATTCAAAGTCCCCCAAGAAATACGGATGAACAAATGAAAATTAACAAAAGTAAATGCGGATGGAACTGTAGCAAATGCGGATGAACGAATGTGGATGAAAGTCTTCAGAAAATATTCTAAGTGTCCAGAGAAATGCGGATTGAACAAATGCGGATGAACACTGTAGCAATTGCGGATGAACAAATGACTTAACTGCTAAGTGCGGATGAACACTGTAGCAAGTACGGATGAACAAAAGACTTAAACTGTTAAATGCTGATGAACACTGTAGCAAGTGTGGATGAACAAAAGACTTAAACTGTTAAATATGGATGAACACTTATCAAATGCGGATGAACAAATGTTAGACTCTTAAAAGATTAACATTTTGTCTTTGTATGTTTTTTGTCATAGTATAGGACTTATTTGTAAATATATGTTCCTTAGTTCGTGATAGTATATATAAGATATTTTATGTATGTGCAGGGTAGACTAGACTAGACCAGACAAGACTAGACTAGACCAGACTAGACCAGACAAGACCAGATTAGAAACAACAGATAAGAAACTGTCAAAATCAGTGGAACGAATTGTAACCCTACACATTGTATCCGTGGATTTACTATCAATGAATCTATGATTTTTTTGATATAATTGTGTGTGTTGAATATTTGTGTTTGAATTGATCATTACATCATGAAATCATCACAGATTCGATCCTTTTGAACCGATCAATTGGTATCAGAGCCTTCGGTTCAGTGATTAGAGCTTATTGACAATTTTGAGCTCTTTAAATCACTTGAAATCTGTGATTGATTGCAATTTGATCAATTAATTGTTGATTTAGTTGTGTTTCATCAATAGAAACATGATTTGAATCACAATTTTGTGTTCAATTCGTTCAAATCTGAGAAATTGATCGAATTAGTGTTCGAATTTTGTTCTTCATATTCGGACTGAAATTCAATCAGAATACTAATTTGTTGTTGTTATTTGAGCAAATTGAGGATTAAGGATTGTTAATCGACCTAATTACTACCAAATTGGAAGTTTTTAGATCAATTAATCAATTTTTGAAGAATTTCATAAGATCTGAGTTCGTTGAAGCTGATGAATTAGGGGCATTATAGTTGAAAATTGTTGAAAATTGTCTAAGTATCTAGGTGCATTTCCAGTATTTGGGCGTTTTGATACTGTGTGACGTTTCAGATCAGGCGTTTGACCACTGTTTAGACGTTTTGGGCCTATTTGGACACTTGGTGACTTTATAGAAACATATTATTCTAGGCGCATTTCAACTGTTTAGGCGCTTTAGAACTCGTTGGGCGTTTTATACCCCAGGCGCTTGATAACTGTTTGGGCGTTTTACAACTGTTTAGGCGCTTTACAAGTTGGGCATTTTGAGAATTTTACTAAGGCATTCCCTTAGGCGTTTCTAAGTCAAAGTCAGCTGCTTCAGAACTGTTTAGGTGTTTCACTACTGTGTAGGCGCTTGTCAACTATTCAGGCGCATCAGCTTTCAGACTTATCAGTTTACACTTAGAATTTTTTCAGAAACTAAAATCCAAAAATATTTTCATTTCATAGTTTTTAATTCAAAACTTAAAACCACAAAAACAACTCTTTTTCTTAAATCAAAAATACAAAATTGTTAAGTCTGAAGATTCTGAGAACAGAGTTCCAAAGCTAAAGAACAGAGCTGATTTCAAGAACTGGTCTTTAAGACTGAAGCATCATCTAAATTCTATTGACACTGACTTGTGGAAGTCAACAGAGAAAGGCCTCATATCCCGATTTCATCTGATGGTCCTGATAGAGGATTTGTTTACACAAAAGACTCTCAAGAACCTTATCTTGAAGATGATCTGCAAGGTGATGACTTAAGGAAAGTGAAGAATGATATCAAAGCTTATTCATTGATGTGTAAAGGATTACCATTGGAAGTCTTGACTAGACTTGATGGTTATCAAACTGGGTACACTATGTACAAAGCTTTGAAAATCATATGTGAAGGAGGTAAAGAGATACAAGATCTCAAAAAGCAGAAACTTAAGAGGCAGTTAGAGTTGTTTGAGCATCTCTCTGGTGAAACAATAAATCAAATGATGAACAGATTTGTGCAACTAACTACTGAGATGTCAACTGCTGGTATCAAAAATGATCTAAAAGATCTAAACTACAGACTTCTCAATGCTCTTCTATCTTCATGGAAACAGACAGTTACACTGTTAAAGCATACTGAAAAGTTTCCTATGGATCTAGATCTTTTGATTGCCAAGATTGAATCAGTTGAGATTGATGAGAGCTCAAGAAACAATGATAGAGCTGCTTCAATGTCTCAGTACAAGTATGTTGCATCTCCAGCTAACAAAGTGGAGAATGCTTTTCTGGCCAAAGATGATAAATCTCCAGAACAAGAGGGTGATTTGTTCGTCAAAGCTGGTTTCTTTACAGATTCTTCTTACACAAGTGCTCCTGTTTATGCAAATCAACCTCAATCTCAGTCTCCTCCTAACACTCAAACTCCTAAACCTCAAACTGAGACTCCATCTTCTAACTCTGCTAAAACTAGCAAAGTTAAAGATGTTATTAACATCCTCTTACAGGATGATGAGTCTAAATCTGCTTTTACTGCTTTTATGGCAAGTTTTCAAGCTTATCAACGTAGTCATTTAACACAATTAGATCTTGTTTTGCAGGATTTGTTTGAGATGGGTCCAGACGATGTGGAAGAGATGGACTTAAACTGGAAGATGGTGATGATTGCTTATAGAACCCAGAAACACTCTTATGTTAACAGGAACTACAAGCCAAGTGCTAACAAAACCGTTGGCTTCGACAAATCAAAGTCAAGGTGTTTCAACTGTAACAGCTATGGTCATTTCTCGAGGGAATGTAAAGCTCCCAAAAACCAAGGAGGAAATAGTCAAGTAGGTTCTAACAGTCAAAGATATCATCAGCAGTCTCAAAAGACATTTCAAAAGCCTTATCAAAGTCTTCCTATGCCAAAACTTAAGGATGAATCAAAAGCATCTGAAGAGCCAAAGAAAGCTCTAGTTGTTAGCATTAAAGATGGATATGACTGGAGTGCTTATGCTGAACAATTTACAGCTAATCTAACCTCTAGTTTATCTCTTGTTGTAGAAATTCAAACTGAAGATTGGTCAGAAGACAGTGATCCTAAGGCTAAAGATAACTCAGAAAATGAAGAAGAAGAGTATGACTGGAGTGATAAATCTGATCCTAAAGAGGATTCAGAAGAAGTTGCTCTAATGGCACAATCAGATCAACCAAAGGTTGAAAATTCATCTTCTGACTCTGAGACTTCTTTCTCAAAATATCCTGAAATTCTAGTTGAAGTAAGAGAAAAATTGTGCACTAAAGCTTGCTTTAAACAAGTAGAGTACTACAGAACTTATTCATATAAAATATGTGACAAGCTCAAACAAGAAGTAATGCATAACAAACTTAAAAACGATCATAAAATATCTGATGAAAAGATCCTCTCTCTACAAACATCATGGAATAAAACTTTGAAAGAACTGGAAAATGTTACAAAACAACTTGAAGAAATGACAAAGACTTTAAAAGAAGAGAAAATAGCACATGCTACAACACAAGTTGATCTTGCAAAAGTAAAAGTTCAAAAACAATTGTACAACAACTGGTAAGTGAGAGAAAAGACAAACAAAAAGCAGGTTTAGGTTTTACACATGAACCAATGCCTGAATCCATCACAAACACATTACCAGAAATCTTCAACATGCATGATCACTTACCTGAAAACAAAGCTAAGCTAAGAGCATTCCAAAATAAGAAAAAGAATTCTGAGAGTGATGAAGAGAAAACGAATATTGAGATATTTGAGGAGCAAGATTCAGAGAAGATTAAAACTGGTTATCCTATAAAAGTAAAATCTTATGAACCACGACCAAAGACTAAGAAAATTTTTGTTCCAAAAAAGTCTGTTATTGAAGAAGTGATAGTAAAGAATGACAAACAAAACTCAAAGAATAAAGAGAAAGCAAAACTAGATGAAGTAACATCTGAAGATTCATTTTCTTACGGCTTAAACAATCCTGATTTCATTAAATGGAAAAAAGAACAAAAAGATAAAGAAAATGCAAAAGAGTCATCAACTGAAGATGTTCAATCCCAAAGTAAACAGAAATCATCAAGATCAAGAAATCAAAGAAGGAGAAGGAAAAATGCTAAATCTAACTCTTCTCAAAACATTCAAACTCAAAGAAAAATCAAACTAATCAGTTTAAACCAATAAAGTTTGTATCTGCGGGTACTTTTGACATGAACAAAATTCCAGAAATCAAATCTAACTCAAAGAACAAATCTAACTCTGATCTGAAAACAGGTTCAGTTCCTAAGTCTTCCGCTGTCAATGAAAGATTTGTATCTAAAGAGTCAGGAAATGTTGTTAATGAGCAAAAGGCAAAACCCAAATTTCAAAAGAACAAACTTTTAAATAAAAAAAAACAGATTAACTTTTCAACTCCTAAATCAAAACAAGGATCAAATGTGGCCTCCACATCAAAAGTTAATCAATAGATGTTTAAATTTCAACAAAGGTACTGTGATATATGTGATATGTACAATCATAAGGCTAAAGAATGTTTCTTTAAGAGGTACTGTCACATTTGTGATATGAAAAACCATTCAACAGCTGATTGTTATTTCAATAAATATTGTACCTATTGTGATGAAAGAACTCACAAAACTGAGAATTGCTACTTCAGAAAGAACTCACCGAGGAATGGATATGTTAATCCACAGTTTAGGAATGGATATGTCAACCATAATTTCAAAGAAATCAAAGTTTTGGTTTTAAAAATTGACAAAACAACCTTCCTTAGGCTTGAGATCTTTTCAAAGAAATGATTCTGTTTATGATGATTCTTATGCTGCAAAACCAAAGCAGTATAATCAAGGAAAATGCATTCCACGATCTGTGAGAATGAATGGTGGGAAGTTTAGTAAACAAATTTTTTGTCTGATGATTTGAAATATCTTGATGATGATCTTGAAAAATGTTACAATGTTTTAAGGACAAAACAAATCAAAGATAATCAAAAAGTTGTAAGAAACGGAATTGGTAAATTTGTTAACAATAAACCTGATTTGAAAAAGCTTCAGTTTAAAAAGTTTACCATTGTTGATAAATTTGGCAAGCCCAAGACCATCTCGGCTTGGGTTGATAACTCAAATTAATTCTTTTTGAAATGCAGGTACGCTCGAGAAAACCTATTAACATATGGTATGTTGATAGTGGGTGTAGCCGGCATATGACAGGCAACCATGCCTTGCTTCAAGAATTTAAGTTAAAAGATGATACACATGTTGCATTTGAAGGTGATGCAGGTGGTAAGATTACAGGCGAAGGAACGGTGTCCAATGAGATTATTACCTTTGATAAAGTCAAATACTGTTCACAATTAAACTTTAATCTTTTAAGTGTTTCCCAAATTTGTGACAAATCTTATTCTGTTCTTTTTGATGATTCGTTCTGTTATATTTTGAAGCCAGGTTTTCAGATTAGCAAAGAATGGGTAGTTGTTAAAGCTGTTTGAGATCGAGATGTATACAAATTAGACATGTCTCAAGTTGATCCTTCTATAGAAACAACATGCCTAATTGCTCAAGCATCAAATGACGAAATTCAGCTATGGCATAGCCGTCTCGGCCATTCCAACTTCAAGAACTTGAACAAGCTTGTATTAGGAAATCATGTTGTAGGTCTTCTAACAAAGAAGTTTGCCACAACTGATCTCTGCTCAGCATGTTTAAAAGGAAAGCAACACAGAGCATCTTATAAGTCCAAGCTGATAAACTCAAATTCTGAACCACTCCAGATGTTGCACATGGACCTATTCAGACCAACAATGTTCGAGTATTGGAAATAAATCTTACTGTTTAGTTATCATTGATGACTTTACAAGATTTTCTTGGGTTTTCTTTTTGCATGCTAAATCTGAAACGGCTGAATTATTAAAAAAATCATCATTAAAGTAGAAAATCAATTCGAACAAAAGGTGAAAATAATTAGAAGTGATAATGGAATGGAATTTAAAAAGGCTAATATTGATAGATTTTGTGCAGAAAAAGCTATTGCTCATTAGTTTAGTGCTCCTAGAACTCCATAAGAAAATGGAGTTGCTGAAATGAAAAACAAACTTTGATTGAAGCAGCACGGTCTATGTCACGACCTGCCGGGCATGGTGTTTCCCCGGCCGTGACTATCCAAATATCAACACAATGCAGGGAAGCGTAAAGGTACATGTAATACTAGATTTAATTCATTTAAAGTCATATAGTTATCCCCAAGATAAATAAGGTCTAACATTTGTTAAAGTGTTCTAAACATCATCATATATATAGTCTTGACAGAAAATCATCTAAAACTAGCTATCTCCAAATGTCTAATTCTATTCAGCCTCCTAGCCAACTTACTCATACCAATCAGTATTCTCCTGAAATACACACCCAAAAATACATCAACATAATGTTGGTGAGCTCATGAGTTTATGACACAAGTCTCACATATAAAATAAGTTTACAAAGTTCATGATGCACAAAAGAAAAGTATCACAATCAAACCTGGACCCGGGTGACCCTCCCGAGTGCTAGAACATCCCCTAACCCATACCTCTTATAGTTAAGGGCTCAGATGTGCCCTGCTATGCACATATATTTCTGCAATAATTTGTGACATGATGATTTTCCATCTCAATGGGGGTTTCCCTATCCACAAGGCCCATTGTGTGCGGGGGATTCCCCAAATAGTATTATCCACAAATCAAGCGGCTCGCACAAGGGTTAATGATTGTGCTCACATTCGGGGACAAGATCAGGTAGTGTTGCATCATTACAAAGTTATAACCAAGAGTATGTATTTCACCCCAAACGTTTATTAAGTAAAAAGGAGGTCATGAGAATCACCTTAACTTAGTTGTCACGAGAGTGTTCGTGGGTTTGAGCTACCGGCTGGAAAGGTTCCTAAGTTATATTTACAGTTTGTTAGTTCCATTGCAATCAGTTAGGTAAGCCTAGACTTTCTAGTTTAAGTTTGCCTTACGCGACTAGGCGGTTTCATTACACATGTGCAATTTGGTATATTCTTGTAATTTGAGGTCTTAGGTTTGAGAGTAGGACATGTTTGAGTTATTATAGATAAATTTCAGATTATTAAGTTTATTATTTTAGTGTTTTATTTCCAAAAAGTAAGGTTTTAGTTGCTGTCATGTTTGGTCCTTCAACTTGTTATATCGACGGTTTTAACCCTTATATTTTGGAATTTAGCGCTTGAGTTGTTTATTACGTGTTTTATAGTTTTGAGTGAGGTAAGCTAATGTAATTAAGTGGTTTTTATGCTTCTCAAGGTTTTGGAACTTATTTATCTTATTGTTTTGCTGGAGTGATGTTCGGTTTTTGTATTTTAACATTACTTTTGTATTAATTCTTAGGAAATCCTTAACTGGTAATGTTTGGTTTGTAGTTTGATTTTATCATTATAAGACCCATAGCTACTGTATTTTTAGATTTTAGGTTGTTTTATAGCGGTTTTGGTACTCTAACGCTTAGGGTTCAGTTTTTAACGGGTTCTTAGATTCGATTCAACTTTTTGGTCCAACATAGCTTTATATTATTCGAATATACTTATGATAAGTGTTTGAATCTGAAATTTAGGGTTTATTAGTCTAAGAATATATTTTTATGAATTTTCATTTATTTAACATAAATAACTTTTATATTTTTGTTTAACTGGCAAACTAACTCTACAGGTCACGAAATTTTATTTCTAAGCATTTTTTAACATTATGTACCTACAGTAATTTTATAAATCAGATTGTATGTGTGGTTGGTAATTCCGTTATATTAGCCGGTTAGTTCCGTTAGGTGTTCGTTAAGTCTTGGTTTTGTGTTTATATGTGTTTTAATCAGATTTTACCTATTTTTACAGTTTCTATATCATAAATAAAACCTATATGAACTTATAATTCCAGTAATCATGTTTTACATATTTTTAAGAATTTCCAAGGTTTTATATATATTAATTTTATAAAAAAATCGTTCTTTTGTAAAATGTACATTCTTTTGTTTACTAGAATTCATGGTGTTTTACATAAATAAGACAATAAAGTGACACAGAATTGATTGTGTCACTAGTAAAAGAATCTAACAAAATATCGATAGTTTTTGGGTGGTGACGTTTACCTCGATGAAGCTGCGAAACGGGGTAAACAGGAGGCTGCAGACGAACAAAAGAGGCTGCTAGGAATGAAGATTCAATCCATATTCGTAGATGGATTAGAGGTGCAAAAGAAGGAAGAAAGTAATTACTTATAAGTATAAAAGAAAGAAGAAATTTACCTTATGGAGTTCGGAGAAGTGATTCTGCCGAGAGTGTGTAAAGAGCAGAAATAGAGAGGATGAACTCTCTATTTATAGGGAGAAAGTGGATGTTGAGATGTGAATCGGCCGAAGTGTGTTTGGGGCCCACTTTCTTGATAAGAGAAATCTTGGTTAAAGAAATATTTAGGGTACTTCAACAAGTTAGCATGACTTAGAAAGCTAAGCCATGCATTGGGCAGTTTGGGTGGTGATTAGACTGGTCAAACCACCTTCTAGAAGGTTTTTAAGATTTTCAGAATGTTTCTAAGTGTTTAAACTTTGGAAGATAGAAATTTTGAGCTGCACAGTGCTAATGCGCCTATACAGTGCCAATGCGCCCGCTATGCGCTTGTACAGTGCTCTGTACATGCTGCGCCTAGTGTTTCTTAGTTTTTCCGAAGGAAAAGTGGCCGCACAGTGTTAATGCGCCTGTAATGTGCCAATACGCCCGCTGCTCATGCGCCTGTACAGTGCTCATGCGCCTAGTATTCCTTAGAAGGTAAAGTGGCCGCACTGTGTTAATGCACCTGTACAGTGCTCATGCGCTGTACAGTGCTCATGCGCCTAAGAGAAAAACAAATGCGGATGAAGTATACCAAATGCGGATGAGGAGTAAACAAATGCGGATGACTTTAGACTTTATTATTATTATGATTATTATTTTTGTAACTCCTTTTTATTAACTTTTTGCCACAATTATTACTAGGGCTTTGGGCCCAAGGCCATAGTGTTGGTAGCTCATGAACAAATCCATCACATGGCCCATTGGCCAATCCAAAATTTGATAGGCCTAGCCCATTAAGGTGTGTGTGTATATCCAAAGGTTTGATCATGTTGGGCCCATCACATGGGCTCCGGTTGATCATTGTGTGGCCCACTAAGGTTTCTAAAAAAAATTTTTTGGGCCTAAAACTAGGGTTGTCACATCCTCCCCTACTAACAAAAATTTCGCCCTCAAAACTTGTTTACGTCTAGATTAAAACGCTATTCTAATTCTAGAGATGTAGTAGGGTGAGGTAATCATCATGGTTGATTTAATGCAAAGCTTCAGTTACTAAAATAGGTGCATATATATTAAATCAATTCAGTGTGATGCCTGGACGGGGGTTTTACTGACTCTTTCTTGTGTTCTACTACTTGGTCTTCAGGGTTGAAAAGGTGCGGGTACTTCTTTCTAATTTCCTTTTCTGGTTCCCAAGTGAACTCAGGACCTCTTTGTTTGTTCCATTTGACCTTTACAATGGGACCTTACTTTGTCGAAGTTTCTTTTCATGCAGTTCCACTATTTCAAGTGGTTCCTGAATGAATTGAAGCTTGTCATTGATTTGGATCTCTGTGTGGGGTACTATCAAGTTTTCATCGGATAGGCACTTCTTGAGATTTGAGATGTGGAATGCGTTATGTATCCTGCTTAGTTGCTCAGGTAGTTCTAACCTATAGGCAACGGTTCCAATTCTCTCAAGGATTTGGAAAGGTCCATGTATCTTGGGCTCAATTTCCCATGTTTCACAAATCTAATTAACCCTTTCCATGGTGACACCTTCAGCATCACATGGTCTCCTACTTGAAATTCCAAGGGTTGTCAGAATAGCTCTTTTGCCGATCTCTTGCTGCAGCTAGGCTTCTCTTATTTGGTGAATCTTGTCAGTCGTTTCTTGTACTATTTCTGGTCCGGTTAGCTGACTTTCTCCTACCTCAGCCCAGCAAATTGGTGATCTACACTTACGTTCGTAAAGTGCTTCAAAGGGTGCAGCTCCTATGCTGCTGTGGTAGCTGTTATTGTAAGAAAATTCGGCTAGTGGAAGGTGGTGTCCTAATTCCCACCAAAATCTAACACACAAGCCCTTAACATGTCCTCAAGAGTCTGAATCGTCCTTTCACTTTGTCCATCGGTTTGAGGGTGATAGGTTATGCTTAAATCGATGCGTGTTCCTAGTGACCGTTGAAACGATTGCCAAAATTGTGAAGTGAATCGACTATCCCGGTTTGAGATAATTAACAAGGGTATTCCATGTCGGGACACTATTTCATTACCATATATTCTTGCCAGCTTTTCCATCTCATAATCTTCCCTAATGGCCAAGAAGTGTGCTGACTTAGTCAATCGGTCTACTATTACCCATATAGCATTATGCCCTCTCTGAGTTCGGGGTAATTTCAAGACGAAATCCATTGTAACCCTTTCCCATTTCCATTCCAGTATTTCTGGTTGTTGGAGTAACCCGGATGGCTTTTGGTATTCTGCCTTTACTCTGGCACACGTTAAACATTTCCCTACGTAGGTGGCTATTTCTCTTTTCATCCCAGGCCACCAATAGTTTATTCTTAAATCTCGGTACATTTTGTCATTCCCGGGTGAATGGAATATTTAGACTTATGAGCCTCATCCAAGATGGTTTCTCTCAGTCCTCCCCAAGTTGGGTTCCATGCCCTTCCATTCAACCTCATTATACCATCCTTTGAGGTGTTTAATGTTGGATCTTATATGCCCAAGACACATACAAGATTGATGTGGTTAGTACGTTATGATCCAAGTCGGGTCATACCCAATAACAAGCTAGGCAAACACTGATAAATATTTATTTGTTGACATGATCAAGCAAATAAATTTTGACACCAATTTAGAAAATGGGTTTTCTGAATTATTGCATTTGAGATAGAACAAATTATATGGATATTTTGTTCATGAGATATCATTTGTAATGTTATTTAAATAAGTTAAATAACATCAAGTATAAGAGTGTTTAAGTTATAAAATTAAAATTGGTTTAATTATATAACTTAATTAGTTATTAACAATGAATTAAAAGGGAGTTTTTCAAAATGGGAGGGAACCCATTTTCGGCCGCCCCTTGGTGGTTGCCTTGGGATTCCTTTGTCTTGTTTTTATGCAAGACATTTACTTGTTCAACTAAGACACTCAACACACTTTCTCTCTCACACATGCAGGCTCCTTCTTCTCCATTTCTCTTCTCCCATTTTCGGATCTAGAGGTTTTGTAAGAAGGGTCTTTGGTGTCAACTTCCTAACAAGTTGGGTGTTTTGCAAGAGCTTGTGGTATACTAGCTTGAGACTTTCTTCTTTGGAGGTTTACGTTCAAGAGCATCATCTTCTTCATCTTTATCCATCTCGTATTGCCTTGTTCTTGAAAGGTAGTATTCAAAACATCCTATGGTTGTTTTCTTTGATAGCATTTCTTTTCACATATATATGATCCTTGTTCTTGGGTTTGTTTTCTTGAAAATAAAATGGTTTATTTTCAGCATCTAAAACAAGTTTTTAAATCCATTATATCCGTTGCGTTTTGATGTTTAAAATGGTTCAACATCTTTGTTAAAACTTATAAGAACCCAACATTTAATTGTTCCTTTATCCCCTTTAATCCTTCCCCTTCACAGTTCCCCTCCTTTATAGCTTCCTTTTGATTCATTTGTATCAGATCTTTAAAATCAATTCGTGCCTCCATTCGCAAGGCCCGAACTCTTAGTGGTTTAGGCCTTTCCTTCCTACTCAAGACATCAGCCACCACGTCTGCCTTCTGGAGGTGGTATTGGATTTCACAATCATAGTCATTTAACAATTCCACCCATCTTCTTTGTCGCATATTTAACATGTTCTGATCAAAAATGTATTGTAGGCTCTTGTGATTGGTAAAGATTTTGAGCGCAAAGACTATGGCTCCTAATTCCAAATCGTGTGTGTTGTAATTTTGTTCATGCACCTTTAATTGTCGTGATGCATATGCTATCACCTTTCCTCTTTGCATCAGGACACATCCTAATCCGTGGTGTGAGGCATCACAATACACGGTGAAATCATCATTTCCTTCGGGTAGGGATAGGATCGGTGCACTACATAGTCTCTGTTTTAGGGTCTCAAAGGCTTCTTGTTGCTTTGGTTCCCATTTGAATTTAGTTCTCTTCTGGGATAGGTACGTCAATGGCTTGGCAATTCTCGAGAAGTTTTCTATAAATCTCCAGTAGTAACCGGCCAACCCTAGAAATTGTCGTACCTCGGTAGGGGTCTTAGGTGACTCCCACTTCTTAATGGCTTCGATCTTGGAGGGATCAACCTGAATTCCTTTCTCACTCATAATGTGACCCAAAAATTGTATTTCCCGCATCCAGAACTCACACTTGGAGAACTTGGCATATAGTTGCTCAGTTCGTAGTAACTCCAAAATCACCCTTAAATGTTATCGGTGCTTCTCCTCGGTTTTGGAGTAAATTAAAATATCATCGATAAATAATATCACGAACTTGTCCAAGTATGGTTTGCACACTCTATTCATGAGGTCCATGAATACCGCTTGTGCGTTGGTTAGACCGAAAGGCATTACTAAGAATTCATAATGCCCGTACCTAGTCCTAAATGCGGTTTTCGGTACGTCATCCTCCTTGATTCTCAACTGGTGATACCCTGACCTCAGATCTATCTTAGAGTAATATCGTGATCCTTGGAGCTGGTCAAACAAGTCATCAATCTTTGGGAGTGGGTATCGGTTTCTGATTGTGAGTTTGTTTAGCTCTCGGTAGTCGATGCCATCCTTAGCGTTCCATCCTTCTTTTTGACAAATAAGACCGGAGCTCCCCATGGCGAGAAGCTTGGCCTGATGAACCCTATATCCATAAGTTCTTGCAGTTGTGCCATCAACTCCTGCATCTCCGACGGGGCTAATCTATAAGGTGATTTAGCTACCGGTGCGGCTCCCGGTGTCAGGTCGATACGAAACTCAACCTGCCTGTGTGGAGGGAGACCTGGTAATTCATCGAGAAATACCTGCTTGAATTCTGACACTATAGGGACGTCCTCGAGCCTTTTTCCTCTTCAGTGTTCATTACGTAGGCTAGGTATGCTATGCATCCTTTCTTCAGCACTTATTGGCCTTTATGCACGAAATGAGATTCATGTCTCGTCTTAGTCTCTCACCATATATCACGAGAATCTCTCCTTTAGGTAGGGGAATTTTTACTAGTTTCTTGTCACATATGATTTCGGCCTTATTCTTCGCCAGCCAATCCCTCCCACTACTATGTCGAATCCTCCTAGTTCTACAGGTATTAAGTCTATGGGGATTCGTGCTCATCTAGTTCTATCGTGCACCCAACGATTGTTTCATCGGCTCCAAAACTTGTGGAAACAAAGCTTCTATTGGCCCCGGTGTCAAATAGTACATATGCATAATGATTATTACTAGAAACGTACCAGTGACAACTTCGAGCTCCTCCCTAGCGACTTCCGCATTCATCACGAATGCTCTCCCCTTAGGGCGTCCTACCACTGGTTTCTTGGCTTTAAGCTTGGGGCAGTCAGGGTGGGTATGCCTGATTTCACCACACTCGTGACATCTCACAGGTCCTACGGCTTCAGATTTGCATTCCCTTGCAAAGTGACCGGTTTGTTGCACTTGTAAAACACGACGGTCTTGCCCTCCTTGACCTTTGGTTTAACTGCCACTCTCACCTTACACATCCCTAGGTGATGAAGTCCATATTTCCCACAAAAGGGTTGTCTTCCTAGGTAAGGTTTCTTTCCATCCTGGGGTCGGGTTGTTGTATTCCTTTCACTTGAACTCCCGCTCATGGAGCGGAAATTCTCCCACTTTCCCTTCGTTCCTACCATATTGCTCCCATAGTACCCTCGCATCTTACCACCTCATCGTTCAACGTCGTTGATATCTCCACCATCTCCTAATCTTTGGGTCAAACCCCACACATACCTGCCAATCTTCTTTGATTCAGGGGTTACCAAATAGGGTACAAGCAATGATAGCTCGTTAATCCGGTGGTGTATCCATGTGCGCGTGCCCTTCATCTCCAACCCTAAGAATTCAGCTTCCATTTTCTCAATTTTTTTAATCGGGCAGTATCGCTCCACTATTAAACTTTGAATTCCTCCCATCTCATGCGGTTGACCGCATTTCTTCCTCGGGTTTATAGTAATGTGTTTCACTAATTTAACGCTCCATTTTTAGGGAGTGGGTGGCGAATCTCACTTTGTTTCCTTAGCACAATCGCTTATATCTAGGACGGCTTCTATTTCTTCCAGCCACCTAATTGTTCCAGTTGCGCCTTCGTTCCGTAGTAGTCTCTCGGTTACAGGCCATGAATGCCTTGTAGGTGCAACCGGTTCGAACACGGGCTTCTTCCCGTTCCTCTTCATTATTGTTCCTATCCTCGTTTTCTCCCTCTCACGGGTAACTTCCGGCTTCGCTCAGCGTTGACATGTGCGGTTATGGTGGGTAGAGCGTTAACAATAACTTCAGCTATCAGTTGTTGCAACTTAGCTTCTTGGTCAGTGTTGTCGTTGGTGTTGAGGCATCATTGGTGTGGTGTGTGTTATTGGTGTTGTCAGCTAGCTGTGTTTTCATCAGGTTGGTAAGTACGTGTTCCTGATCATGTATGACACCAACCTAGCATTCGGAGTATGGCCTCGTCCTCTTCCCCTCGGCATAGTTAAAGTAAACATTATATTTGTGTTTAATTTAAGGGCTTTATGATCAATAGTCATCATAGCATCACAAGCAATAACATCATCACATAATACAAATAAAAAGGATCACATCACAACAAATAACCATCATTAGTTTTTGACCATAGCCATTGTTAAAATCACAAAATTAAGTTCAAATTACAATCAAGTGTGGTATGAGTGAACATTCACTCATACCCTATAGAATACATAAGTTTAAATAAATGCTAAAAAGTGTAGAATACAAAAATCAGAGACATGTCAATGGTGGCGGCGACGGCTACGGGTCCATGGATGAGCACGTACTTGTGGGTGGCTTGGTAAAGCTTCCTCTTCATCTTGGCAAGTAGGGACACTGCCTCGTCCCACTCCTCCTTAAAGGTATCATAGTGCTGGTGTTGTCGCCACACCTCGTCCATAGTGGAGTCTCAACCAGTGGTCCCTAGAGTACTGGGTGGATCAGCGAACATCTGGTGAGAGGCATTGGAGTAGCGTGCCGATTCATCGTATGGGTCTTGTAGTACCTCGATGGAGCTAAATGGAAGCTATGACGTGCATCGCGTCATGCTCGTAGGATCCAGTCGGATGCTGTGAAGCTGGTGCTGGCGGTAATGGTGGGACAACCGGCTGTGTGTGGCGGTGCCCGGTCAGTCCTGTAACCAAGTTACCCATTCCTCCTGGAATGTGGGGACGTGTCGGACCGACATTCGTGCGGTTTGCCTCGCACGAGGTGCCACGTCTTCATCCTTGTCAGGTCATAGGGAACTGACCCGGACAGTCGCCGACGATGCAGACGTATCCTCCGATGGTTCAGACTCCTCCATCTCCAATCCTGGCTAGGATCCGGCATCATGTGCTCATAGGGGGCCTTGGGTTCCACCTGGGTCCCATACTGTGGTCCAAGGGGCGTCTCGAGGGTCCTACGCCTATATCAGGTATAAACGTGGGTGGTGGGATGGTGGTCTGGTAATAATGGGGGGTGGGACATCAGGTGAATCACTGATATAAATGATCTTCCCTCGGTTCTGGTTTCCTGCCATCTAATGAGCAGCCAAGTAAAATATAAAGTGAATAATACATATATCAAAATCAGAAATTACAGCAAGATTTACTCAAAATTTAAATGAATGAATGCAGATGCTAGGAGCTACCCTCATATCATAGCTTAAAGGCGTCTATTCCTAGGTTCCTAAATTTCCTAACGTGTGGTTAAAGCCTAGGTATCTTAGAGGCAAGAACCTAATTCTCTGTAACCATTGGCTCTAATACCAAACTTGTCACGACCCGCCGGGCACGGTGTTTCCCCGGCCGTGACTATCCAAATATCAACACAATGCAGCGAAAGGGTAAAGGTACATGTAATACTAGATTCAATTCATTTAAAGTCATACAGTTATCCCTAATATAAATAAGGTCTAACATTTTTTAAAGTGTTCTAAACATCATCATATATATAGTCTCGACAGAAAATCATCTAAAACTAGGAGGCGGTGGCTATCTCCAAATGTCCAATTCTAGTCAGCCTCCTAGCCAGCTTACTTATACCAATCAGTCTTCTCCTGAAATACACATCCAAAAATACATCAACATAATGTTGGTGAGCTCATGAGTTTATGACACAAGTCTTCACATATAAAATAAGTTTACAAAGTTCATGATGCACAAAAGAAAAGTATACACAATCAATCCTGGACCCGGGTGACCCTCCCGAGTGCTAGAACATCCCCTAACCCATACCCCTTATTGTTATAGGCTCAGATGTGCCCTGCTATGCACATATATTTCTGTAATAATTTGTGACACGATGATTTTCCATCTCAATGGGGGGTTTCCCTATCCACAGGGCCTATTGTGTGCTGGGGATTCCCCAAATAGTACTATCCAAAAATCAAGCGGCTCTCGCAAGAGTTAATGATTGTGCTCACGTTCAGGAAAAGAGCAGGTAGTGTTGCATTATTACAAATTTATAACCAAGAGTATGTATTTCACCCCAATGTTATCAAGTAAAAAGGGGGTCATGAGACTCACCTTAACTTAGTTGTCACGAGAGTATTCGTGGGTTTGAGCTACCGGCTGGAAAGGTTCGTAAGTTAATATTTACAGTTTGTTAGTTCCATTGCAATCAGTTAGGTAAGCCTAGACTTTCTAGTTCAAGTTTGCCTTACGCGACTAGGCGGTTTTCATTACACATGTGCAATTTGGTATATTCTTGTAATTTGAGGTCTTAGGTTTGAGAGTAGGACATGTTTGAGTTATTATAGATAAATTCAGATTATTAAGTTTATTATTTAGTGTTTTATTTCCAAAAAGTAAGGTTTTAGTTGTTGTCATGTTTGGTCCTTCAACTTGTATATCGACGGTTTAACCCTTATATTTGGAATTAGCGCTTGAGTTGTTTATTACGTGTTTTATAGTTTTGAGTGAGGTAAGCTACTGTAATTAAGGGGGTTTATTGCTTTCAAGGTTTTGGAACTTATTTATCTTATTGTTTTGCTGGAGTGATGTTCGGTTTTTGTATTTTAACATTACTTTTGTATTAATTCTTAGGAAATCTATAACTGGAATGTTTGGTTTGTAGTTTGATTTTATCATTAAAAGTCCCATAGCTACTAATTTTAGATTTTAGGTTGTTTTATAGCGGTTTTGGTACTCTAACGCTTAGGGTTCAGTTTTTAACGGGTTCTTAGATTCGGTTCAACTTTTTGGTCCAACATAGCTTTATATTTTGAATATACTTTGATAAGTGTTTGAATCTGAAATTTCGGGTTTATTAGTCTAAGAATATATTTTTATGAATTTTCATTTATTTAACATAATAAATTTTATATTTTTGTTTAACTGGCAAACTAACTCTACAGGTCACGAAATTTTATTTCTAAGCATTTTAACATTATGTACCTACTGTAATTTTATAAATCAGATTGTATGTGTGGTTTGGTAATTCCGTTATATTAGCCGGTTAGTTCCATTAGGTTCGTTAAGTCTTGGTTTTGTGTTTATATGTGTTTTAATCAGATTTTACCTAATTTTACAGTTTCATATCATAAATAAAACTATATGAACTTATAATTCCAGTAATCATGTTTTACATATTTTTAAGAATTTCCGAGTTTTATATATTTTAATTTTATAAAAAAAATCGTTCTTTGTAAAATGTACATTCTTTTGTTTACTGGAATTCATGGTGTTTTACATATATAAGACAATAGAAGTGACACAAATGATTGTGTCACTAGTAAAAGAATCTAACAAATATCGATAGTTTTGGGGTAGTGACGTTTACCTCAATGAAGCTGCGAAACGGGTAAACAGGAGGCTGCAGATGAACAAAAGAGACTGCTAGGAATGAAGATTCAATCCATATTCGTAGATGGATTTGAGGTGCAAAAGAAGGAAGAAAGTAATTACTTATAAGTATAAAAGAAAGAAGAAATTTACCTTATGGAGTTCGGAGAAGTGATTCTGCCGAGAGTGTGTAAAGAGCAGAAATAGAGAGGATGAACTCTCTATTTATAGGGAGAAAGTGGATGTTGAGATGTGAATCGGCCGAAGTGTGTTTGGGGCCACTTTCTTGATAAGAGAAATCTTGGTTAAAGAAAGATTTAGGGTACTTCAACAAGTTAGCATGACTTAGAAAGCTAAGCCATGCATTGGGCAGTTTGGGTGGTGATTAGACTGGTCAAACCACCTTCTAGAAGGTTTTAAGATTTTCAGAATGTTTCTAAGTGTTTAAACTTTGGAAGATAGAAATTTTTGAGCTGCACAGTGCTAATGCGCCTATACAGTGCCAATGCGCCCGCTGCTCATGCGCCTGTACAGTGCCAATGCGCCTGTACAGTGCTCATGCGCCTAGTGTTCCTTAGTTTTTCAAAGGAAAAATGGCCGCACAGTGTTAATGCGCCTGTAATGTGCCAATGCACCCAGTGCTCATGCGCCTGTACAGTGCTCAAGCGCCTAGTGTTCCTTAGAAGGTAAATTGGCCGCACAGTGTTAATGCGCCTGTACAGTGCTCATGCGCCTATACAATGCTCAATCGCCTAAGAGAAAAACAAATGCGGATGAAGTATACCAAATACGGATGAAGAGTAAACAAATGTGGATGACTTTAGACTTTATTATTATTATGATTATTATTTTTGTAACTTTTGTTTATTAACTTTTTGCCACAACTATTACTAGGGCTTTGCGCCCAAGGCCCACTAGTGTTAGTAGCTCACGAACAAATCCATCGCATGGCCCATTGGCCAATCCAAATTTTTATGGGCCTAGCCCATTAACGTATGTGTGTATATCCAAAGGTTTGATCATGTTGGGCCGATCACATGGGCTCCGGTTGTAATTGTGTGGCCCACTAAGGTTTCTAAAAAAAGTTTCTAGGCCCAAAACCAGGGTTGTCACAGTCTATGTTAGCAGATGCCAAAATTCCAATCACTTTCTAGGATGAAACCATATCCACAGCGTGTTTTGTGCAGAATCGTTCATTGATTGTGAAAGATAAACAAAAAACTACTTATGAGTTGATGTTTGGTAGGAAACCTAATATAGATTTTCTTAAATCTATTGGTAGTCCAGTTTTGATTTTAAATTCAAGTGATCGGCTAGGAAAATTTGATGCAAAATCTAATGAAGGATTTTTCATTGGATATTCATCGGTTTTAAAAGCTTTTAGAGTTTACAACTCTTCGACAAATGTTATCCTTGAAACTTTTAACGTTAATTTCTTGAAAACTCTTTTCCATCAGTTGCAAATGGTCCAGCTTGGTTATTTGATTTAGATTTTTTGTCAAACTCTTTCAACTCTAACTTGTTTGAATCTACAGGTCAGAAGAAGAAACAAGAAGGAGATCTCGGATCATTCAGTGATGATTCTGATTCTGATGATATGGATGACCCAAGCCCAGATTATCCATTTTTCTCTTTTGCGAAGATCCTATATTTTAGTCTGAAACTCATGATCAATCTCAACAAGCTCAAGAACATTCCTTGTCTGAAAATACTAATGTTTCATAACCTATTCCTAATGATGGTCCTGAAATTATACAACCTGAGTCTGGAACGTCATTGATTTTTGATGATGTAGTTGTTACAGATAATCTTGATTACTTTATCAACTCACCGAATCAAGTTCCTAATTTCAATCCACATTCTTCGAACTTATTGCATCAGCCTTCAAACTTGAACCAATCTAATCTAGATATTCATGTCCAAGTGAATGAGATTCCAATCCTATATGGTCCATTGAATGAGAGAACAACGAGAAGTAATTCAGAACAAGCAAATCTCTGCTTATACTCATGTTTTCTATCTCAAATTGTTCCTAAAAACATCACTGAAGCGTTAAAGGACAATAGTTGGATTAAAGCAATGCAAGAAGAGTTATTACAATTTCGTAAACAAGAAGTGTGTGGAAGCTTGTGGATTTACCTGAATGAGAAAATGCCATAGGCACAAAATGGTTACTCAGAAACAAAACAGACGATCGGGGAATTGTTGTTCGCAACAAAGCGAGACTCGTTGCACAAGGTTACATTCAAGAAGAAGGAATAGATATGATGAAGTATTTGCTCCAGTTGCAAGACTTGAATCAATTCATGTCTTCGGCTATGTTATTCATGCAATGAAGGTGTATCAAATGGACAAAGGTGCTCTTATAGGACCAATCACCGATTAGTCAAGCAACCCCAGGTGAAGATTCAGAATTTCCCATCATGTGTATAAGCTAGCAAAGCTTTGTACGGTCTACATCAAGCTCCTAGAATCTGGTATAAAATGTTATCACAACATTTGATCCAACATGGATACACGCAAGGGAAAATCAATCCTACTTTGTTTATTAAGAAGGATGCTGATGATCTCTTATGTGTTCAAGTGTATGTTGATGATATCATATTTGGTTCTACAAGTCCAAAGTTGTGCAATGAATCTGAAGAAATCATGAAGTCTCGTTTTCAAATGAGTTCTATGGGAGAAATAAATTTTTTCCTTAGTCTTCAAGTGAAGCAATCTGCAGATGGAATTTTATCAATCAAGAGAAATTTATTGAAAAACTCTTGAAGAAATTTAAACTCCAAGATTGTCAATCTATCAGAACTCCAGCCGATGTAAATACCAAGGTTGAACCTGATTCTAAAGGAAAATCAGTTGACCAAACTCTATACAGATCTATGATCGGTCTTTGATGTATCTCACTACATCAAGACCTGATATAATGTATGTTGTTTGTGTCTGTGCCAGGTATCAATCTGACCCGAAGGAATCTCACTTAATTGCTGTTAAAAGAATATTCAGGTATCTCAAAGGAAAACAGGCTTTAGGGCTATGGTATCCTTATGAAGGAAACTTCGAGTTACATGGATATACAGATAGTGATTATGGAGGATGTTACCAAGATAGTAAATCTATGACGGGTGGTTGTCAGTTTTTAGGTCCCAGATTAGTCTCATGGCAATGTAAGAAACAAACAAATGTCTTTGTTTCAACCCAGAAGCTGAGTACATTGCTGCATCAGCAGGATGTTCTCAAATCCTTTGGTTACAAAACCAACTGCTGGATTACGGGTTCAATTTTCTTAAAACCCCTATTTACATTGATAAGACTGCTGTGTAACAACCGACTCCTAGGTCCAACTCCCAGAATCTAATGTGATTTAGCATTGTATTATTGCATCATCTCATTTCATGTATTTATATCCTTTTCTTTATGGTTAATGAATTTCTATGATTTATGCAACCATGTTTGACTGTTGTTTGACATGTTTAAGCTAGAGCTTGTTCCCGAGGCTAGAAATTCACTTAATTGACCTTTCCTTTGATAATTGTACATAAAATTTAAATCCGAGTCTTCCTTATGAAAAATTTTCCCTAGGCGCTTAACAACTATTTAGGCGCTCAAAACTGTTTAGGCGCATGACGACTGTCCAGGCGTATTTGGCAGTTAGGCGCATCGCCACTGTTTAGGCGCATGATGACTGTCCAAGCGCATTTGGCAGTTAGGCGCCTCGCCACTGTTTAGGCGCATGAAGACTATTCAAGCGCCCTGAAAGTGGGCGCATGAGCACTGTTCGGGAGTTTAGCCAAACTTAGCATTTTAAAATGTCCGAATCCTTCTAGAAGCTTTTGACCTGGTATGCGCACCTCCAAACCAGCCAATGCATGGATTGTTGCCATGCATTCGGCCGTTCCACCCTCCAACCACACCACTCCTCGGTTTTCATTAACCCAAATCCACACTCCACCAAAATTCTTCCTTCCTTTCTAAAACTGAATTCCCCATTCATTTCACTCTTTCATAACCTCTCAAAATCTCTCTCTCTCTCTCTCAGCAATCCCTTTCACCAAAAACCCGAGGACTTTTCCGAAGACTTCATCAAGCAGGAACTAGAGTAGCAAGCTTCAACTCTGGACTCTCGAACCAGCAGTTCCTACACTCTCTAAACCATCTTCAAACCCGAAACATCTTGTGTGTAAGTCTCTTGTACCCAAACAAACTATTATTGTTGTTTTCCCTACCTTTCCTTCCTTGAAACCCTCTTTCTTGTTCAAAGGCAGGAACCTGTGACCAAGCTAATTGTTTTCTGTGAATTTCAGATATACAGAGGTACACTTTCCTTCATACACGTTTACCTTACATTATTTCCATGCATCTACCCGAAGACCTCTTTCATGGGTCTTTGGGGCTATCCAACCATCTGCCACGATTCTAACCTCATTCCACACTTAAAAAATTGTTTAAAACACCTTGTAATCAATTTTTATAACCTGGTCATATCGATTATTTAGAATAAATTGGTTGTTTAAACCTGGAAATTCATGTTACACATGTGTAAATGATGACTTATGTGTCCAACCGTGACCTTGCTACCTTAGGTTGCTATGCCCATAGGTAAATCTGAATTTTTAGAATGGTTGATGATGTTCAACTATTTTGATATTGGGATGGATATGTTGGTATGATGAATTGGACCTTAGAATGCTTATTAGGGACCCGAATAAATGATAGATGTAGCTTAACATAGCCAAATTCATGACAACTTTTTAGATACAAAATTTTCAGGCCCTAAAACTATTAAAACAGTGGCTAAAACTAGACTTGGTGAAATTTTGGGTTAACATGTTAATTCTATGAACTTACTTGGCTTAAACGGGTCTAACCGGGGGATTCTTGGATGAAATCTTAAGAAATAATGTAACAAGCCTAAAAACCTTTAAGGCCTTAATATTTCAGAAATTTAAAGGACCATAAACTCATATTTTGTGGAAAGGACTTAAAGAAAATGAAATAAAGTGTCGATTTCTGGTAAAGATGGGTTTTAACGGGTTAAATGTTGGAAACAAGATTTTGTGCAAAAGACCCCAAAACCCTTTGTAAAATTGGTCTAAAAGTGATATAAGGACCCCTAGAATCTATTAAGGGCCATAGTGTGTCAAGAAATGGGAACTTGATTTTGGAATCCTAAAAGTGTAAATTCAGGAAAGTCGACCATATTCCAGTAAATTTATGACCAGAAACTATTTTTATACCTATCTTCATATAAGAACTTGGGAGAAACTAAAACGGGTCATATTACGCCAAAAACCAAACTTTCCTAAAAAGGAAACTTTTTGACACAAATTTCTAAGGGATGTGGTCATATGTACTTTTAAACACCAATTACCCTTGATTATGCTCCCAATAGTCTAAGAATCTATAGCTTATGCATGTGTCTTGTTCTTAGGGTGCTAGGACCAGAATCTATCTGTGTTTGAAGAATCATTTATCTGTTCAAGGTGAGTTTCTTGTGTCCCCTTTTTACTACTATTTTGGGGTGAAACATGCTCTGTTTGAACTAAACTTTATTGGATACTATTATGCGATGCTATTGTATATTGTGGCTATTGTTAGAACCTGCATATTTGTATCATAAATCATTAATTCTATGTGAACCGCTTGATTATATAGGTAGATCTACTTGGGGAAACCCCCACGCATAGTGCCTTCCGATGAGAAGGGTACCACACTGAGATCCTGCGGGGTCGTTGCGGCATGTAACAGGTTTTGTAAGATACTATGGTGTACCATTCGACAGGTATGGTATGCTGCTATGAGGCTCAGTTTCCCTTATGGGATTACCGACAACACAAGTTTAGAAGAGGCTAGCCGGGGTTGAGTGCAGGGTTGAATTGTGATCCCACACTGTGATACTATGCTTTTTAACTATACTATGGTTCAATGAGCCCTTTTGTTTTTGAACTTCAAGTACTTGAACTCACCAACTTTTTAGTTGACACAAATCTTTTTGAGCAAGTTTCAGGTAATCCTCATTGAGCTTGGACCTTATGAAAGACTCCAAAGATGACTTAGCACCGTGACTACCTAAATGGCATTACTAGGATTTTAAATCATCTGAACATTTAGTTTTTAATATGTATGTTTTGGGATAGTATTGTATTGGATGCTTCTATTCTCAGGGTTTGACGGTGTTAACCCGGATAACATTGATGTAATGTAATGCCATTATGATTTCTCTCTTTGTGCGCTCTTGTGTGGTTCTGTTTCCGCTGCCATGTATGTTACTAGTCTGAGACATCCCACCCTCTTCTGGGCCCGGGGTGTGACAGATTAGTATCAGAGCCACAGGTTGTAGAGAAATCGGGAATACCTTAGTAGACCCTAGGCTACAACCCTGATACCCTAGGACTGTCCTGTTTTGGAATGTGTTGGGATGAATGGGTTGGGTAAATTGATGATTACACTTGATCAACGTAATCATGAATTTACCGGACGCATGAATTCCGGCACGATCCCCTATTTGGTGTTAAGAATCTTTTCTTTGCATAGAATATGCTCTGTGTGAGTCTAAATCTTGTCTTGTCTATGAGGTAACCTGTGTTTCTATTAATATGAGATACTACTGCCATTGTTACTAATGTAACTGTCATTATGAGATACTACTACCTTCGTTACTGCTGTAACTGTTATTATGAGATACTATCGTCACTATTGGCATGAGCTATGAGAAACCAAATTACTCATGATGATTTTACAGGAACTCGAGGACTATGGCCAACAACGGTAAAGCACCCGCACTCCCCGTGGACGAGACCGCCCCTATAGGACGGCTGAGAAGGGCGACTTCCCTATCTCAATATGAGGAGTACATTAGGCGACTTCCCTATCTCACCCTGGATGGATATCTGTTACATCCGATGATACAGATCCATCCGAAGATTCATCCCCGACATCTCAGTCAAGGAGCCGGACCCGCTCCAACTCACACCATGTACCAGCACCGGCGCACTCGCCCATCCCACCTATTGGGAATAGGGGCGCGCGAGTCATCACTCGACCATGGAAGAGCGCCCGACCTGGAGCTTCTGTCTCGTTTAGGATGCCGCCTCCTCCACCTCCACCAGCGACTTCTCCTGCACTGGCGCCCCCTATGATGGGACCACCTAGACACCTACCTCAGGACGAGTTTTGGATGCCTTCGAGGCGCAACATGTACGATGGACCGAGCATTCTAGCGGGAGACCACTACTCGCAGTCCAGCAGTTGTGCTAGTGACTTTGACCCGTCTGACCCCACGTTGAACGATATTTTGAGGACCATCAATCGTCATGAGTTGACGATTCAGCACGCCACAAGGACCTCGCAGTCCTCCCAATTTCAGGCACTAATGGCGTCCCATGGTGTCCAACGCTTGGAGCAAGAACAAAAGAAGAAGGGGTCAAGCTGGTTCGGGTGGTTAAAGAAGAAATGGCAGTAGTGACTGGGTGAAACTTGATTATTGAATGATGCTATCTTTATGAGAAACTATTTATCTCTGATACTATTTTTGGGGGTGATGGCACCTTCCAGCTTGTATTGCTACGAAACTATCGACCCTATTTGATGTTTGTTTTACTATCTATGATTGAACTTCTCTTATGATACTATCTTATCTATTGCTGGTTGCCTATTTGGTTATGTATTAGTTTATTCTAGGAATCTATCTTGATTGCCTTTTTGAATTGCTAATTGATTCCATATATATGTGAGTCTATGTATGACTTTTTGTGTGTTATGTGAATCCTTGTGTGTTGTGGAACGACCTTAGGGAGTCAATTGTGTGTGGGATACTCGAAACAATTATGAGACACTAAATGAGTTTCACTATGATTGACACCAGAATGCCGCTTAGAAGGGAAACACGCGAGGGAAGAAACCGGGGTGTTGGACGCCCCAGGGGTCGAGGTGGGAATCAATCACCCACTCCACCTAGGGCCAACCGGGAGGAGAACTCTAACCGCGAAAACGATGAGAGGATTGCCAACTTGGTGGCCCAACAAATTGCAAATGCTATTTCCACCATCATCACGCAAATAAATGTTGATCGGGGAAATACATCCCAGAATGATGGACTCAGAAACAATGCGGGGGATGCTGGGAACGTTGAAGAAGTAAGAACCGGGTGTTCTTACAAAACTTTCATGTCATGCAAGCCTAAAGACTTCTTCGGCACCAAGGGAGCAATAGACACCTACCGCTGGCTGGACGAAATGGAAGCTGTACTGGACATAAGCGAATGCAAGAACGAGCATATGGTCAGGTTTGCCTCCCAATCCCTAAAGGGGCCAGCCTTAGAATTATGGAAGACTATCGTTCAGCCAAGGGGCAGGGATGCCGTCGGCCGCATGAAGTGGTCGGAATTTTGAGAACTGATGACCGGTAAGTACTGTCCCATGAACCAGCTGGAGAAGCTAGAGGCGAATTTTTGAGCCTGGAAATGAGGGCTCAAATTACACCGGTACATCAACCGATTCTCTGCTTTATCCCAACTTGTGCCTCATTTGGTAACTCCCGAATCTAAAGGCGTAGCCCGATTTATCTGGGGCCTGCATCCCAGAGTCAGAAGCATGGTCCGATCTGCTAGACCTACAACCCTTCAATCGGCTGTCAATCTTACTGGCAGCCTAACAGACGACCTGATCAGGGCTGGATGGACAGATCAGGGGAGGAACAAGGATAAGAAGAGGTTATTGGGCGAGAAGAGAAGGTGCATTGATGTTAGAAGGCCCAGTGCCGGTGGTAGTAGCTCAAACAGGAAGACCGATGAAAGGTCAAGGTGTGATGGACAAGGAGCAAGAGGTCAACGGCTGTAGGTAGGCACCAACCCCTTATGCACCAAATGCAAACTACACCACCAAGGGGAATGCAATCCGATGCCCTGCTTTAGGGGCAAACGAACCGGCCACCTGATTCAAGACTGTACTTTCGAGCCCGGGAAGCAATGCTACGAATGCGGGGATCCGGGGCACATGCGAAATAGGTGCCCCAAGCTAGCAAGAGACAAGGACGCTAGGCCTAAGAAGCCTAAAGGGAGAGCATTCGTGATGGACCCCAATGGTGCACGCAAAGATCCTGACGTGGTAAATGGTACGTTCCTCATTAATAACCACCCTGCTACTATTTTGTTTGATACTGGAGCAACCGAAAGTTTTGTTTCCCCTACCTTTAGGCATTTAATTGATTTGGAGGCTTGTGCCCTAACTGATGCTTACGCGGTGGAATTAACTGATGGTAAAATAATAGAAACCATTATCACTTTAGGGGGATTTGATGCAGTTGTGGGAATGGATTGGTTAGCAAAATATAAGGCTGTAATTGTATGTGGTGAGCGCTTGCTTAGGATACCTTTAACTGATGGAAGCACGCTAACAATCCACAGTGACAGAAACAACACGCTATACCCTATGATTTCCCACTTGAAGGCTACCAAGAGTCTCCGCAAGGGATGCTCAGCCTTCATAGTCTACGTTATGAAAGCAATAAAGGAAAAGAGGATCAAAGATATACCGTGGTGGCTGAATACCTGGAAGTTTTTCCCGAGGACCTACCGGACTACCTCCGACTAGACAGGTCGAATTCCAAATCGACCTAGTGCCTGGTGCCGCACCAGTGGCTAAGGCGCCTTACCGACTCGCTCCACCCGAGATGAAGGAGCTAATGGTGCAAATCCAGGAACTATTGGATAAGGGATTTATTCGGCCGAGTGTTTCTCCATGGGGCGCACCAGTGTTATTCGTTAAGAGAAGGACGGACACTGTGAATGTGTATCGACTACCGCGACCTTAACAAGCTTACAATCAAGAATCGCTATCCCCTCCCAAGAATCGATGACTTGTTCACCAACTACAAGGAGCCAGCTACTTCTTCAAAATAGACTTAAGGTCGGATATCACCAGCTAAGGGTGAGAGAGGAAGATGTACCCAAAACAGCTTTTCGACAAGGTACGGGCACTATGAATACTTAGTCATGCCCTTCGGACTGACTAATGCACCCACCGCATTCATGGATCTTATGAATCGAGTGTGTCGTCCATACCTAAACAAGTTTGTCATTGTGTTTATCGACGACATCCTGATCTACTCCCATAGCCGTGAAGAACACGTGAAGCACCTCAGACTGATTCTTGAATTGCTCAAGAATGAACAGCTTTATGCAAAATTCTCTAAATGTGAGTTTGGATGCGCGAAATCCAATTTTTAGGGCATGTGGTGAACGAGGAAGGAATTCAAGTAGACCCGTCAAAGATTGAAGCCATTAGAAACTGGAAAATTGCTGAAACTCCTACTGAGATAAGGCAATTTCTTGGTTAGCTGGATACTACCGAAGGTTTATTAAGGATTTCTCATGGATTGTGCAACCATTGACCGCTCTAACCAAGAAAAACATGACCTTCACATAGGGGATGGAGCAGAGCATACGAGTTACTCAAGGAGAAACTATGTAGTGCACCAATCCTCGCCCAACCTGAAGGCATTAATGATTTTGTAGTTTATTGCGACGCCTCACGTCAAGGACTTGGATGTGTGTTGATGCAGCGAGATAAAGTGATTGCTTACGCATCCAGATTGTTGAATGAGCATGAGAGAAACTATACTACCCATGATCTGGAGCTGGTGCCGTGGTGTTTGCTCTCAAGATATGGAGACACTACCTTTACGGTACCAATTGCGTCATCTACACCGACCATAAAAGTCTGCAACACATCCTTGAACAAAAGATGCTAAATATGCGCCAGCGAAGGTGGGTAGAACTGCTGAGTGATTATGAATGCGAATTCGCTACCATCCAGGAAAGGCCAATGTGGTGGCTGATGCCCTAAGCAGAACAGAAAGGGAGAAACCCCTTCATGTCCGTGCTCTGAGAATGAGCGTGTATACCATCTTACCACTAGATGATAGAGCCAAAAGGAAGCCTTGAGCAATACCAACTAGTGAAGAAATTCTAAAAGGAATGGAAAAACGTTTGGAAGTGAGTAATGACGGATTGTATAAGCATGAGGGAAGGACATGGGTACCGAAACACGAAGGAATTAGAGAAATAGTCCTAGATGACGCACACAAATCTAGATACTCATTCATCCGGGGAGCGACAAAATGTATCAGGACTTAAGGGCTCTTTTCTGGTGGCCCGGAATGAAGAAATCCATTGCTACCTATGTAGGGAAGTGCCTGACATGTGCAATGGTAAAGGAAGAGAACCAAAAGCCATCAGGAACCTTACAACAGCCCGAAATTCCCGAGTGGAAATGGGATAAAATTACGATGGACTTCGTTACAAAGTTGCCAAGAACGTCTCGTGGACATGATGCAATCTGGGTAATAGTGGATAGGCTGACCAAATCAGCTCACTTCCTACCGATACGAGAAGATTACGACTTACCGAAACTAGCTCGAATATACATTGATGAGATTGTAACAAGACATGGAGTGCAACTATCGATTATCTCAGACCGTGACAGTCGTTTCACTTCACGATTTGGAAGTCTCTCCAGCAGGCTTTGGGACGCGACTTACTGAGCACTGCATACACCCACAGACCGATGGCAAAGTGAAAGAACCATTCAAAAGTTGGAGGACATGTTGAGAGCTTGCGTACTCGATTTCGGGGAAGTTGGGATAATCACCTTCCTCTGGTGGAGTTTTCCTATAATAATAGTTATCACGCAAGTATAAAAGCAGCCCCATACGAAGCCCTATATTGCAGAAAGTGTCGTTCACCTTTGAGTTGGAATGAGATTGGTGATAGCCAAATTATGGGTCCTGATATTATAATGGAAACCACAGACAAAGTGTTCAAGATTAGGAACAATTGAGAGCAGCCCGAGATCGTCAAAAGAGTACGCCGATAGAAGGCGAAAGCCCCTAGAATTTCAACTGGGCGATAGAGTGATGCTAAAAGTGGCGCCATGGAAAGGCATGTAAGATTTGTAAGAACGGCAAGTTAAGCCCAGATACATTGGACCATTTGAAATATTATCGAGAGTTGGCCCGGTAGCATACCAGTTAAGGCTACCCCAAGAGCTGAGCTATGTACATGACACTTTTCATGTGTCCAACTTAAAGAAGTGTTTCATTGATAAGGCCTTGGAACTCCCATTGAAAGATGCCAAATCACTAACGAGTTGAAGTTTGTGGAAGAACCCATAGAGATCACCGACCGACTAGTCCAGAACTCAGACGAAGCCAGATACCCAAAGTTAAAGTAAGATGGAACTCTAGACGAGGACCTGAATTCACATGGGAATGAGAAGATGTGATGAATAAGGAGTATCCACACTTCTTTAAGCCCACTCGTTCAGAATCCTAAACGGTGGGTGAATGTACCAACCGACTCCTAGGTCAAACTCCCAGAATCTAATGTGATTTAGCATTGTATTATTGCATCATCTCATTTTATATATGTATCTCCTTTTCTTTATGGTTAATGAATTTCTATGATTTATGCAACCCTGTTTGACTGTTGTTTAAAATGTTTAAGCCTAGAGCTTGTTCCTGAGGCTAGAAAATTCACTTAATTGACCTTATCCTTTGATAATTGTACATAAAATTTAAATCCGAGTCTTCCTTATGAAAAACTTTCCCTAGGCGCTTCACAACTATTTAGGCGCCTCACAACTGTTTAGGCACATGACGACTGTCCAGGCGCATTTGGCAGTTAGGCGCATCGCCACTGTTTAGGCGCATGACGACTGTCCAGGCGCATTTGGCAGTTAGGCGCCTTGCCACTGTTTAGGCGCATGAAGACTATTCAGGCGCCCTGAAAGTGGGCGCATGAGCACTGTTCGGTCATTTTAGCCACACTTAGCATTTTAAAAATATCCAAACCCTTCTAAAAGCTTTTGACCTGGTATGCGCACCTCCAAACCAGCCAATGCATGGATTGTTGCCATGCATTCGACCATTCCACCCTCCAACCACACCACTCCTCAGTTTTCATTAACCCAAATCCACACTCCACCAAAATTCTTACTTCCTTTCAAAACTGAATTCCCCATTTCATTTCACTCTTTCACAACCTCTCGAAATCTCTCTCTCTCTTTCTCGGCAATTCCTTTCACCAAAAACCCGAGGACTTTTCTGAAGACTTCATCAAGCAGGAACTAGAGTAGCAAGCTTCAAATCTGGACTCTTGAACCAGTAGTTCCTACACTCTCTAAACCATCTTCAAACCCGAAACATCTTGTGTGTAAGTCTCTTGTACCCGAAAAAACTATTATTGTTGTTTTCCCTACCTTTCCTTCCTTGTAACCCTGTTTCTTGTTCAAAGGCGGGAACCTATGACCAAGCTAATTTTTTTGTGTGACTTTCAGATATACAAGAGGTACACTTTCCTTCATACATGTTTACCTTACATTATTGCCATGAATCTACCCGAAGACCTCTTTCATGGGTCTTTGGGGCCATCCAACCATCTGCCATGATTCTAACCTCATTCCACACTTAAATACTTGTTTAAACACCTTGTAATCATTTTATAACCTGGTCATATCGAGTATTTAGAATAATTGGTTTTTTAAACCTGGAAATTCATGTTACACATGTGTAAATGATGACTTATGTGTCCAACCATGACCTTGTTACCATAGGTTGCTGTGCCCGTGGGTAAATCTGAATTTTTAGAATGTTTGATGATGTTCAACTATTTTGATACTGGGATGGATATGTTGGTATGATGAATTGGACCTTAGAATGCTTATTAGGGACCCGAATAAGTGATAGATGTAGCATAACATAGCCAAATTTGTGACAACTTGTTAGATACAAAATTTTCAGGCCCTAAAACTATTAAAACAATGGCTAAAACCGGACTTGGTGAAATTTTGTGTTAACATGTTAATTCTATGAACTTACTTGGCTTAACCGGGTCTAACCGGGGGATTCTTGGATGAAATCTTAAGAAATAATGTAACAAGCCTAAAAACCTTTAAGGCCTTAATATTTTAGAAATTTAAAGGACCATAAACTCATATTTGAGGAAAGGACTTAAAGAAAATGAAATAAAGTGTCGATTTCGGGTAAAGACGGGTTTTAACTGGTTAAATGTTGGACACAAGATTTTGTGCAAATGACCCCAAAACCCTTTGTAAAATTGGTCTAAAAGTGATATAAGGACCCCTAGAATCTATTAAGGGCCATAGTGTGTCAAGAAATGGAAAGAACCAACTTCGGGGTAAAAATTGTAATTTTGGAAATTTGAGGGACTAAAAGTGTAAATTCGGGAAAGTCGACCATATTCCAGTAAATTCATGACCAGAAACTATTTTTATACCTATCATCATATAAGAACTTGTGAGAAACTAAAACGGGTCATATTACGCCAAAAACCCAAACTTTCCAAAAAAGGAAACTTTTTGACACAAATTTCTAAGGGATGTGGCCATATGTACTTTTAAACACCAATTACCATTGATTACACTCCCAATAGTCTAAGAATCTATAGCTTATGCATGTGTCTTGCTCTTAGGGTGCTAGGACCTGAATCTATCTGTGTTTGAAGAATCATTTATCTGCTCAAGGTGAGCTTCTTGTGTCCCCTTTTTACTACTATTTTGGGGTGAAACATGCTCTGTTTGAACTAAACTTTATTGGATACTATTATGCGATGCTATTGTATGTTGTGGCTATTGTTAGAACCTGCATCTTTGTATCACAAATCATTAATTCTATGTGAACCACTTGATTATATGGGTAGATCTACATGGGAAACCCCCACGCACAGTGCCTTCCGATGAGAAGGGTACCACACTGAGATCCTGCGGGGTCGTTGCGGCATGTAACAGGTTTTGTAAGATACTATGGTGTACCATCCGGCAGGTATGGTATGCTTCTATGAGGCTCAGTTTCCCTTATGGGATTACCGCAACACAAGTTTAGAAGAGGCTAGCCAGGGCTGAGTGCAGGGTTGAATTGTGATCCCACAACTGTGACACTATGCTTTTTAAACTATACCATGGGTTCAATGAGCCCTTTTGTTTTTGAACTTCAAGTACTTGAACTCACCAACTTTTTAGTTGACATAAAATCTTTTTTAGCATGTTTCAGGTAATCCTCGTTGAGCTTGGACCTTATGAAGAACTCCAAAGATGACTTAGCACCGTGACTACCTAAATGGCATTACTAGGATTTTTAAATCATCTGAACATTCAGTTTTTAATATGTATGTTTTGGGATAGTATTGTATTGGATGCTTCTATTGTCGGGTTTGACGGTGTTAACCGGATAACATGATTAATGTAATGCCATTATGATTTCTCTCCTTATGCGCTCTTGTGTGGTTCTGTTTCCGCTACCATGTATGTTGCTAGTCTGAGACGTCCCACCCTCTTCTGGGCCCGGGTGTGACATCTGCTATGTTTATTACAGCTAATCCTATCCAACACTCTAAAACAAACATATCAAAGTTCGATATCATTTTCTCAGACTCTAAAAAAGGTTTTATTATCATTTTGATTCAATTCACAACTGAAAAATAGTTGGCTGATCTTTTTACAAAAGCATTTTTACCAGGTCGATTTGAATATTTGGTCGAGTCAATTGGACTTATTAATCCTGTTAAAAAACTGATGTTCAATAGAAAAACTGAATCAAAGTTAACTGCTTGATTGTATATATTGTGTGTGTATGTTCAAGAAAATGAAAAGCAAATACAAAAATAGAAATTACAAAATCAATAGAAAAATATAAAACAAAAACACAAAAATAGAGTTTTTCTTGTTAGTTAAGTGTTTAGGACTGAATCTGTCTTTGCAATTTATGAGAAATGATAGATACATTAGTTATGATCAGTTGCATACTTCACTCGCTACTAAAGTCTGACGTGATCAGATATGATGTGCAGGTAAACTCATGCAATTATAATGAAAAAGTAAATTCTTATGATTAAACTAAATCATCATGCATTAATGTTTGTCCATATTAGTACCAATGAGTAGTGTTGACTTCTCAAATTGATTGCTTGTTAAGTCATAATCTCACACCTGGTGGCGATATGAATAACCATTGAGCTCTAATTAATTTAAAGCATCTAATCACTTCTTTGTTATGAGTCATCATAGACCTGAAGTGACGAGATATCATTTGTTGTAAGTAATTACAGACCTGGATATTCTTACTTGATGCAAAAAGATACCAATGTGCACAATCTCAACATGAGATCTGGTTATAAGTATATGTCAGGTTAACAAGTTAAGAAAAGTGATTTCTTACATATCTTGATGAGGGTTGAACTCTCTAAGTCTAAGTGTGACTTACATAATGTCATATCTAATCATACCTTAATCAATCCAAGAATTGAAAAAGTAAGTGTGCTGAGTATCTTGCCAAAAGCACTCATTTTCTGTCCATAGATCTCATGTCTCCTTTGCTATAGAAATGCTGACCTAGAACACACTTGATCAGGATTTAATCACTGTCTATGACTATCCATCTTTTTATTTTATTTTAATGTGCTGATCTTAACTGATATGATCTTACTGCAGGCATGTGATTTAATTGTATATAGTAGTTTTTTATTTTACTTTAATTTTGATTTTTTTGCATGATTTTCTATGTGCAGGTATGTTGATAATGATTAGTTTTCTCTTCTTGCAAAATCAAAGAAACTTCTAAGTTTGTAAAACTTAAAAGTTTAGGGGGAGTAAAAATGAAAAAGAGAAAATAATTGATTTTCAAAATGTGTAAAAGAAATCAAAAATAAAGTGTTTTGGATGAAACGATGAAGCTGCAATTTCAAGCATATGTGTGTTTGATATGATGTAAAAATGAACCTGAAAACGAATTCAAATTCAGTGGAAAAGCTTCTTGTAAACAAAATAAGATAATTTGTATTTGTAAAAAATTAAATAGAGACTAAAATAATGGGAAATTAATTTTTGAAAATTTGAAATAAAAATAACGGTCAAAAACAAAAATAAAAATTTTGAATGTCAAAAATGTTAAAATTGAAGGAAATTATCGAAAATTTTGGGTGTTAGTCAAACAATTTTGACTAAGTATTGAAAATTGAATGTGAACAGTGTTAATGTGTTTAAATAGTATTCAGATGGATGATGAGAAAAATTACAAGTGTCAAGACTTATGGAAGTATCCTCATGCGCCTGAACAGTACCCTTAAGCCCAATTCAGGAGTACGGTGACTTTTCAGAAATTTGCACAAGTGTTGGGCGTTCATTCAAGCTCATGCACCTAAACAGTTGTCATGTGTTTGGAAAATTGGTTAAGTATTGGGCGTATTATCTTGCTCATGCGCCTAAACAGTACCAGACTTCCAAGGGGTCAGGCGTTTGAAGTGAAAAATTACCAAGTCTTGAGCGTTTCATCTAGTCACATGCGCCTGAACAATGCCAAGGCGCCTAAACAGTGCTTATGCGCCTGAACAGTTCTCATGCGTCTATACCTTATGCGCACAAACAGTGCTCATGCGACTGAAAAACTTAGGGAAATTTAGTCTCATGTGACTGAATAGTGCTAATGCGCCTGACCTCATGCGCATAAACAGTGCTCATATGCCTAAATTTTCACTTATATATATATATATATATATATATATATATATATATATATATATATATATATATATATATATATTCAACACTTGTGATTTAATCATTCATTCACTCCAAATCCTCTAAAAACGCTCTTGACACTCATACACTCACATCATTCAGCTCATCATTTCTAATTGTTTGGTGTTAATTCTTGTAATTTATAGGTATATACGCTGAATCTAAACTTCATTTAGAGATGAAATTCATCTGATTTCAAGTTTATACATCGAATTCGATCGGGCGTTTTAGATCTGTGTAGGCGTATGAACCCTAGTTCGAAGGAAAATTTGAAATTTGTGAAAATAATGTGCATAAACAACTAAAATTGGACATTGAATGATGATGTACACATGTTTTCGAACATATTGGTGTGATTAAATCATTATTTCAAAAAATTTGTTCTTGATGTTCATGATCCTCAGTCGGGTTTTGAATATGAACAGTCAAATTCATGAAATTGTTAATAAAATGTCAAATTAATCATAAAATTTCATTCATTAATCTGATTTTGAGAAAAATTTAAATGATTTAGTATGTTTAAATCATTCAAACACTAACTTGAATACAAATCTGCTCTTGACAGAGTATGTTGAACACTTGAAAAAAAATTTAAAGTTAAGTTTGAAAGTTTAAAAATGCTAATTCAATTGAAATCTAATCAAAGTTCAAGACATTTAATGCATTACTTGATTATTATGAATTGTGTAAATCAAACTTGTAACCAATATACTCTTGTTCATGTAATGAGATATATATAAACACTTAGAAAATTTTTAAGTGTTTTGGTTCAAAATTGATAAATCACAATTTGTTTTTAAGTTTTGCAAATTCAAAAGTGACTAAATTTCTTTGTTTTATGCATTTAGATGGATGAGCTTAAGTTTGAACCAAAGCATAATGTAGCTGCTTTTCTTAACGAAGACGTTCGAGATGCCATTGGTTATGAAGAAATGATCAGATTTCTGTTAAGGACGAAGTATGTGTATGCTATGTGTTACCAACCAGTCATCTATGCTAGACTGATTAAGAAGTTTTGGAACACTGCTAATGTGGAGATAGATGAGGAAGTAGAAAAGTTGTTCGAGGTTTTATTACTAATGAAAGGATGGTAGAAGTATCTGAACAAGCCATTCGAGAAGCTCTAAGGCTGGGAATAAATGACCCACGAGATTTGGTTGAATTAACTTTTGATGAGTGCAGAGAAACTTTTATTGCCATAGGTCATCCGGATAACTTTCCGAGGAAACAATTTTTCCGAGCAAGAGTGTATAATCACTGGAAATTATTATGTTATATATTCCAACACGGTATGTCCAAGAGAAGTGCGGGTTGGAACTCTTTTCCTGTTGATATAGCATCTCCAATTGTTGCCATTGCAACAAACAAAAGATTCAACATGGCTCGTTGGATTATGAATGGATTTGTCTTTAACTTGGAGAATGGAATAAGAAATAAGTATCTAATGTATCCCAGATTCCTGCAGATGATCATAAATGAAGCCAATCCTGATTATCATGCTTATGGAGTTGGTGGTGAAAGATTGATTCTTGAGCATATGACAGAAACTTCATACAAATGACTAGCAATGAATACTAGTGCTCCTAATGTACCAATGTTTGACTATATGAGGGCTGTGGCTCAAGATGAGGTAAACATAAATGAAGATCATTTCGTTTACTTAAGGATGAACCGGTTTATCCAAACGACCTGATTGAGGTAGATCCTCAAGAGTTATTTGATGAAGATGAAGATGAGGATGACGATAATGATGAGAATGTTGATGATGATAGTTCTAGTTCCACATCTGATGATGATGATGATGGCAATGATGGTGGAAATGAAATTAATGAAATCATTAATGAAGTAATTGAAGAAGTTATGGAAGAAGTTGATCATGTAGATGAACAACAAGAAGAGATTCAAAATGTTGATAATTCTAATGATGACATTAATCAGTATTTAGATTTTGATGTTCAAAACACAGAGGTTATTGAACCTGTTGTGCATGTGGATGAGGAACAAGAGAAAGATGATCAAATTTTGATAGAGTCCTTGAAAGAAGAAAACTCAAACAAGGATAAGATCATTGAGAATCTAAAAGAAGAAAATGAGAAGTTAAAAGAAGAACTGTTAAAGAAAGATGTTATGATTGCTGACTTGGAAAGAGAAAAAGAAGAGAATGTACAGAGTTTTGAAGTAATGATGAAAGATTATGATCTAATGGAAGAAAGATTAAAAGAGTTAAAAGAAAGTCATGGGCATTGAAAGAAGAATTTGAAAAGATGAAGGAAAGCTTGAAATCTCCATCTTCTGATGTTATGATTGTATCTGAAGTCACTCCTATTGATGTTAAAAAGATAGCTGAATTAAATAGAGGGAAGAGAAAGATTGATGAAGTTGATGTATCAGCTCGTGCTGAATCTTCATCGAAAGCATAAAAGATTGCATCTGAAGCTTAAATGCAAGAAAGTCAAGAGTTTGAAGCACAAGAGAAGATTGAAGCTCTTGATGATTTAGACTCAGAATTTCAAGATGCATGGTATAATGAAGTGTTAGAAGATGAAGATATAGTAGAAGTCAATTATTCTCCTGTTGAGGCTATAACAGATGATATTCCTATTGATTTTGAGGACAAGTATAACTACTTGGTTAACATGAAATATAACAAAGTTTTTCTGGATGGGTTGACTGTATCCCAAATCAATGAAGAATATGCAAAGTGCATAACATCTGAATCCATTGCACCAGTGGTTCTGAATGAGATTGTTGTAGAACACGGTGAATGGAACCTTATCAGTGAAAGTATAAATGTTGAAGAACTTTCTTCTTTAGAATTACATCACCTAGATAAAGAAAATATGAATGTTGATGAGATTATGGTTGCAATCGAGGAATTATCCAAGGAAAAGCTGAACAGACTTCAAGTAGAATCACTAAGAAATTTAGTAAGAAGTTTTCAAGAAACTGAAAAGCAGACAAACAGAATGATAGTGCTTGACATGGATAATCCATAATATCTTGAGATTACTAAAAGAACAAGGATTTTGAAGCCTCAGGAGATTAAAAATATGGAATTGATAAGGAGTGGTCACGAAAGAAGATAGGTATTAATGAATATGTTTCCTGAAAATGAAAAGCAAGCTTATCAGGTGTCAGTTGAACAAAAACAACTTTGGAATAAAGCTCGAACTGCAGGTGATTTTGTTTGAAACGTTTTACAAAATGGACAATCGATTTCTGAATTGCTAAACGCAATGATTGTTCCTGATACAACTAAACAAGTGAAGATAGTCGCGTGGAAGTATGACGAAATCTTTGATGCATTTTTTATTAAATGAGTAAATGCTATATGTGATGTCTATCACTTTTACTCGAGCATCATTGAACTTCCAGTTCAAGACTTGAAAGATTTGAACAGGCTGCCTCTGATTAACCCAACCAAAGCAAGTCACGGTGAAAACTTTGTACAGTTACTGAATCGAGGTATATCTAGAATGAGTTCATTTTTGAAGACTTGCTGTGATCAAGAAGACAAAGAATATTTCAATTCATTGAAGAGTAGAAGAAAATATGCTGATACAGCTAAAGAACAAGAGAAATTTTTGGAAGCATACAGTGATAAATACTTTGAGAAAGTAACTAATCCAGGACTTAAAGTGATTGATGGAACTCAAACTACAAAGCCAATTTTAAGATGTTTTTATAATGTTGATACTTTTGAGTTAAAACTTGTCCGAAATCTCGACGATTGGGATAAAGACATGATCTCACTTTGTAGAGTGTTTGAGCTTACATTGCTACATCCAAGTTACATATCATTTTTGTCTACACAAAAGTTTGAATGTGTTTCTTTAGAAGTTGCTGAAAACGATAAGAAGTACTTTATGACGATCATCAATGTTATGGACGCTGCAATGGAACTAATTGCATTACGCAAAGTGTTGGCGTATGCAAACATTGTAAAAAAGGATATCAAGTCAATTGAGTTTATGAGGATATCAAGTAAAGGAGTGCTAGAAGTTCATTCTCAAGATTATCCAAAACCTTTGGAATTCTATGCAAACATTGATAGGTTTACCAAAGGAGACTCTCGAGATGATGTAAAAGATGGAGATCAAGACTAATGCTTCAAAGCCTGAGCAAGGTATTCTTGCAGGTAAATTCAAGTCCGCGATCGCAAAAGCTTTGAAGGAACTCGAGCTTTACAAAGAGAAGCCGATGTCCAAGGTTAAAGAAGAGCCAAAAGATTATTTTGAAGATTGAAGATTGAAGAATTGAAAATTGAAGATTGAAGATTCAAGATTCAAGATCATGAAGACTGAAGATTTTGAAGATAGAAGACAAATGTAATCTTAGGGGAGTATTGTTAGACTCTTAGAAGATTAAAATTTTGTCTTTGTATGTTTTTTTGTCATAGTATAGGGACTTATTTGTAAATATATGTTCCTTAGTTCGTGATAGTATATATAGGATATTTTATGTATGTGCAGGGTAGACTAGACTAGACCAGACAAGACTAGACTAGACCAGACTAGACCGGACAAGACCAGATTAGAAACAACAAATAAGAAACTGTTAGAATCAGTTGAATGAATTATAACCCTACATATTGTATCCATGCATTTACTATCAATGAATCTATGAATTTTTTGATATAATTGCATGTGTTTGATTACTTGTGTTTGAATTGATCATTGCATCATGAAATCATCACAGATTCGATCCTTTTTAACCGATCAACAAAACTAACCTGCAATGCAACTTATGCCATTACCAGTTCCCGATCATCATTCTAACATGTACTTAGCATAGGTCTAATATGTTACAAGCTTAAAACATAACAAACATCATCACAACATCATAGAAATCACTTAAAACAAACATACTTCAAACACAACTGTATACCATGTAAAACTCATAGTTTGGTTTAGGAAAACAACAGTTATTATGCATATCAGCCCCAAAACATGTAGACAACATGTAAAAGAAGGGATCTAGAACTCACCTCTAACTACTTTCGAGTAAAACTCCTCCAAACCTGAGAGCAAGCTGGAGTTTTAGCACCTAACACACCAAAACAAGCAGCCAACACAAGAAACATGTAAGAATCAGTCCAGCAGCTCGAACACAGCTGAAAACCAAGTAGAAAACACAAGAAAACCTCACCGACAAGCAGCTCTTCCTCCTCTCTCTCTCTCTCTCTAGAACCGATTGCAGCTTCTTCTTTCTTCTACAGCTGAGAGCAAGATCTGTAAAAGAAGAGGTGTGGGCTGCCATGCTTCTTTTAAATCCTGTAATGGGCAAGTTTGCCACTTGCACAACTTTAACCCCTTGACTTGGGATATTTCACCTTTCTTTCTTTTTAATCTTCGTTTCTTTTCCTTTTAGTAAATTTCTGGGTGTTACATGGTCCCTCAACTTTGGTTCCCCAACCTCTTTCTTTTATTTATCTCAAAATCATATATTCTTGAGTTTTGTATATTTTATAAAATGTGAAATACATAGACTTAGATTATGAAACTTCATTTAACTTAATATGGTCTCAAATAACTTCTAGAAATATTTGGTTTAAAATATTTAGACTTAGATATCACACTTTACATTTTTGCAAAAATCGGGTTTTAGGGTGAGCTATATTTGCTAAACCGCATTGGTGAGCAAAAGGGTTTTGAGAAAACTTTGTGTATATTTCACTTACTGAAAAATTTAGATTTTTAAATTTTCATAGGATGTTGGGGGTGTCGTGGGGTTGGTTGAGTCACCAACGTGATGAAACGCGTTGATTCGCGTGTTTTCGGGTAGCAATGGGTTACCTTGTCATGTGAGGTGGGTGCGATGGATGTGTGGGCTGCCAAAGGAGCTTGGAATGGTGAGAGAAGGTTGTTTAAATTGGTGGGTTAGTTCAGGTTATAAGATCAATGGATTAGAGATGTGAACTTGATGATGTGTGGGTGTGTGTGTGTATGTGTTCAAGTGATGCTTACCTTGGCACTAATGGTCGATGATGCTTCACCTAAGGATTGTTTATGTCTTGAAATAGGGCTGGAACTTGGAGTTCTTGAGTGTGCAATAGGGGTTGAACCTAGAGGCTTGGGAAATCAAATCAAGATAAGAAGATCAAGCCTTGCGAGAAGTATAAGTTGTCGTGCGAAAACTGGTTCTCGTGCGACAACAACAAGTCGCGCGAGAACTAGTGACTCAAGCGAAACTCTTAGTTTAGTATAAGTAGCAGTTTTGTAATGTAATTAGTAAGCTTTTTGTTCATTTCCTGATTTTGTACATACTGAAATTTGTAACCAAATCAGATAGCAATACTACTCGAAGTTATTTACATCTTGAGTTCATGTTCATCAATTGATTCAATCTTAACCATAATGTCAATATTCCGCATTTTCATTACAAGATCGATCTACATATTGTATTGATCTTTACATTTGGTATCAGAGCAAGGTGTTGCTCTTGATACACAGATTTTCATTCCGCAATCATTCGTATTAAGACGTTAAACATGAAGATTGAAGACCTGAAGGTTATGGTTGGATATGACTCGATTTCGAAGGTAAAATTGACGAAATCGAAGGTGAACACAGATGAAATCGACTTTGTTACTTGCTAAAATGATGATTTGCATCAATACACTCAGTATCTTCAAGTTTTGATGATGAAAAACTGAAGAATTGAAATCGCAGCAGTGAATCAAACATAAAAAGTCAATTTTGATGAAGTTTTCGCATGAATAACCGCTTTTTGGTAAAACTTGGGCAGTTTTCGCATCGGTAACCACTTCTTGCGATAACTAGGAGTTGTTGCCCAAGAATATCAAGTTCTCGAGCAAAAAAGTCTACGTAGTTCATATACAAAAACTTCATCAAGCGAAACTTCAACATTCGCGCGAAAACTTTAACTATCAACTTGATTTTCACGAAAACTTTGCAAAAATGCAACAACATTGTCTAGATACGAAAACTTGTTAGTTTGTGAAGGTTTATAACAAGTGTTTCAGCCCAAATCTAGAGGAGGCCGGATGATTTGAAGTTTGGTACTTAAACAGGGGTTTTTGTGATGTTTGAACAAGTTCAAGATTCCATATTTATAACATTTGATTCGGGTCGTTCGTGAACTGAAACTTGACAATGTGGGCTTATCTTATCTTACTGATGGGGACAATGATCGAATGGGCTAATTAAGTGAAGAATCAAGATTGTTTAGTATTCTTGCTCTGAAAATATGGGCTTATTACATCTTACATAGGGGGAAGAATACTTTAGATGATCTAGTTCGTCGTCACAGAATCTTGTCATCGGATTGAAGAATTAGGTTCTTCGGGAATCCAAAATGGAAGTTGGACCTCTCTGTCATATGCCTAATACATCATAAGTCGTATGTAATCATGATTGATTCAGACATGATATCCTTTATGAAGCTATACATTAGGAGGAGGTTACAGCTAAGGGGGAAGACTAAAGTGAAAGATACCCAAGGATCAGATAATTCATGAAGATGAGTGACTGAAGTCAAACATAACTTGATATCATAATCCATTGGAGGAAGTTGTAAAGACCTAGTCTTTATGGATTACAATATCAAGTGAAAAGCAAAAACTCTATTCATGCGAGAAGTACAAGGAAGCGAGAACTCCAAGAGGATTGAAGAAGAACTTATCATGCAAAACTTGGAGTTGCCGCACGAGAACTTAAAGTTCTCGCACGAGAACATCTGCATAATATATATACATGTTTTTCCTTTATATTTCAGAATGTGTGTTCATTTTGTAAGAGTGCTCTGAGGGTGAGAGAGCAGAGAGTTGTGTGATAGGCCGCCTGAGGGCAGCTCACCTCTAGTGGATCGAGCTTAAACGGCGTATACTCCTTTGGTATTGTAATCATTTGTTTAATAATATTCGATTGAGTTTGTTTAATGTTTGTTGATATCACATACGCACACGTCCGTCTTAATTTGATTATCAAGTGCAACAAAATGTGGAATCGATCGTGATCTTTACATATGGTATGAGAGCCTTGTTACTCTAGATCGATTGATTTAAAGATTGAAGTGAGACTTTTGGAGTGTTCTTGAATCTTATTCTTGAAGATCTACTTGATTTCTGCAAACTTTGATCACATTTGAAGATGGTGAAACTTATAATCTCAGCATTTGAAGATTTGAAGATGTTTTTGACCTTAATCAAGCTTGACCGAATCAATTAGAGACAACTAGGATCTTAATTGAACCTAAATCACTAATTGAACATTGAATTAATCAAACTTTAATCAATCTGGTGAAAAATTAAAGCTAAAAATCTTCAAAATTGCACCAATGGATCAAGCAAAAAGCTGGTGATTCTATGCGAAAAGTTAGTATTCACGCAAAAAGTATTAGTTTTCATAGAAGTTTGTAACCAAAAGATTCCTTTCGTGTGAGAAGCTGTGGTTTTCACAAATTTTAGTTACAGAACTTTCCCCGTGAAAAGTTTGTTAGATTTCGCGCGAGAACTTGGGTATTCGCATGAAAACTTTAAGTTTGAAGAATTTTGAGGAAGTTGATTTCAAGTTGTGAAAGATGGCTAATCTAAAGCACATTACTGCTACACTCAATCTCAACAATGAGATCGAAACAAGCACGAAGACTACCCGACTTCTCAGTGAAGAAGATTATCTGAATTGGGTCTATCGCTTTGAGAACCATGTCATCAACACGGAACCCAGGATGATGAGATCCATTAAAAAAGGTCCATACATTCCAATTTACACTAATGACAAGGGAGACTTAGTGCCAAAGCTGAGCATCTATGGGATGAGGAAGACATGAAAAAGATAGAGCTTGATGACAAAGCGTATGCTACCATCACTATGGCGCTTACAACTGAGATTGCCCAGAAATTCAAGGACTTCAGGAAGGCGAAAGATTTGTGGCATGCTATGGAAGATCAGATAATGGGAAACAAAGACATGCGGGAAAGCAGGAAAGACATGCTTAACCAAGAGTTCAATATTTCCAATCATATTCTTGGTGAAACTTTGGAAGCCCAGATGTCTAGGTTCATCAAACTCATAACCAAAACAAAGAGTGCAGATATTACACTGGAGAACATTTCAGTGAACAAGAAGTTGTTGATCTCACTACCATATAGCTGGAACAACAACTGCACTACCATCAAGAGAACCAAAGATTTGTTTACCCTATCCCTGAGCGCTCTAATCTCGACCATGAAGTCCTATGACATGGATGACAAACAAAGGGGTGCCAATTATATCAACACAATGGAAGCTGAAGCATCTGCTTTGTATGCCAAAATGGCTAGTAATCCGAATTACTATGTCAGCTACTTCCAGTTATGTCAGCAACAACAACAATTAGCATCAGGTCATTCAACTATCAAGGATCAGTCTTGCCTCAGTTCAATCATTTTTCCATCTCATTCCAAAGTCAATCATCTTAACCTGTACAACAAGCATTTGTTGTCAATTCCCAACCAAACAAGCAAACAATTCAGATTGCAGAAGAACACCTTGCTCTTTTCACCTTATTCATGAACAGCTATGAAGCTTTCTCTGCTGGAAGACTCAATACACCCAACATCATGGTTGATGATTTGCAACAAGTCAACCCAAATAATGTAGAAGAGAATGAAATCAAATATCAGATGGCCATGGTGGTGTATCATGCTAAGAATTTTGCAAGAAGAACTGAGAGAAAAGTTTTTGGTTTAAAAAACTCTAGCAAAATCGGGTTTGACAAATCAAACTTAAGATGTTACAACTGTGACAAACCTGGTCACTTTGCTAAAGAATGCACTAAGGGAAGGTCTGTTCAAGCTGATAATGGAAAGAAGATGGTTATGGTGGAGGTTTAAACTAAAGGAGATAAGGCTAGTACCTCTAATACCAAGCACTGTATCTTAGACTGAAGGAGAGTATGACTGGTCCAACCAGATGGAGTGGTTATATATGAAGCTTTCTACTGCCTTGTTAGCAGAAATACAGAGTTGAAGATCAAGTTGAAGAGATGTGTTGGTTGGTTTGTGTTTGAAGAGTTGCTAGAAGGAGTGTTTGAGAAGTGGAAGTGAAGAAGGTTGAAAGCTTGAAAGTGAATGTTGAAGAGAAAGACAAGTAGTTGAGTTGACTCCAGCTTATTCAACCAAGGTTCAATGAGAAGGAAGTGAGATGAAAGAAAAGACTGTTGAGATTACTCCGGTCAAACCTGAGATTTGTTAATGCTGTTGAGTTCACTCTAGCATCTGCATGTGATGACAAGAAAAATGCTGTTGAGATCACTCCAGCAATCAAAGCAGAAGAGAAGACAGTGCTAAAGGCCTTCATGGTACAAGTTATGCCTGAAGAGACAAAGAAACAAGAAGAAACTAAAGAGGTACATTCTAATCTTTGTTCTGATAATTTCATAGAAAATGTAAATAGATATAGAGTTCACAACGAACGCTTGATCTTGGAAGTTGGAAAACTTTAATATCAAGCTCGTAAATATATATCTAATGAGAAAATTTTTAAAGAAAAGATACATGGTTTAAATAAATCAATTTACCAATCAAACTAAATCTTCATGATAAAAAATGTAATATAAAAGATTTGACAACACTTAATGATGAACTATCTTTAGAAATTAACAAACTCAACATTAAACTCTTATCTACTAAATTGGTTGCTGAAAATTTGAGCTTTCATCGAACATGGTTGAAGGTATAATCAAGTCTCAGATGACAAAGAAAATTAATGGTGGTAAAAGTGGGGTTGGCTATGCTAACATTACACCACCAATTAATCATGATTATACATCTTTGCCTTCATCAATTACAACTCCTAATGAAGAGACCTATGGATTAGGTTTTCAACCAAGCACAGACTTCACACCTTCAGTCAATGTTTCACCGACTGTTGACCCTGTCACAAAAACTGAAATTAATATTAATCATGATAATTTTTGTGCAGAAAGTATGAAGACAGAGGGTTGGTTGAAGAGTGGGAGAGCGATGATGTAATAGAATTTAAGGAAAATAAGATTTGTAATGAAAAACAATCTTGTAATTCATCATCTTTCATAAATGAAAGATCTGCAGTTTTTATTGATTCAAATGTCTATTCAAAAATGTTAAATAAAGAAAAGAAAAGTGATTCATAAATGAACTTTAAAAACAAAGAAAGTAAACATGTCACAACATCCATATCTGACTTGAAAACTGATTTCAAGAACAGATTTGTTTCTATACGCAACATTGATAAGGAAGGTCATATTTTTAAAGAAACAAATTCTAGTTTCTTTAAAAATAAATCTTTTATTATTGCTAACTCTGTGAAACAAGATGTGTGTAGAACAGGTTTGAAAGACACTGGTCCTACTCCAGTACAGACGACTCATAAGGATAAAGTCACAAATCATGCTACATCAGCATCAGTAGAGAATCTAAAAGCTAAGACCATTACCTCAATTTCTCCAAATCATCTCGAACAATTCATAACAAAAAAAGGAAAGAGAGACTGTTAAAGAATCAAAAGGCCAAGGACATACTAAGGCCAGATTCTGTGATAACTATGGAAGTTATCCAAAATAGTTCATGCAAAACATACAATCGTCAAATACATATTATAAAATATGTTGTATGTGTGTGGAAAGCCAAATCACAAGGCTAGAAATTGTCATCATCAACATCAATTGACAAGCCAACAGAGATTTCATAATCCAATTTCAAACAATAGAAAACGTTTCTTTTTAAACGCAATTTGAAAAGAAACTTAAATAAGTCAAATTCTTTTGCTAAAAACAATGCTGATTTAAACAAAGAAAAGTCAACAGTAAAATCAGTACAAGTTGATGATAACAATTCCACCACACCACAGATCAAACACGTTCAAAGATGGAAAATTAAAGACAAATCCCCTGAGCCTATTGTTGTTGATAAATGTGTTTTTGATGACAAAAGAGATATGATATTGCAAAATGTATCATATTTAGATAAAAACAAAGAGCTAAGGTCAACCATGGCTTGGGTTCCTAAAAATGAATAAATTTGTTTAAATGTGCAGGAACAACCAAGACAAGCTATCAACAATGTTTGGCATGTAGATAGTGGTTGTTCAAGACACATGACTGGTAATATATCTCTATTAAACAACATACAACCTTACAACAGTGGATATGTTATCTTTGCGGGAGACAAAGGTGGTAAGATTACAAAGAAAGGTACAGTGACAAATGGTGTGTTAAGTTTTGAAGATGTCAATTTTGTAGAGGAACTAAAACATAATTTGCTTAGTGTCTCTCAAATTTATGACAAAAAGTATTCAACATATTTCACTGATAAAGAATGTCTTATTCTAAAACCTGGATTTGTAATCCTGATGAATGGATTTTATTAAGAACTCCGAGAGAACGACATGTATTTACTAGACATGAATGGTACACATTCTTTTGTAACTGCATCGTGTTTGTCATCTAAAGCCTCGGAAACTGATACTTGTTATGTCATCATCGTCTTGGACATGTAAATGTTAAGACTATGAACAAACTGGTTAGAGGAAATCAGGTTGTTGGCCTACCTTTGAAAGAATTTCAACTAACTGAACATTCTCTGTCATTTTCAAAAGGCAAACAACACAAACTTTCTCATAAACCAATTGCTCATACAAACTATTTTTCAATTGTTACACATGGATTTATTTGGTCCTATTAGTGTTTTGAGTTTGGGACGTCGTGCATATTGTTTAGTTATTACTGATGATTTTTCAAGATTTACATGGGTATCTTTTTAGCAACCAAAGATGAGACATCTTATTTGATGATGAAATTCATGACACTCGTGGAAAATCAGACGGACAAAACAATCAAATGCATACGCAGTGATAATGGATCAGAATTTTGCAATCGTACATTGAATGAATTTTGTGATTCAAAGGGGATAGCAAGACAATTCAGTTCTGCAGGAACTCCACAACAAAATGGAGTTGCAAAAAGAAGAAACAGAACTTTAATTGAAGCAGTCAGAACTATGTTATCAGCATCCAAATTGCCGTCATCTTTTGGGCTGAAGCTGTTAACACTACATGTTATGTCCAGAATCGTGTGTTAATTAACAAACAACAAAATATGACTCCTTATGAAATCTTTTTCAGACATAAACCCAAAGTCAAATATTTCAAAACATTTGGATGTTGTTGTACTTTGTTAAACACATCCGAGTCTAAATCAAAATTTGATGAAAAAGCTTATGAATGTTATTTTGTTGGATATTCAGCCAACAAAGTAGCATATCAGGTTTATAATAATATATCAAAATAGATAATTGGCTCATTTGATATTGATTGACACGAATCTAACAAAACAGATGCAGATTCTGCACCTTCATGGGTTTATGATTATGCTTCTTTATTTGAAACATTTAATCGACCATCTAATGTTTCTACTTCTAATCTACCTTTGACATCCTTAATTCCAAATTTCTTTGTTGATGTCCAGCTTCTCCACATTCATGACACCTCGCAGGCCCTGTGGTAGTGGATTTGCATTCCTTCGCAAAATGCCCCGGGCGGTTGCACTTGATGCCCACATTTGCTTTAAATTCTTTTCCTAGGGGCTCGCCCCTAGTTTGACTCGACACAACCCCACATGATGTAACCCACATTTCCCACAAAACGGTGCTTTCTCAAATAAGGTTTCTTCTCCCCACTTGGCTTAATTCCGTGCTTCTCCCACTCGGACTTCCACTCATAACCCTAAAATTATCCCACTTCCTCTTAGCTCCCACGTTCTCTGATCCTCTGGCTCCTTCACATCTGACTACTTTATCATTTAGTATCGTGGAAATTTCCATGGTTTCTTGAAATGTACTTGGTTTTGCAGCCTTTACCATTCCTCTGATCTTCGGGGTCAAACCCCACACATACCTACCTATCTTCTTCGATTCGGGTGTTACCAAGTGTGGCACTAGTAATGAAAACTCATTAAACCTATTGGTGTACTCCAAGTGTGCAGTCCCCTTCATCTCCAAGCTTAGAAACTCAGCCTTCATCTTCTCTTTATCACTTATCGGGCAATAACGCTCAATCATCAACTTCTTGTATTCCTCCCATTTCATCCTATTTACAGCGTTCCTTCTTGGGGTTTGTAGTAACATATTCCACCCTTTCAAGGCTCCATTTTTAAGTGAGTGGTAGAAAACCTCACCTTGTTCTCCTCAGCACAGTCACTAATATCAAGTACAGCTTCCATCTCCTCTAACCAGCGATGGTTCCTGTAGCACCTTCGGTTCCAAAGTAATCGGTTGGTTTGCACGCCATAAAGGCCTTATATGCACACCCATTTTACACTCGTGCCATTTCACGATTTTCTTCGTTTGTATTAGTATTCTCATCATCATTGTTGCCCCCTGCAGGTGTTTCTTGATTGTGTTTAGCATTGACATGGGCGGCAATGGCGGGCAGGGCATTGGCGATGGCCTCGGCAATCAATTGTAGGAGTCTAGCTTCCTGGTTGGTTTCATTGTGGGTGTTGGTAGTGTTATCGGGGTTATGGTTGTTTTTGAGGTTGTTGGTTTCGTTAGTGTTTTCACCTAAGGTTTCATTGGTTGGGTTGGTGCGTGCCCTAGATCGAGTGTGGCACCTGTTCTTGTGTTGGGAGCGCGTCCTCGACCTCTTCCCTTGGCATGGCTATAACATTCATTTTACATTTAGTTTAAACTATCAGTCAAAGTTTTAAAGATTAAGTACTCCAAGCATCATTACACGAGACATATAGGTAAGAAACAAAATTTACCCAAACAAGCATAAAAGTCCAAGTCATAGTGAAACCAATATGGGTATAAAGCAATTTAAGTCCAAATACAATCCGGTGCGACATGAGTGAATATTCACTCATATCCTAAAAATACATAGTTCTTCGAATTAAATAACACAAATAAAAGGAAAGTAAAGCAACATCAATGATGATGGCGGTGGTAACGGGACCACGGGTCGATCACACACTTCTGGGCAGCTTGTAGAGTTTTCCTCCTCATCCGTTTCACTACGGACACCGCCTCGTCCCTCTCTTGCTTCAGTGTGTCGTAGTGTTGGTGTCGTCGTTATACCTTCTCCATGGCGGAGTCTCCAGTCAACAGTCCCGAGTGGTACAGAAGCGGGTCAGCGAACATCTGGTGAGACGCACTGGAATAGCAAACCGACTTGGCATACGGGTCGGTATAGTACATTGACGGGGCCAAATGGAAACTATGATGCGTTGTCGCGTCATGCCCATAGGACCCAGTCGTATATTGTGAGTCTGGCGGTGGTGGCAATGATGGTACTACTGGTTGCGATGCTAGTGGAAAAGATGGCAAAGCAGGATGTGGCGGCGCCCCGGTCAGTCCTGTAACTAGGTTACCCCATTCCTACTGGAATGTGGGGACGGGTTGGATGGATATTCGTGCGGTTTGCCTCGCATGAGGTGCCTCGCCCTCATTCCCGCCAAGTCGTAGGGAACTGGCCCGGGCAGTCGCAGATGAATCCGACGAATCCTCTGAAGGCTCCAACTCCTCCATCTCCCAATCCTCGCTAGGATTGGGCATCATGCGCTCGTAGGGGGCCGAAGGGTACCAGTTAGGGTCCCTATACTCTGGCCTAGGAGGGGCATACTCCCCAATCTCATGGGACTGGGGGCGTCTTGAAGGTCCTGCACCCATGCTTGGTATGAACATGGGTGGTGGGATGGTGATCTGGTGATAATGTGGGGGTGGAACATCGGGTGAGTCACTGATATAGATCGTCTTTCCCTTGTTCTGGTTTCCTGCCATCTAATGAGCAAACAAGGTAAAATGCAACGTGAATAGTATATATATAAATATTCAAAATCAGAAATTACAACAAAAAATATACAAAATTTAATAAATGTATGCATTGTCGGAGGTTGTCCTCAGGTCATAGCATGGGGGTCTATTTCTTAGTTTTCTTAGTACCCTGAGGTACGGTTAAAGCCTAGGTATCTTATGGGTAAGATCCTAATTCGCTGAAACCATTGGCTCTGATACCAATCTACACCCCGTTGACCGGATCCGGCTGTGACCGACTGATATCAACACAATGCAGCGGAAAATAAGCATAACTTAATTAATCAACATCCAATCATCCATAACAATACCAATACTAGTCAATTGTTTTCTAAATCCCAAAAGATAAACTTTAGTCAAATGTCTCAAATGATAACATTTAGAAATAGGGTGGTGGCTAAACTCCAAATGTCCAACTAGGTCACTCCTATCCATGATCACTTGGTAAATTCATTCTTCTCCTGAAATACACAACCAAAATATGTCAACATAATGTAGGTGAGCTCATAAGTTTATGATACAAGACTTAATGTAATTCATAACATAAGATAACAATAGTAATGGTGCACAAAAGAAAGTATCACAATCAAACCTGGACCCGGGTGACCCTCCCGAGTACTAGAACGTCCCCTAACCCATACCCCTTATTGTTATAGGTTTAAGTGTTCCCTACTAAGCACATATAATCTGCACTAATTTGTGACACAACAATTATTAAATCTCAATGGGGGTTTTCCCTGTCCTTAGGGCCCATTGTGTGCGGGGGATTACCCAAATAGTACTATCCACAAATCATGCGGCTCCTAATGGAGTTAATGCTTGTGCTCCATTCGGGGACAAGAGTGTTGGGGTTTGAACAAGTTTATCAGATCTATTTTATCCATATAAAATAGAAAATGCAGCGGAATTTCAGTATAAAACTTGTTACAGTTAGCATATATATAAAACATTTTTATATTTATCTGTTAAAACCCATATGGATCGATATATGAACAACATGCTTACAAACAACCATAGGGTGTTTAGAAATACAACCTTTGTAGAAGAATAGGAGGGTGATCAATGAATGCAAGTCTTCAAAGCAGAGATCTCAAGCGGTTCTACCCACAAGCCACCTTTGTAACAGAACCCGGTTGCTAGGATTTTCACTTTGAACAAACACTCCTAATTTTGCTCTTGACCGATCGAGAGAAAAAGAGAGCTTGGAGTGTTCAGCACTTTTCGTGTTGTGTAAAAAGGTCCTAATTTTGCTCTTGACCGATTTGGAGTGTTCAGCACTTTTCGTGTTGTGTAAAAAGGTTGTATTAGAGAGAGATCAGATGTAATCATATATTGCATGTCCTTGGAAACTTAAAATTCAGGAGATAGAAAAATAGGTGGGGCCCAGCCACTTAACCCATCCGCATTTCTCAACATCATCCACATTAGTTAATGCGGATGCATGTTCTTCTCCCGCATTTGTAAATGTTGATGAAGAAAGTTCATCCGCATTTCTAAATGGTCATCCGTATTTGTAAATGCGGATGAACAGTTTATCAGCATTTCCAAAAAAGCTCATCCGCATTAGTTCATACGCAAATGCGGATAGTTATCTTCATCCGCATAAGTAAATGCGGATGAGTTCCTCTTATCCTGCGGATTTCTTCATCCTCCATTCTTTAACCACATCAAATGCGGTTGTTATAAGCAAATGCGGATGAATTATATTCATTTTCTCTCTAAAATAAATTATCCATATAATTTATTTACAACAAAAGTACAAATATTTAGAAACCCAATTTCTAAATATTCTAAGTGTTAATATTCATTATATGATCATATCATAAAACAAATATTGTAGGTGTTTGTCTAGCTTGTTATTGGGTATGACCCGACTTGGATCATGACGTACTAGCCACATCAATTCAATATGTATTTTGGGCAGACCATTTCCAACAAAGAGCAGGTGGTATTTCACTATGAAAAAAAAACCAACAAGTATGTATTTCACCCAAAAGTTTTAAAGTAAAAAGGGGTTCATGAGACTCACCTTAGCTTGTTTCTGAAGTGGGTGTTCGTGGTCTAGAGAGGTACCGACCGGAAGGTTCCTAAGTTCATTTTATAGACATTAGTTTCATTTCAATCAGTTGACTAACCCAACCCATCTAGTTTAGGTTTATCTTATGCAGTTAGGCGATTTATATTACATGTGTGTAATTTGATTCAAACCTTTGAAGTTTGAAGTCTTGATTTGGTGGTTGGTTACATTTGAGTCATTAAATAATGATTTCAGATTATACAATTTGTTAAAGTTGATATTTGGTTCCAAAATAGTGAAGTTTAATTTGCTGGCAAGATTGGTACCTCAACTTTGCTAAATTAACAATTTTTAATCCTTATGTTTGGAATTTTGCACTTTAATTGTTTACTATAGGTTTTATTGTTTCAAGTGGATTAAGCTACTATAGTAAGTTAGTTTTTATTCCATTTAGGTCTTTCTTAACGGGTTCAAGAGTTTGTTTCCGGTTTGAGCGTTTTATGAAGTTAGCTTAAGAGGTTTCTTAGATTAACGTTATATTTTGTATAAATTCATAGAAAGTTCTATAATTGATAATATTTGATTTGTAGCTTAATTTTATCATTATTAGGCCATTAGCTGCTTTATTTTCAAGTCTTAGGTTGTTTTATTTTGGTTTTGGTATTTTAACGTTCGAGGCTCGGCTTTTAACGGGTTCTCAGGTTCGGGTCAAATTTTTGGTCCACTTTAATCATATAATACTTTAATGTACTTAGATTAAATTTTGGTTCTTCATATTTTATGTTTTTAGCTTAAGAGCACGTTTTTATGAATTTTTACTATTTTAGCATGAATATACTTTATATTTTTGTTTACCAAGCAAACAAGCTCTATAAATTATGAAATTAGATTTTTAGGCATTTCATATAATTAAGAGTCTAATGAAATTTTGTACACTTGGATTATATGCATATTTGATATTTTCGTTAAGTCTACCGGTTAGTTCCGTTAAGTGCCCGTTAAGTCCCGGTTTTGGATTTCTAAGTGTTTTAATCTGATTTTTTTCCCTTACCAAAACATTTTAAAGTCATAAGTAACTTTTAAAATAATCTCTTAATTTCAGTAGCTTAATTCCCCAACCTCTTTCTTTTATTTATCTCAAAATCATATATTCTTGAGTTTTGTATTTTATAAAATGTGAAATACATAGACTTAGATTATGAAATTTCATTTTAAATTAAGATGGTCTCAATAACTTCTATAAATATTGTTTAAAATATTTAAACTTAGATATCACACTTTACATTTTTGCAATAATCGGGTTTTCGGGTGAGCTATATTTGCTAAACCACAGTTGTGAGCAAAAGGGTTTTGAGAAAACTTTGTGTATCTTTTACTTACTGAAAAATTTATTGTTTTAAATTTTAATTGATGTTGGGGGTGTGTGGGTTGGTTGAGTCACCAACGTGATGAAACGCGTGTTGGGGGGGGTGGGGGTTGGGCTCGGCCGTGAGGAGCTGCGTGGCCGTTTTCGGGTAGCAATGGGTTACCTTGTCGTGTGAGGTGGTGTATGCGTGGGCTGCCAAAGGAGATGGAATGGTGAGAGAAGACTGTTTAAAATGGTGGGTTAGTTCAGGTTATAAGATCAATGGAATGGAGATGTGAACTTGAAGATGTGTGGGTGTGTGCGTGTGTGTTCAAGTGATGCTTACCTTGGCACTAATGGTCGATGATGCTTTTGTTGGATCTTATATGCCCAAGACACATACAAGATTGATGTGGTTAGTACGTTATGATCCAAGTCGGGTCATACCCAATAACAAGCTAGGCAAACACCGTTAAACATTTATTTGTTGATCATGATCAAGCAAATAAATTATGACACCAATTTAGAAAATGGGTTTTCTGAATTATTGCATTTGAGATAGAACAAATTATATGGATATTTTGTTCATGAGATATCATTTGTTATGTTGTTTAAATAAGTTAAATAACATCAAATATAAGAGTGTTTAAGTTATAAGATTAAAATTAGTTTAATTATATAACTTAATGGGTGATTAAAATGATTTAAAAGGGGTGTTATTTTAAAATGGTGGGAACCCATTTTAAAACAAAATTTCGGCCGCCCCTTTTGCTTCTTCTTGGGATTCTTTGTCTTGTTTTAAGACAAGACTTTAATCCCTTGGAAAGACACACAAAACAACACTCTCTCTCTCACATGCAAAGGACTCTTTCTTCTCCATTTTCTCTTCACTTTGACGGACATAGAAGCTTGGAAGAGAAGACTTTGGGTGTTAACTTCCTAACAAGTTTGGTGCTTTGCAAGGGTTTGTGGGTATACAAGCTTGAGGTCTTCTCTTTTGAAGACTAGACATTCAAGAAACACATCTTCCTCCTCTATCCGTATCCAACTTGCTTGTTCAAGAAAGGTAGTATTCATGTACATCCTATGGTTGGTTTTGATAGCATTTCTTTTCACATAATATGATCCTTGTTCTTGGGTTTGTTTTCTTGAACATATAAATGTTTATTTTCAGAATATAATACAAGTTTTAAACTCCATACATCCGCTGCGTTTTTATGTTTAAATGGTTAAACATCCTTGTCAAAACTTGTAAAAACCCAACAATGGCATCTAGAGCCGGTTATGTGGAAAACTTGCTTCAAAAGTCCAAGAAAAGTTAGTTTTGTTGGACTTTTTCAACCCATTAGGGGCTGTTTTGATATGGATAAATGAATCCCTTATCTTTCAAAGTTTTATCTCACATGCTTTAGAATAAACCTTGAAAGATTAACATCAAGTGGTTGATTGTTTTGTTTGGACTAAACCTTAAAGTTTGGGTTTATGTTGGCCGAAATTTTAGGGTTAAAAAGGGAGTTCATGGTTGTTCTTGGATGTTGTATTTGATACATATTTTGGTGCATAACATAGCCTTGACCTAATGTGTTTTGGGTTTGGATGAATGTGATTGTCATGTTTAGTTTTATTCATTAAAGGGTTGTAATAATAATTTTGGTGTTTGTATCTTTTGGGTTGTAATTTATTTATTCATTGGTTATGTAATAAATAGATTAGGTGCATTTCTTTTATTAGAAAAATTGTATTAGGATATGATTTTGTAAAAGAAGATGCACAAGTTGGAGACTCAAGGAAAGATACAAAGGAAGAACTCAAAAGACATGGACACTTGAAGCATTTGGATGTGGATTCGAGTGGGAGTTCTTGGACACATTTTAATGTGTCATTATTAACCCTTAGGAAAGACCTAGTGACAACACTTGTGATGGCAAACAAGTGTGGTCACCTTAGTGGCTATGGTTATGCACATATGATTGAATAGTTGTGCTTGTTTGGTTGTTTTGTTTTATGTTGGTTGTTTGATATATGGATATGCATAACTAACAAATTTATAAACATAACAAGCTGAAAATAAATGATTCTTAATCATTAAGTGGTTAATAAAAGGTTATTAAAAGGATTAATGATTTCAAATAAAAGGGGTTTTATTAAAAGAACCATAGGGTACCACGTATTTGAAAGCATGCAAATGCAAGGTACATAGAGTTTTCTAAACTAGAATTATGAAAACTTAAAATGTCTTTTGAAAACAAGTTTATCACCATCCTTTTACACAACACTTAAGTCACTTGAAAAACTCTTAATGGGATAAAGGTCACCTAACCATTTTGAGAGAACTTGTGATTTAAGGTGGGAATGCCGTATTTGTGGGATAAAGATCACCTAACCACTTATATTGGTAAACTCACATGTGTGTGTAAGTAGGGTAACTTGATTTGCAAACCATGTTAAATGGATCACCTACAATATGGTTTACAAAAGGTGTTGATGGGATTAACATGCCGACTATACATATGATGTTTAACTCGATCCCATACCCCTAGAAGTTGCAAAGGGTTGCAATCGTCAAACGTTGACTACCTTGTTAATTTAAATAAAGATCACCTAAAACTATTTAAATATGACGTTGGATTCTAGAACTTTATTTTGTGTATGACACATAAAAGAAATTTATAATTAAAATGATAATATCGTAAATACTAAAAATGAACCTTGTTAAATTTTTAGATGGCCACCACAACAATGAAAATAATGATATTCCATCCGCTCACAACCTATCACTAAGAACCATTCTCCAAAAGGAGCGTCTAAACCATAACAATTTCATTGATTGGTTTCGAAACTTGAGAATCGTTCTCAAGCAAGAGAAACGGTCATATATCTTAGACGATCCGATTCCCGATGAACCCAATGAGGAACAAGAAGAGGCCTCACCCCGCATCCAAGGCAAGTGTTGCCAAAGGTAAAGGGTATTGGGAGAAAGGGAAAGGGAGTGGTAAGAGTGCCACCACCAAAACCAGCGGAGAAGAAGCAAAAGGTTGCTTCGGATGACCCATGCTTTAAGTGTGGGGAGATAGGACATTGGGCAAGAAATTGTCCTGTCCATCTCAAAGAGTTGAAAGCAAAGAGGGATGCCGGGCAGACCTCAGGTACAATTTTCATGATTCATATTGATCTAAATATAATATCCTCTAACACATGGGTATTGGATACCGGATGTGGGACTCACATTTGCAATTTGTTGCAGGGGTTCAAAAGAAGTAAAAACTTCAACAAAGGGGATGTTAGCCTCTACATGGGGAATGGGGCAAAAGTTCAAGTTGAAGCCCGAGGGGACTACATCCTGAAGCTTCCAAATGGTTTGGAAGCAATTTTGAACAATGTTTTGTATGCTCCTAGTTTGACTAGGAACATTATTTCAGTTGCACAATTAAGACAATATGGTTGTTTTGATGTTTATTGAAAATGAAATTCATGTTTCTTTAAATAACATCTTTTATTTTAAAGCTACTCCTAATAATGGTATTTATGAATTGGTTCATGAAAACACATTATATGATAGCTCGTTGTACCAAACCACCACCAAGAAGCTCAAATTAGATTTGAGTGACACCTATCTTTGGCATTGCCGTCTTGGTCATATAAACAAGAAGCGCATACAAACTCTTCAAAAGAATGGTCTTTTAAAAGCAAGTGAATATGATTCATTTGATGTATGTGAATCTTGTTTACAAGGCAAAATGACTAAGGCACCTTTTAGTGGCAAAACCGAAAGGGCAAAAGATTTATTAGGTATCATACATTCGGATGTATGTGGTCCTTTTAAGCCAATGACTAGGTATAATGAAAGATACTTCATTACTTTACCGACGACTATAGTAGGTATGGGTATGTGTACTTGTTAAGACACAAAGATGAAGCTTTTGAAATGTTCAAAACCTTCCAAAATGAAGCAGAAAATCAACTCAACAAATCAATAAAAATTCTCGCACCGATAGAGGAGGTGAATACCTAAGTGATGCTTTTAGAGATCATCTTAGAAGTTGTGGGATTATCTCACAACTATCTCCACCTGGAACACCACAACACAATGGTGTATCCGAGAGGAGAAATCGAACTCTATTAGATATGGTTCGATCTATGATGGCTGGAAGCTCATTGCCTCTATCATTTTGGGGCTTGCTTTGCTCTCTGCGGCCCGTATTTTGAATATGGCCCCAACCAAGAAAGTGGAAAGGACACCTTTTGAAATATGGCATGGAAGGGTTCCATCTCTATCATATTTAAAGGTGTGGGGATGTGAGGCTTATGTAAAGACTCCTACCTCAAACAAGTTAGAAAGACGTTCCACTAAGTGTATTTTATTGGATATCCTAGAGATTCTATGGGATATTATTTCTATGATCCATTGGAACAAAAGGAGTTTGTTGCCAAGAAGGGTGAGTTCTTGGGAAGCCAAGTTCCTGATGGAAGGAGCTAGCAATAGAACAGTGGATCTTGAGGAGGATCAAGGTCCACAACCCGATACACGTTTGGTTGACACTAGCACTCAACATGAGGATGTTGAGAATGATCAAATGGTTGATCAACACACACAAAACGTTCGCAAATCTGGTAGAACTAGTAATCACCTGAAAGATATGGATTTTTCATGGATGGGTGCTATGTGGTTGATTCCGATGAACCAATCACATACCATGATGCAGTGTCCAATTTGGATTGTGACAAATGGCTTGAAGCCATGAATGTTGAGATGCAATCCATGTATGACAACCAAGTATGGGACTTGGTTGTACCACCTCTTAACTCCAAGGTAGTTGGAAGTAAGTGGGTTTTCAAGAAGAAAACCGATATGCATGGAAACTTGGATACTTTAAAGCTAGACTTGTAGCAAAGGTTTCACTCAAACTCAAGGGGTTGATTATGATGAGACTTTTTCGCCTGTTGCAATGCTAAAGTCTATTAGGATATTATTTGCCATAGCTCATTATGATTATGAGATTTGGCAAATGGATGTCAAAACCGCTTTTCTAAATGGATATCTTGAGGAAGATGTTTATATGGTTCAGCCTGAAGGTTTTGTCGACCCAAAACATCCTAACAAAGTATGCAAGTTAAAGAAATCAATCTATGGATTGAAGCAAGCGTCAAGAAGTTGGAATCACCGTTTTGATGAAGAGGTAACTAAATTTGGGTTCATCAAAAATGCTGATGAGGCTTGTGTGTATAAAAAGGCTAGTGGGAGCATCATCATCACTTTCCTAGTATTGTATGTCGATGACATCCTACTATTTGGAAATGACATTCCAACCTTGGAAGGTATAAAAACCTGGCTTGGAAGCTGTTTTTCCATTAAGGATTTGGAGAAGCCGCCTACATTTTGGAATAAAAATCTATAGGGATAGATCAAGGCGTTGATAGGTTTAAATCAAAGTGCATACATTGACAAGATCTTGAAAAGGTTCAAGATGGAGAGCTCTAAGAAAGGTACAGTACCCATCCAAAGAGGAACGATATTGAGTACGACTCATGTCCAAGCTCAAAGGATGAGCAAGATAAAATGAAGGGAATCCCGTATGCATCTGCTATAGGATCCATCATGTATGCAATGATATGCACTAGGCCGGACGTGTCATGCGCCTTGAGCATGACAAGCCGATACCAGCAAAATCCTGGAAATGGTCATTGGATGGCTGTTAAGAACATACTTAAGTACCTAAGGAGGACTAAAGATATGTTCCTAATCTATGGATCTGGTGAGGAGGAACTTGTGGTAAAAGGTTACACGGATGCAAGTTTCCAAACTGATCGGGATGACTCACGATCACAATCGGGATACATTTTCATCCTAAATGGAGGAGCAGTCTCTTGGAAGAGCTCTAACAAGATGTGGTGGCATTATCAACTACAGAGTCAGAATACATCGCCGCTCATTAGCAGCTCAAGAAGCTGCATGGTTGAAGAAATCATTGCCGATCTAGGGGTTGTCCCTTCCATTCAGGACCCCCTAGAAATTCTTTGTGATAATGAGGGTGCGATTGCTCAAATCAAGGAACCCCGTGCACATCAAAAGACTAGGCACATTGAGCGGAGATTAAACTACATAAGGATGAAGTTGGAAAAGGGAAAAATATGTATTCGCAAAGTTCACACGGATCAAAACATTGCGGATCACTCACGAAGCTTCTTGAAAAGGCAAAGCATGAGGGTCATACTTGTGCCATGGGACTCGATATTCTAGTGACTGGATTTGATTTGTGATCTTGTATTTGGATATTGGAACCTTTTATTACTTGAATGAATATATGATTATAATGTTTCAACTAATGTTCCAATTTTGCATGTTAATCCATGAGTAAATCATTTACTCTAAACGTCCGTAGTCGTTCATGCCTGTGGGAACAAGTATGAGGATAGACTATTATGAACTTGGATTGGTAGATATTCATTTGGATGAATAATAGCAAAGGGTTGCTGCCAAAGTTCATAGATATTTATGGGATATAAATATTAGAACTGGCCCGCATTTCAAATATTACTACATGGAATCTTCTTGATTGATCATAAGTAAATTGAGTAAAGGCGAATATCATTTGGTATCCTCTGACCGAGATACATATTGGGTCTGATATTCACCGGGTATTATACTTTGACTTAGTTCTTCGCTGTTCTGAAACATGGCAGTACATAAGACTAAATTCGGGTATAGCACGAGGTGATTGTGAGAGACGTATGTAATCAAGATGGGATTTGTTCCTCTATTCGTTGAGAGTAAGATGTCTAAGGCCTGCTAAAGTTAAGTCACTGGAGATGATCATTCTGTGTCTCTAAGATTTAACATGACATCTGTGACAAAAGGATAGATGATGTTTCACCTAAAACATTTTCGAGTAAGATACTGAAGGGGATGATGTTATTGAATGGCACTTAGTCATACGTATTAAGGGTAGTAAACCGTTGTTAGGCGGTATTTACTGCTTGCATCAATCTTCTATGAATCTTGTGCAAGTGGAGATTGTTGGATCTTATATGCCCAAGACACATACAAGAGATGTGGTTAGTACGTTATGATCAAGTCGGGTCATACCCAATAACAAGCTAGGCAAACACCGTTAAACATTTATTTGTTGATCATGATCAAGCAAATAAATTATGACACCAATTTAGAAAAGGGTTTTCTGAATTATTGCATTTGAGATAGAACAAATTATATGGATATTTGTTCATGAGATATCATTTGTTATGTTTAAATAAGTAAATAACATAAATATAAGAGTGTTTAAGTTATAAGATTAAAATTAGTTTAATTATATAACTTAATGGGTGATTAAAATGATTTAAAAGGGGTGTTATTTTAAAATGGTGGGAACCCATTAAAACAAAATTCGGCCGCCCCTTTTGCTTCTTCTTGGGATTCTTTGTCTTGTTTTAAGAAAAGACTTTAATCCCTTGGAAAGACACACAAAACAACCACTCTCTCGCTCACATGCAAAGGACTCTTTTTCTCCATTTTTCTCTTCACTTTGACGGACATAGAAGCTTGGAGAGAAGACTTGGGTGTTAACTTCCTAACAAGTTGGTGCTTTGCAGGGTTTGTGGGTATACAAGCTTGAGGTCTTCTCTTTGAAGACTAGACATTAAAGAAACAACATCTTCCTCTCTATCCGTATCCAACTTGCTTGTTCAAGAAAAGTAGTATTCATGTACATCCTATGGTTGTTTTGATAGCATTTCTTTTCACATAAAATATTGTCCTGGTCTTGGGTTTGTTTTCTTGAACATATAAATGTTATTTCAGAATATAATACAAGTTTTAAACCATACATCCGCTGCGTTTTATGTTTAAATGGTTAAACATCCTTGTCAAAACTTGTAAAAACCCAACAGCTTTACTATGGATGATTATGTCTTGAAAAGGGCTGGAACTTAGAGGTCTTGAGTGTGCAGTGTTGTTGCTAGTTGCTTCAAGAGTGGAATTTTTTAGAGTGTATAGAGATGAGTTTGTGTAGTGAAAGTAAAGTTGGGGTGTGTGTGATATGGGCGGCGAGAAGAGGAAAAGGAGGTTTGGGGAGTCTCAAGTCTTGGATATCCTATGATTTGGTTGGGAGTTGAGAGATTTTAGTAATGGATCAAGCTAGCATGGATGAGAAACTAAGCCATGCATGGTCACTTTGGGTGGTGATAATACAAGTCCATTTGCATATCTTTTTCTTAAAAAAAAAAGAAATAAATGTAGTGTTCATATGTGTGTGTGGTACCGTAAGGTGTGTGTATCGAACGGGGCGTGTGTGCGTTGTGGGTTTAAACGTATGCATGCATGTATGTATTTTATGGGTGAGGTAAATCTTTTATTACTATTATTCTATGTAAAGTTATTTTAGTTTTTATTAAATAAGTGTAAGTATTTAGATGGGTTTATTATTTAGTTAAAATTGTTACTATTATTATTACTATTATTGTTATGTTTATATAGTTTATGTCTCAAAAGTTTATACTTTTAATTAAGGTTGTGGTTAATAAATTATAGGTTTTATTATTGACAAATTTTTAGTTGGTAATACGCGTAATTGGGGTTTATAGATTTTTTCAAATGTAGTTCGGTATTCGGTTGTACTTAAATTCTATTCCCAGAATTTCAGAATGAGCTAAGTGTTACAACGCCGACCCTTTGAGGCTTCGGAAGATTTGGGTTTGGCTTCGGAAGATTTGGTGTGGCTTCGGAAGATTTTACACTTAACCAAAGTTCACAGCGGATGACTAAAGTGTTCACAGCGGATGACTAAAGTGTTCACTACGGATGACTAAAGTGTTCACAGGATGACTAAAGTCTGCCAGCGGATGACTAAAGTGTTCACAGCGGATGACTAAGTGTTCATAGCGGATGACTAAAGTGTTCACTGCGGATGACTAAAGTGTTCACAGCAGATGACTAAAGTGTTCACAGCGGACGTCCAAGTTCATAGGGACATGCATGCGTATCTAAGTGTTCACAACGGACGGCTTATAGACTTAGGATTATTTATGTAATTTTCGTTCATAGTTAATGGCACATAATTTCACTAGGACACGGCCTAAAGCCCATAGTCGGTAGTTCACGAACCATTCATAACATGACCCAATGGCCTGTTAGGGTTTTGTGGGTCAAGCCCATTTAGCATTGTGGCCTAATGACCAGTTTAAAGTTGATGGGCCTAAGCCCATTATGGGTGTGTGTATACATGTCTAGGAGTTTAATCTTGTTGGGCCCATTACATGGGCTTCTGTTGTGATCCTTTTGTGGCCGTTATGGTTTCTAAAAAAAAAATTCTGGACCCAAAATCAGGGTTGTCATATGTTAGTCCTAGGACTTTATTGATATTTTCCCCCTCTCTAAAGATAACTATGTTCTCAAATATTAAAAAGATTTGCTTCTTTACATTCTTGAACTATGACTTATTGCAGGAACTTGCTGAAGAAGCTCCGGATGCATTTGGCTTGTATGCGTTCATCAATACGGTGTTTATTATTACAATTATTTTTTATTCTATCACGGATGTATATTTTCTCAGAACGGCAAAGGTGCATGTTTTAGTTAGTTTTCACTTGAATCACAAATTAACAAGTAAAGCTAATAAGCCTTTTAAAATCATGCTTATATCTCTTTTGGATTAAGTGGAGGCCTCTTGCCTTTGTCATTAGTTGTTTTTATGGTTTCATAAATTCTTTACCGCTTATCAAGCAAGTATCATTGTATTAATCACTAAGGTAATACTTGGCTTTTGTGTTTCAATTATGTATTTTTTCCTGTAGGTGGTAGTTTCAACTTTTGATCACAAGTAGTGGATCTTGCTGCTGCTTGTGTTTAATCAACAAGTGATGGCTCACTTCTACAGTTATTAGAAACTAAAGCCATTTAGATAGATGCACATTTACTTTTGCTTATTTTCTGTGTCATTTTGCAATATTGTTAGAACAAAAAAAAGCATTTTACAATTCCTAAATTTTAATTACTAGCTATTTACTTGATTTAATATTTTATTCAACACGTGTAATACACAGGTTACTCGTGTTTAATATCAATACCATAAGAACCTTGTGTAATATGATACTAATAATAATATTGTTAATGATATAACTATGGGTATACTGTAGTTACTTTATTGTTATAAGGAATGATAGTACTGAATTAAGGTCACACAATTTACTAGCATATATCATAGCTTAAATTTGGTATACATAAACATAAACATGTCATATATATTTAAATTTTGAATATGTCACTGCGACGTTTATACATTCAAATTCTAGTTGTGGCAAGGCACGTATATTCAAGTCAGGTTCACCTTAGATCATATTAATGTCATAACGAAATTAAGAGAGTATAAGTGCTCCCGTCAAAGAGGTCAAGTATGTTGTTATTGATTGCAACTAGGATCAAGGGTGTAAAAGTTTGTTTGCTTTTCCTTTTATTTTTATTTGCGTCTATATTTTGACTTAAATCTTGTTTGAAACCATAGGGTAAATATAAATTTTCAATGCCTCCGTAGCAGAGCACGGGTCACCCACTAATTTATTCTTTATGTTATGACGGTTTTGTGTGAAGCTTTTGTTGTGTGTATATATCAAGGTTAAAAGAAATCAAAAAGACTTTGTTTAAGCTTTAAAATAGGTTAGGAGGTGTAATTAAATGAGTTCTAGTAAAAGTCGACCTAATCTTGGATTCAATAAATGACAAAAAAAGGTAAGATGTTGCTTGTTTGTTGGGCGTTAAACAAGGGTGGGTTGCTTGTTTACAACTAGGATTTGAGTTCTATGAAATCAAATAACATGTTTAAAATCAGAAGAGGAAAATCAAATCAATGTTGTAGGGCTATTACCGATTGTGGACAGTAAGATCTTGTTGAATGTCTACTGATCAGCATATGATGAATGTCTGCCGATCAGCATATGATGAATGTCTGCCGATCAGCATATGATGAATGTCTGCCGATCAGCATATGCTGAGCAACTGCCGATCAGCATTCTACCGAAGAGCTGAATATCAGCAGTGAACGCCATGAGCTGCTGATTAACTGTTACACAAGACAAGACTGTCTGTACCGACGGCTGCTGGTTTTGTCTTTTGGAGACAACATAGTACTGAAGCTGCCTAACTCTGATGTGCCGATTGTTTTCCTGTTGTACATTCTAACATAAAATAGTTTAGTGTTATTGTTTAGATTTCGTAGTATAAATCCTCACACTTGTATAGTGAGGCAAGCTTTTAGCCACTTGGTTTTATCTGCCGATATCAATTTGTGCTCAAAAGATTAATTAAGTGAATACAAAGAACAACTTGTGGATTTACATTTCCTCAAAGTATTTGTGTTATGATAGTAAGCAGTTAACTTAGATTCCGTATTCGTTAGCTACTGATCAAAGAAGAAGTTCTTGTTAATCTAAACTAACAAATCCAACAAATATTTTGGGTTGCGATCCGTTCACGAGGCCTGAATGATGGTAACCCAACCACACTTGCGTACTACCTTGGAAGATCACTGAATGATGAACGATGAAGATGATAAACTCTTCACCTTTCTTTTCATTGATTTGAACGATTTCAGAAGCATACATAGTTTTATCCAATTGCCCTAAGTATATCATCTTTTGATTAATTATTAAATTAAAGAGGATATACAAGATGACATAATTACCCTTAATTTAACCCTAAAAACTAACAGATCTAACATTAGGGACTAATACCTATCTTTGTAATTTCAGAATTTTAGGGAACAAATATGCAATCTGATCAAACCATAGGGATCATTAATACACCTATTGCTTGTGTACATTAATGTATATTTATTTACATTTACATATTAGTTTACTAGTTTAAAAAACCCGTGTACACACGGGTTAAATAATAATATTAAATTAGTTGTTATTAATTAATATTTAAAAATTATAAAAAAATTGAGATAAGATATTATTAAAACTGGTAATAATTAACTACCTTAAGTAGTACAATAATAACACATTTCTTAACTTCATCTTAAAATTTTTTGTTGTAAAAAATTGATTTTAAACATGCTACTTTTTTTTAAAAAAAAGTTATCTTTAGATAAACGTCATTTTTTAAAAACTTTTTATATTAAAAAACCTCATAAGTTTCTTAATGAAAATTATAAATTTTATTTATTAAAATTTTGTTTAATAATTTGGAAAGGATATACAACATAATTAACATTTAATATTGTCATTAAAAATTTGACTTTCTATGGTAATTACATATGTCAAAATGGTTGTGGGGAATGGTTGTGAGGGGATGACGTGTCAAAATGGTTTGTGAGAGGATGACATGTGACAAAAACTATTTTGTTTTATTAGTATAGATTTGACATTAAAAAATTTTAAAATGTGCATTAATGCATCTATTGCATACATAAGTAATGGAGATGATCGGGTGAGCCAATGGTCCGTCCTTAATCCAATTAGCCATTCAAAAATAGGTAAAAAAAAAGGCTTAAGGTAAACCTAGAGCGTGACAATCGTCGACCCTTATGGTGACAACAAATCTAAGATAAGACTTCCTCGCATAGTCCTAGTCTACACATCCCTCTATAAATCCCGAACATGTATCTTATGTCTCTAAAAGCTCCTATTAATGATCATGTTCTTAGAGAGAAGATCCTATCTAATCTTTTCCTCCTATGCCAGCCTGGGTCTGCCTTTGTTCCTCTTCTCCTCCACTATGAGATCAGCAGAAAGTTTGAATCAGGAGAAATAGAAACAAGCCTAAGCTTCAATCTAAATTGAAGATTGTTTAATTGAGCCTAATCTTCATAAACTAAGCTTTGTTAGCTTCTAAAGCCAACATTTAACATACATTTACAAAGAGATGTATTATATAATAATGTTATTATTACATATAACTAAACAGAATATTATATATTACTGATAATATAAATATTAATATTTATATAACTATATCATAGTTGTCAATAGCGAATAGCGGTAAATAGCGACAAGCTACCTATACGCTACGTAGCGAATAGCGGTAAATAACGTCCACTATTCGTCTTAGCGATAAGGTAGTACAAACTTTAAGAAATGTTTTACATTAATAAATAACATGTTTAGCTATGAAGTAGTAGAAAATTTAAACAAAACACCACAATTAGCTAAAAATACTCTATTTGGGTCATTTTATAGTTATAAAAAAATTAAAAAAAAAAAAAAAAAAAGAAAAAAATCGCTACGGTCGCCATTTGGTCGCTATTCACAAATAGCGACACCTTGTCTATACGCCATGTAGCGCGCTTAACGGTCGCTATAGCTATTGACAACAGGGAAATATATACATGGGCCTAACAGTTTGTTTCCATAAAAATATAATAATAAACTTAATCTGCATTCCTTGTAACAGTTTCTGTTGTCCAGAAATCATGGCCCTAAATCAAATACTGTTTAGTTCAGGTACGGACCGACTGCCTAACACAACTAAAAGGTTAGGCAGTGAAATTTTGCTGGGTTCCATATAATAATGTACATACTTTAAGATATTGTAGTCATGCTTTACTGATCATGTTGAGAAAAACAATGATCAAAACCTACTTAGGTCCACATTCTTAATACAGAGTCAAATATAATTTAATAAGCTCCACAAACACTAAGATCTCACATAAATGGAGGAACGGAACTTCGAAAATACAGTATTCAGTACTCTGCATCATGTTAATGAGAACTTAGATGCAGTTGGACACGGCCAACCATGGAGGTCAAAGAATCACAAATTTTTGTTTTGCTTAATGATGTGTTTGTGCGTGCTCAGGTTTGTGTGAGTACTCATAATCAAGGTGAACAAAAGCACGTTCAATTTCAGGCAGCAGCTCGAGTTTCTCTTGCAATGACTCACCGATATCATGCGCTGTTTGTAGAGGCATATCTGATGGTAGAACGATGTCTACTTCAACAAAGTAATGAGATCCAAAAGTGTATGCTCGTACGGTATCAATGTGCCTTATAGCCTTGTGGTGGTTCCAACAGAGGTATGTCAGTTTTTGCAGATATTCTGGGGCTGCTGATTTCCCAACTAAGGAGTTTACATTCTCCAACACCGTTAGCGACCATGTGCGGATAGTGTAAAGCGCCAACTGTTTCAACATATATATTTTATATATTAGATTATTTTGGAATATTAAGATAAAACGGAACACAGATCTACTCATTCATAAGTAAACTGAGATAAAATTATCACCTCTAAAATTATTCGATCATGGGTTAGTTATTTATGTGCAACTTCTAGCATAAAGGTGGCATGACGGCACATTGGTTGACGGGTGTCGAATCAGGCAAGGTGGATTGGGTTGACCCACAGCCACTTTTATGTTCATTTTTTAACTTTTCTTGTAATTAATTGAAACGTTAACAGTTGTTACAAATATAGTCTATACCTTTATGTAAAGCATTTTAGTAAGAGTCTGCAGTGCGACTACTCATTCCCCTTTTAGTTAATATTTTATTTGACCCGTTTGAAATAGATTTATACAAAATAACAAAGTAGTAAAAATATGAAAAGAGGAAGAGTAAAAAAAGAACTTACAATAATAGCTCCAACAGGATCCATCCAGTAACTAATATAATTAGCCAGTAGTACAGCTATTAGCCCAATCAGATTAGTAACAACATCAAAAAGATGATCTTGAGCATAAGCTTTTACAATCTCATTTGTAAATGATCGGCAATATATACACAGGGCGAATTTCACGCATGTCACAGAAAGCATAATGCCAACAACCCATTGTTCTTGCTCTTTGGTTAAACTGAAATCCTTCTCCTGAAAGCGTCATAATGGTTAACGTTATAATTTTAAAATAATTACTAATACGCATAATAGAATTGAGACTGTATTTTTTAATTTTATGTTTTTTCTCTAAGTCTCGTTTCTCCAGTGCAATCAACTACCATTTTCTTGATCTAGAATCATGTGTAGACCATCCTTAATTTATTTAAAAGCACAAAACTACTCAGAAGCTCAGAGACTTTCTACGGTTTTGAATTCAGTATTATCAGAGGGACCATGACTAATTAACTTACATCAGATACCAATGTGCGAACAGACTCCAAAATAATCTGCAGCCCAAGAGTTGCCATGACAGATGCAAACACAAGAATTCCCTGCAAATCGTTTTTGCATATTATCATGGTGACACATTATGAAGCAAAGTAGATATAAGAATGAATGTACTCTGTATACTTAAAACAGGAAACACGTTAAGAAATCTTATTATCAACTCAATCCACATGCATATTCTATACAGATGCGTTTTGGCCAACGCATGGCCTTATCATAATTATTGGTGCTACTTATTTTAAAACATAATCATGTAATTATGGTCAAATATCTTGCAAAGTTTTTATTTCAGTTTTTCTAGACAAAAAAAACCTTGCAAGTTCAAATAGTACATGCAAACGATTAAGAACTGCAGACTAACCAAAGGCTGCATTCGTCCTTTTCCAATTGGATATTGATAAGGATTTGGAGTCTGCATGGAGAATGCTGTAAACCACAAGATAAATCCTGACAGCAGATCAAGAAGTGAATCTAATGTTGATGCAATTATGGCCAATGAACCACTCCTAACAGACGCATAAACTTTCGCAATAAAAAGAACCATGTTTGCAACATTTGATACTCTAATGGCAAGTGTCTCCTTTCTTGCCAAGCATGCTTTCTCTTCCTGCAAGGTCATACAAGCATCTGAGTCCAAGTCAAAATTCAAAAAAGCGTCTCGACCCATGTCAAAATTCAAACAAGCATCTCAGCCCAAGTCAAAATTAAACAATTGAGTTCTACCGCCGACAATCGAGGCAGAAAACCACGCTCTGCTAAGGTATCCATCTGAGTAAAACCCTCCAGAGTCTCTACCTGCTGCTGGTAATATTCTGCTACATTGTCTTCTGTGACTGAGAAATTTAAGCAAGTCAATTGAAATGTAATCTGGCATGAACTAATGCAAAATGTGTTTGAATGCAAACAAATGACACTTGGCACCCAGCAGCCAGTACCCATTTCATATATTAGATTTAAAATCCTATGCTTACCCTGCTTCTTTTTAACTTAATAAAACATATAAGTTGCTTTTTTTATCACAACAAATCAAAAGTCATAACCATTAGTAATCACTTTTGCATATCAAGCCAGTAATCCATAAAGAAAAAGGCATACAAACTATAAACAAATTGATATGTACAAATTCAATTATACTGATTTTCCTATATCCAAATTTATATCAGTAGTACTTCAAGCAATAAGCCAATAAGTATAACAAGAGCAGTTTATCCAAACTCATAAGCTACTTTATCGTTAGTTACAATTTCAAGATAGTTATAATCAATTTGGCAGATAATAGACTGAATTAAATAAACAGGTCAATGGTATTATAAACAAACAAAAAGGATCAGAGAATTCAAACTAAAAAACAAAAGAAAATTCGTCAGAATCTGACAGCAATGTTCTAATATTAACTACTCCAAAACAAATTATTCAAATGAGTAATCACAATCAAACATGAAGGGAAAGGAGTAACTGATAACTTTACCTAAAACCCCAAGGCAGTCATGGAGACCCCGAGGAGGTTTCTCTATATGTTCCGACGACAACTGGAAGCCGTCGAAGTTCAACCGCCATGACACGTCACAACCACCTGGACCTCCACCTCGTCCACCGCCGCCGCCGATATTTATCTCCGTTAACAGAAATTCCTCCTCAGAGCCACCGTGATCTCCACCACCGCTCATCGTTTCCACCATTATAAAACACTTTGTTGCCTAAACAGAATCAGGGTACATAGGGGTGTAGAACGTAAGTATGTCTTAGGAGTTGGGTGAAGGAAGGGTATTTGTGATTGTGGAATAACGAGAAGATCCAAAACGGGTGGGTAGGCATGTGGACTGCAGATGCACGGTAAGAGCGTGAGCCCAATCGCGCACTGAGTGGTGAAACGTTCAACGTGGCGGTGTCTTCTGGCGTTGGATAATGAGTTTTTCTTTTTCCAAATAGATGATTAGAAAAATAAGATACAATTATTATATAAAATTTAATTTTCGTGTTACACGTGTTGTTTTTTTGAGAGAGTGATAATTTTGTTCATATCATAATTACGCATATAAGGTGGATAATTACACAAGTTAAAATTACTCATGTTATAAATAATAATTACGTACATTATATGATTTATCCAAGTGGATGACCATATGGAGTAGGTACTTCCATTTGTATGAGACCTTGCCCTTTCTGAAGGTCCTTACGGAGTAGTCCACTTCATAACTCATCTGCCGGAATGAGTTATTAACAGCAGACTTAGGGAAGCACAAGTCACCCTCGTCGTCATTCGGCCTTAGATGGGTGTTGATGCTAACTGGAGTGATGAATATTATCCTCTCCTGCACTGTGGCAGACAATGCCTTCCCACCGTCCAAGATGACCTCTTGGCAGGTCCTTTAGAACTCCAAAAGTTGATCTCATATAATGGAGGGTGGATTGTGAGTGAGGTGAGGTAGTTGGTTAGAGATAAGAAGCGTCAAACGCTGAGAAACCAGGATCTTTCTCAGACGTCAAAAGAGTAACTTGAGTATGTTGCTTGTGAAAGTGCATGGAGAAATCCGGTTGGTTTCGGGGATCAGGGTTGGCCATTTTAAGTAGCCTTGAGATGAAGGAAAGTAAGAACAAAGTCGGTTTGTGGGTGAATTTAGGGTTTGAATCTTGCAGATGAAAGAGAAAGTGAAAGTGGGGGAACCGTTGTACAAATATACATGATATGGATTTGAGACAAAGTTAATACAAATGGATAAACGTTGAAATCCGAATGTCGGTTCCACCTTTGAAAAAGTGCCCCAAAAGGTAGTTTTTTTGGAAGTCTAAATCTACCGAAGGTAATTTGTCTTCGGATGGTTTGAGAAAAACGTCCGAAGTCAATTTGGCTTCGGAAGATATTCCTTAGCTTTTCAAGAATTTTTCTTCGGAAGAAAAATACTTAGAGTATTTTTACTTCCTAGATAGATTTTGCTTCGGAAGTATCACATATCATAAATCTTTTTCAATAAGAGAATAAAGTTTCCGAGACTTAATTGCTTTCGGAAGAATAGTCCTTCAAAACAGATAAGTACTTGGTGATAAATATAAGCTTCAGAAGATATATTCAAATTTCTTCCGAAGGTTAATTTCTCAGAAGTAGTTATTTGTTTTGAAAACATAGTTTTCTTCCGAAGACAACTTGATGTCTTCCGAAGGAAAATATATCCAAAATTCTAAGGGATATCATTTTGAAAGTTTCTTCCAACGTAAACTGGGCTTATATGGTGATGATATAGACAACTTAAGACACACATATTATTAAAAATAATCTTGAGTTTAGTTTAAGAAAAATACTCAAAGTTAATCATCCCAATAGCTGATACAAGATACTTAAATCTTTGCTCATCAAAAGCTTTTGAAAACAGATCAACATATTGTTCATTTGTGTTAACTTTAACTAGTTTTATCAATCCCTTTTCAAAATTATCTCTAATCAAATGAAACCTGATGTTGATGTGCTTTGTCTTTGAGTGTTGAACTAGATTCTCTATGATAGAGATAGCATTGTTGTTGTCTATATAGATGGGAGTCTTTTTGAAGTTGAATCCATAGTCTAGCATCTGATTCTGAATCCAAAACACTTGAGCACAGCAGCTTGCAGTAGCAATGTATTCAGCTTCAGCACTTGATGCAGATACATAGGATTGTTTCTTGCATTGCTATGAGACTATCCTTCCACCAAGAAATTGACATCTCCCAGATGTTGACTTTCCAGTCATATTGCAACCACCATAGTCACTATCTGTATATGCATACAGATTGAAGTCAGAATTCTTTGGATACCAAAGGCCTAATTTGGGAGCACCTTTGAAATATCTGAGAATTCTCTTAACAGCAACCAGGTGTTACATCCTGAGGTTGGCTTGATATCTTGCACAAATACATGTAGCAAACATGACATCAGGCCTGCTAGTTGTAAGGTACATAAGAGACCCAATCATAGCCCTGTATAAATGTTCATCAACACACTCCCCCTTAAGGTCTGGTCCTAGAGAGTGGTTTCTGGCTATGGGTGTCTTAGCAACTTTGCACTCAGTCATATGAAATCTGGTAAGTATGTCCTACACATACTTTGACTGGTTTATGAAGATGCCATTGTCAACCTGCTTCACTTTAATTCCTAGAAAGAAATTGAGTTTCCCCATGGCACTTATTTCAAATCTATTCATCAACAACTTCTCCAAGTCTTTGCAGAGCTTCAGATTAGTTGACCCAAAGATAATGTCATCTACATAAATTTGAACCAGCATCAAGTCATTTCCTGTTCCTTTGATGAAGAGTGTTCCATCAGTAGTACCTCTCTTATATCGATGCTTACAGAGATATTGTGATAGTGTCTCATACCACTTCCTTGGAGCCTGATGCAGCCCATAAAGAGCTTTGTCAAGCTTGCAGACATAAACAGGATGATCTGGGTCTGCAAAGCTAGGTGGTTGTTTGATATACACCTCCTCATCAATCACCCTATATAAAAAGGCACACTTGAGATCAAGTTGGTAGACCTTGAAATCCTTGGATGCAACAAAAACCAGGAATATCCTAACAGCTTCAAGTCTTGCTACAGGAGCAAAAACATTTGTGTAGTCAATCCCTTCTTCTTGTGTGTTCCTTGAACAACTAGTCTTGCCTTGTTCTTGATGACAAGTCCTCTATCATCATTCTGTTTCTAAAACCCACTTGGTACCTATGGTAGTCTTCCCTTGAGGAAGAGGACATAGATTCCAAACCTTCTATCTTTTGAATTAAAGCAGCTCCTCCTGCATTACTTCAATCCAACTTCCATCTTTCAAATCCTCTTCAATCTTCTTAGCCTCTATCTAGGACAAGAACAAGAGTTATGACAAACATTTTTTGATGGGTTTGTCCTCTTATTCTTACCCCACTCTCAACATCTCCAATGATGTTTATGGTTGGATGGGACTTGTGGATTCGTAGTTGAGCAATCATAACAAGTTGTTTGGACAAATCTAAATTTGTGAAATTAAAATCTAGTGCTTAAGAATCATCCACCATATCAACACACTTATCAACTGAGAGTTGATCCAATGAGTGTGTTACATCATTGATATCTTCTATGGAGTGGTTATCAATATCAAGAAATTCTTGATCATTATCACCACCTCCATCTCCTCTTACATTGGAAATTCCTTCATCTGAGTTATGTGCCTTTGTACATGTTCCCGTTCCTAGGGGCTCTGAGTAAGATATACTCTTGAGGAATGACCACCCCGAGCTTGAGAACAATGAACTTATGCTCAGTAAAAAGCATGTTGTGTCTTTGATCACAAAATTGGGATACACTCAGTAGATTGTACCCAAGCTCCTTGACAAAGTTTACCTTTTCAATGCTGAGCTTACCATTTGTGACCCTACCCCTTCCAGTAATGTAACCACTAGATTCTCCTCCAAAAGAAACTAGCCCTCCATCAATTCTTTTAAAGTTTTGAAGCAAAGAGCCATTACCTACCATATGCCTAGAACAGCCACTGTTAATGATCCATGCATTTCCTTTAGTCTTTAGCTGTCCTACACAAAAGAGATGGTTAGTTACATTTGGAAACCCAAGCCTTATTGATCTTGGGCTTGTCAAAGTGAACAGAAGATAATGCAATAGTAATTGATCCTATATGTATGTTTTGAGGATCATTTGCTTGTTGTTGATGAAGAACTTTCAGTCACATGACCTTCCTTCATCTTCCACACCATCCTCGGAAGACTAGACTTGGCCTTCAACACTTCAGGAGTTTTGATAACTTTGAAAGTTTTGGAGACTGGGCATTCGGAAGCTTTTTTATCCACTGGAGCAGACTTCAGTACAAAGATGTTCAATATGTTAGCTTCTTCATGATCAGCCATTAGTTCTTGGTTTTGAGAAGCATCTTCTATCTGAAAGCTCCAGTCAAAGCCTCCTTCTTCACCAGCAGCAGTAGCATGTTGTTTGGGCTGGATTGGCTTCTCAGTTCTTGGAACTGTATCAGTGTAATTTGGTCTGGTTTGTGCTTGGCCTCTATTTGTCCTTGGTGCCTTGCACTCTCTAGAAAAGTGTCCCATTTGGTTACAATTATAACACTTTGCTTTGCTTTTATCCAGTCCAAACTTTCCACTGGCCACATTGCTGGGAAACTTTCTTCCTGTCCTCTTGTAGAAATTCTTGGCTCTGTGACTAAGAAGACCCATCTGTTAGACTATCTCCATGTACTCCAGATCATCTGGATGGATACAGTCCAAGTCTTCAAGAGTAAAAAAGAAAGTTGCCACATTTTCATCAGTATACACAAAGGCTTGTGCAGAGCTTGTCTCTTGGAATGGGCTTACTTGCCCTTGGTGTCTAGGGGAAGGTGATGAAAGGAACCTTTTGTAAGTTTTCAGGGAAGCATATAAGAATGCTGTGGTTCTATGCTATCCCTTTCAACCACATGAAGGGCTGAACTCTACTGATTGTTGGAAGAGCTACTTGATGGATTTTGCAAGTTCATCTCCATCTGGTACCCACTAAGGATACCATACAGCTTTGTGAGAGTAAGAGTAGAGAGGTTCACAATTCTCTTAATGGCCACACAGTAGTGAGTCCATTGTCTGGGAAAAGAGAACATGAACATCCACACTATGTCCTTATTCTCAAGTTTTACTCCAACATCCATTAGAGTATCCATCTCAATATACCTGAAGTATTGTTGAGTCATGGTTTCACCTATCTTGTAGGTGAAGTTTTCAAACTGCTGCTTCATGATATCTTTCTTGTTTTCCTTGGCTTCCTCAGACCCCTCATACATCAACTTTAGTGCATCCCAGAGCTGCTTAGCAGTCTTGCACTTCTTAAAGCTTCTATACATAGAGTTAGGAAGAGCAGTTTAAAGAGTAGTCATGGCCTTCTTATCTGCATCTATTCTTTTCTAGTCTTCTTTAGAGTAGTCAGCCATTTCCTTTTGTATCATGCCACCTCCAGCAGTGGCTTAAGAGGTGCATGGTATGTGAGGTCCTTCAACAACAGATCTCCACACCCTACTATCTTGAGATGATGAACCCTTCCATACATTGGCACCAAGTAACAAAGTCATCAGGAGTGATCAGTGGAGACTATGTCATAGTACCGGTTTCCTTATCAGCTTTAGAAAGAGCTGCCATTTGAGTTGATAAGTGTGTTGTGAAACGAAGTGATCTAAGATAGTGAGATCTTACAACTAAGAACCTGAAATGCTCTATTACCAATTGTAGGACCGAGAACGGTGGTCAATGAAATAGTTTCATAAGGTGGAGATGTATGAAACACTTAGCAGATCAAATAGGGAATCAGCTAGTGATGATACAAAAAACATAAGTAAAAGAACAAGAACAAGAACACTCAATATAATTTTCAAGAATGATGTATATTGCTCTTAAATTCTTACAAGTGTTACAATGCATACATAAGATACAAGTACTTGAGACACTTTATACTGCATCTTATAGCCAGCCATACTTTGAAGGCTAGCTGGAGTATGGCATGTCATAGTCACTAGTCAAAGGCAAGAAGACCCATCTGTTAGACTATCTCCATGTACTCCAGATCATCTGGATGGATACAGTCCAAGTCTTCAAGAGTAAAAAAGAAAGTTGCCACATTTTCATCAGTATACACAAAGGCTTGTGCAGAGCTTGTCTCTTGGAATGGGCTTACTTGCCCTTAGTGTCTAGGGGAAGGTGATGAAAGGAACCTTTTGTAAGTTTTCAGGGAAGCATATGAGAATGCTGTGGTTCTATGCTATCCCTTTCAACCACATGAAGGGCTGAACTCTGCTGATTGTTGGAAGAGCTACTTGATGGATTTTGCAAGTTCATCTCCATCTGGTACCCACTAAGGATACCATACAGCTTTGTGAGAGTAAGAGTAGAGAGGTACACAATTCTCTTAATGGCCACACAGTAGTGAGTCCATTGTCTGGGAAAAGAGAACATGAACATCCACACTATGTCCTTATTCTCAAGTTTTACTCCAACATCCATTAGAGTATCCAATCTCAATATACCTGAAGTATTGTTGAGTCATGGTTTCACCTATCTTGTAGGTGAAGTTTTCAAACTGCTGCTTCATGATATCTTTCTTGTTTTCCTTGGCTTCCTCAGACCCCTCATACATCAACTTTAGTGCATCCCAGAGCTGCTTAGTAGTCTTGCACTTCTTAAAGCTTCTATACATAGAGTTAGGAAGAGCAGTTTAAAGAGTAGTCATGGCCTTCTTATCTGCATCTATTCTTTTCTAGTCTTCTTTAGAGTAGTCAGCCATTTCCTTTTGTATCATGCCACCTCCAGCAGTGGCTTAAGAGGTGCATGGTATGTGAGGTCCTTCAACAACAGATCTCCACACCCTACTATCTTGAGATGATGAACCCTTCCATACATTGGCACCAAGTAAAAAAGTCATCAGGAGTGATCAGTGGAGACTATGTCATAGTACCGGTTTCCTTATCAGCTTTAGAAAGAGCTGCCATTTGAGTTGATAAGTGTGTTATGAAACGAAGTGATCTAAGATAGTGAGATCTTACAACTAAGAACCTGAAATGCTCTATTACCAATTATAGGACCGAGAACGGTGGTCAATGAAATAGTTTCATAAGGTGGAGATGTATGAAACACTTAGCAGATCAAATAGGGAATCAGCTAGTGATGATACAAAGAACATAAGTAAAAGAACAAGAACAAGAACACTCAAATATAATTTTCAAGAATGATGTATATTGCTCTTAAATTCTTACAAGTGTTACAATGCATACATAAGATACAAGTACTTGAGACACTTTATACTGCATCCTATAGCCAGCCATACTTTGAAGGCTAGCTGGAAACAGTAATCTAGACAACAAGATTAATATAGAGTCAAAAGGCAGATTGCCTTTGACTAGTGACTATGACATGCCATACATCACATCCTTATCTATTACTAAAAGGATAAAAGTATGTAGTTGGAAAGTTATAGACAAAAGACCTTAATCTATAGTTTACAAAAGCATGGAATTTTCACCAACTTATATAAGTTGGTGAGTCTTCCGAAGTGGCAGCAAAAGGTGGTTCAGCATTTGTAAAAAGGTGATTCAGAGAAGGCATGTCTGCTCTGTCTTCAGAAGAAATCATTCTTTGGCTTCGAAAGACTTTGTCCTTGAAGCTTCAGAAGACTTCATCTTTGGCTTTGGAAGATATGGTCTTTTGGCTTTGAAAGATTTGATACTTAGCATAATTCTCTAAGTTTTATCAAATCTTTCGAAGTAACTTCCTTGTACTTCATTTGTGCATGCTGAGAGCTCTTGGTTGATCTTTGGTTGTATCAGCCTCTAAGTGTATTCCTTACACAACCATCATCAACACCAGAGCCATTCCTTTCTTTATCAGTTGGTCTAGATTCTTCAGGCTCTCATAGTATCTCCTTATGTCTATGAGATCATGCTTAAGAAGGTCAAGTATATTCTTCCAGAAGTATACTTATGGACCTCCCTGATCTCTTATGACATACTATCTGCCTGGGTTTGGAGAGTACACCCAAGATAAGATAGGTCTCTCAGTAGCTAGAGGCTCTACTTGTAATGGAGTTGGTTGAGCAGCCTTTTTTGATTCGCCCTCAAGATGTTCTCACTCATCCTAAGGTGCAGAGGTGGATGTCTTAGACTTCTTCTTCTTTTTTGACTTTAAATCTCTTTTAATGGCCATCCTTTTCTTCTCTTTATACTTCAATTGAGAATGTTGGTCTTGATCACCTCTTGCTTCTTTATCCTTCTCAGTTTGGTCCTTCCCCTTCACAGGTTCAGAAGAAGATTCAGGACCATTCTGTGGGTTAGAAGATAAAGCTGGTTGTGGATTAGTAGTAGGTCTAGGTTTAGTTGTCTGTTGGGGTTCAACCTTGACCTCAGATTCAGGAGCAGCTTGACTTGGTAGAGAATGCAAGTCTTGAAGCTCACCCCTCTTAATCTTCTGCTTGATCACCCTGATGTGCTCATCTATTATGGATAGAGACATGGGACCAAACCCCCTTCTGGAGAACCCATACATCTTTAAGAAGCTCACCATCCTTTGTCTATCTTTAGATTTCTCCTTGTTTGCTTTGATGGTGGCCCTTGATTTTGCAGCTTCCTCCCTCGTCTTTCTCTTAGCAGCTTTTCTTTCTTTGATCGCTTCTTGTTCGAGCTGCTTAAGATACTCAAACTCTATGTACTTAAAAAATAGAGGGAGTAAAGCTTCTGCCTAGTAGAGACCTGTGGCACTCAAGTAGTTGATCATCATTTGTCTATCTTGTTCCTTTCCTACTTGAGTTTCTTCCTCTATAGCCACAGACTTTACCTCAGGCCATTCTTGAACTGGGGAAAGGACATGGGCTTTATATAATCTCCTTTTCTTTTTTTCTTCTTTAATTTTGAGGAGCAAAGCAACATACTCAGCCTCTTTTCTCTCTCTAGACACCTCGGTGTCTGCCAGTTCATTCAACATATCCAAGGAAAGAGAGATTAGATCAATTATATATAGTTTCTAGTTCCCGGGTAGTTCAATCTAGCTACCATTAACTCATCTTTCTGAGCGTTTGGCCTATGGGTAGCCCTGATTGTAGCCTATATGAAGCTAGGAGTTTCTCTCAATCTTTCTTCCCTTGCCTTCCTCTTCCTCCCCCTCTTCTCCTCCTCAATTTACTTAGAATTTTAGACTTTATTTCCCTTATCAATCACTGGCCTATTTGACTCAAGGAGGAGAGAGCTTTGGCCTACTTGTTCTGCACTTGAGCTTTGGCCATGAGACACCTTTACTAACTGGTGTCTCACTGAGGTAATTAGTGCTGAAGGAGTATGAATCTCTAGGTTCACTGGGTCCACAACTGGGCCTTTAAATGAGGTGTCCCCTTTGAAGCTAATCTTAGGGTCCAACTCAGTATTCAGTTGACCAACTATTTTCCCTGCTAACCTCTGTCTATATAAGCTTGTTGTCTTTTCGAACTCCTCAGACACCCTTATTTGGATCCTCTCTACCAACCTATCAGCATGTCTGTTTTGACCTGGGTTGACTGGCAGAGGGAAGCTTTTATAAAATCCCAGGTTATAAATGTTGAAAACTTCTTGTTGTCCCTGGTATCTAGAAAGCACAAAGGTCCTTCTATTACTATCATACCCCTATCATATGATTGGATTATCAATATGATTGGATGGAGGTGACATGGCCCATGGTATGAAACCCTCCTCAAATATGTTTTGAAGTATGGCATCCATATTAATATGGGCCAGAGGACGTTGCTGAGTCTGGATAGTTGCAAGTAAGGGTGGTGAATCCTTAATGTCCATACTCTGGGTAATGCTCCCATGTTCTATGATTGTAGTGACTTTCTCCCTCTTTTTGGTAGCATCACTTACTTACACAAGTGAGCTAGAGGTTAGGTCCACCACATCCACAGGTTCTTGTGGACATGGTTGAGCATACCTGGCAGGCCTCTTAGCTAGCTTGCCCTTGAGATCGGTGATCTCAAGTTGCTAATTAAGCACCTGGCTTTGTAAGTTAGCCACCTGAGATTCCAGGTGACTAACCTTAGAGACCAGATATGTGCAAGTGTTTTGTCAATTGTTGCACCTTTTGTTGCATACTCCCCTTATCTTCTTTAGAAGAATCATGGGGGGATGAGAGGACATAACCAAAGTCATCCCTCTCACCACTAGATATTTGTACATGGTCTTTGGATTTCCCCTGCTCTATGACTGCTTCATGAGAAGTATCAAGGTGTTGGGTTGTCATGGTTGAGGTCTTAATGATGTAATCACTTGAAGAAGTGAGAGCCTCTTCCATATGGATGTCCCTTGAACTTGTTTAGAGAGGTCCACATCGTAGTAGGTGGATGATGTGGGCTAGACATGGGAGTTACGGGAGCACTCATCTCTCCCTAAGTAGGTGAGGAGAAGAGAGACTCATGGTACTCACTAAATCTCATGTCTTCATCATCATAGAATTCTAGGTTGGGGATTGGTTGGTTAAGATCTAATAGCTGGGGATGGTAACTATCCCTTAAAGGTTGTTCATCTAAGTTTTGAGACTCAGGATGAAGGCTTGAGGTTGGGGTTGTGAGCTTATCAGGCTGAGCATGTGGAACCTCAACACTGATCATAGAAGGAATGGGAGTGGTTTGCTCCTTAGGAGAAGTGGGAGCTCTTGGTTCCATTTGCTCCTGTGTGGGTGAGTATATGGGGGCCTGCTCAATTTGAATAAACTAAGTAGGGTTCGTTTGGATTTTCTTTTGTAGGTGATGGTAATTTGTGGTTGTGGGGGTGCTGAAGATGAAGAAGGTGTGGGTTCAATATTGGATGGGATTACCAAGTTGTCACCTTGAGTAGGTTGCTCTAATATTTTTGGGACAAGGGCTGTTTCTACCCCAGGAAAACCAACAGTGGTTTTTCTTATTATCTTAAGATGCTAGGCCTCATCTATCCCAACTTTAGAACATTACCTGTTCCCCTCAACTGTGAGCCCAGTTCACAGTAGAGAATGTGCTGGACATATCTAAGGAACATGTAATATTCAAGTAAATCTAAGTTAGCAAGTAAATTTGTATAAAAGAATTGGAAATACCTGAACTTTATCCTCTGGACCATTCCATGGACTATGTAGGAAAGGTCTTTAGAAACTTGGTCCCATCCTCCATGCTTGTTGGATAAGGAGTGGATGACAACATGGAGGAGGTATTTCCATTGAGAGGAGACCTTTCCTTTCCTGAAGGTCTTGTCTAAGAAGTCACCTTCATAGCCCATCAGCTGGAATGATCTGTTGACTGCCTCCTTGGTGAAGGACAGTTCACCATCTTTATCATCCAGCCTCAGATGTTGGTTAATAGGGGCTGTAGTGATGAACACTGCCCTCCCCTGCACACTGGCAGATAGTGCCTTCTCACCGTTCATTTTGACCTCTTGACAAGTCCTCCAAAACTCCAAAAGTTGATATTCGTACAGTGGAGGATCAATGGTAAGGGCAGTGAGGTAAGATAAGCGGAAAAGAAAGTTGCAGATCCCTAAAATCAGGGTCTTTCTCAGCAGATAACAGAGCACTAGTTGTGTTGCCTGTGTAGGTGCTAGACAAAGGCTGGCTGGTTTTGGGGTTTAGGGTTGGCCATTTTATGAAGCTTTTGTGAAATTGATTGAAAGAAAAACAAGGGTTTATGGGTAATTTAGGGCTTGAGATTTGCAGATGAAGAAGAAGAAGAGAGAGGGAGATCCGTTGTAAAGGCTATATGCTTAGATTTGAGATAAAGTTATTGCAAAATATAAACTTTGAAATCTAGATGTCGGTCCCACCTCTGAAAAAGTGCCCAAAAAGGTAGTTATCTTGAAGTTGAAAATCTTCCGAAGGTAATCTGCCTTCGAAGTCTAAAGAAAACTTTCGAAGCTAAATTGACTTTGGAAGATATTCCTTAGTTTGAGAAAAAGTGCTTTGGAAGAAAATGTACTTAGAGTAATTTTGCTTCCAAGACAGATTTGGTTTCATAAGAGATTTAAGCTTCAGAATTTTTACTTACATAGTAAATAAAACTTCCGAGATTTAATTGCTTTCGGAAGAAAATTTTCCTACAAAACATATAAGTACTTAGAAGCGAATTTAAGCTTCGGTATATATATTAGAATTTCTTCCAAAGTTAAATTCCTTAGTAAGTAGTTATTAGTTTTGAAGACATAATTTTCTTCTGATGTCAAATCAATGTCTTCCGAAAGAAAATCTGTCTATACTGCTCAAAATTCTAAGGAACATATATTTGGAAAAATTTCTTTCGAGATTAACTGGGCTTATATGAGTGATAATTTAGACAACATCAAAGACACACATTATATGAAAAATAATTTTGAAATTAATTTAAGAAACTCTACTCAAAGTTAATCATCCCAATAGCTGACACAAGATATTTAAATCTCTGTTCATCAAATGCTTTTATGAACAGATCAAGATATTGTTCATTTGTGTTAATTTTGACTAGTTTAATCAATCCTTTTCAAAATTATCTCTAATCAAATGATACCTGATATAAATGCGTTTTGTCTTTGAGTGATGCACTAGATTATTTGTGATGCAGATAGCACTATTGTTGTCTATATGGATAGGAGTCTTCTTGAAGTTGAATCCATAATCTAGCATCTGATTCTAAATCCAAAGCACTTGAGTACAATAGCTTTCAACAACAATGTATTCAGCTTTAGCAGTTGATGCAAATACACATGATTGCTTCTTGCATTCTCATAAGACTATCCTTCCACTAAGGAATTGACATCCCAGATGTAGACTTTGCAGTCATGTTGTAGTCACCACTATTTGTATATGCATGCACATTGATGTTAGAATTCTTTGTATGCCAAAGTCCCAGTGTGGGAGCTCCTTTGAGATATCTAAGAATCCTCTTAACAACAACTAGGTGTAACATCTTGGGGACGACTTGATATCTTGCATATATGCATATAGCAAACATGATATCAGGCCTGCTGGCTATTAGTTACATAAGAGACCTAATCATAGCCCTGTATAGGTGTTCATCAACACACTCCCCCTCAAAATTAGGTCCTAGGTAATGGTTTCTGTCTATAGGAGTATTAGCAACCTTACAATCAATTAGAAGAAATCTAGTTAGTATGTATTGTACATACTTTGACTGGTTTAGGAAGTTGCCATTTTCTACTTGCTTCACTTGAATTACTAGAAAGAAATTGAGTTCCCCCTTGGCACTCATTTCAAACCTGTTATTCATTAGCTTCTCAAACACTTTGCAGAGTCTTTTATTAGTTGACCCAAAGATAATGTCATCAGCATAAACTTAAACCAGCATCAAGTCATTTCTTGTTCTTTTGATGAAGAGTGTGCTGTCAATAGTACCTCTTTTGTAACCATATTGTACTAGGTACTATGACAGTGTCTCATACCACTTTCTTGGTGCTTGATACAACCTATAGAGAGCTTTGTCAAGCTTGCAGACATAATCAGGATGATATGGATCTGCAAAGCTATGACAACTCGAGTCTCAGGTTAATATCATGTTTGTTACCTAACCTCTCTCCAATATTTTTTTGAATAAATAAATTTATTAAATGACAATGATTTTTTTTATATAATTATTGTTAATAGTTAACTCTAAGTTAATAAAGCTTAATTAACCTAAATGTAAATTAGGTAATCTTGGTGGGACCAAAGTGCAAGTTACTCACCAACCTAGTATAACTACCCGTAAACCTACCCCTCCCCCTCTTGGTTTCCCTTCTAAATCGTGAAAACCCTGCTGTCGTTGCCGTCTGCCGAGTAACACCTCTGGCAGCTCTTGTCACCCGTAACCGTGAGTCAACGAGCGAACATCATCATCCCTACTTGGCAATTCCATTGATTCGGTCACCGTCCGCAACCATCATCGCGTTCGGTAGTTTCGGTCATCAATCGAATAGCCTGCATCGACCGGTATGATCACTCGCTCGATTAATTTTGTTTGTTTCATCACGTGTGCAAATATTGTATGTCGACTTGAATTGCTTTTAGGCTCGGGTGTTTGGGGTTCTCGATCATGGCTTGTGTATGTATGTTATGCAGTATGTGTGGTGTGTGTTATGTGTGTGTGTATGGTGTGTGTAATCTACGATGTGGGTGTGCTTCTGCTGTGTGTGTTCTCCAGCCATGTGTATGGGTGTTCATGCATGGTTGTGGATTAATGCTCTATGTATGTATGTTCTTGTATGTGTGTGATCTCTGTTTGTATGGTGAGCCGGTAATCATGTTTTGCTTATGTGAATGTTGGTTCACATGGTATTGTTGTTGGTAGTGGGTTCTTTATGCATGCGTATGGCCGAGTATGTGTGTGTTTTGATCAAGGTTTGCATCATCGGTGGGAGGGTCTGTTGTGCTTCTGTTATTTCACATGTACATATCCGAATGTGTGTGTGTTTAATCTGAAGGTGTGTATGGTGGTGTTGGTTGTTGTTGCATGTGTTATGTGCATCGGTTTGCGTGCTTATGGTGGGTGCAATCTGCTTGGTGTGTGGGTATAGTAGATATTGCATATAAGGAGTGCTATGGATGTATGCATGTGAGTTTTATATGTTCATGTGTATTTTTTGGGTGTGTGCATGTGCTTAAGGAAGAAAATATATATGGGGTGGTGTATGATTGTTCATGTATGTATTTTATTGTAGGGGTGTTATGTGTGGATTATTATGGCAATTGATGTTTGTGCTTGTGTGTGTGATCATTTCGAACACGAAAACCTTATAGCTCAAGTTTATTTTATATTAATTGGACTTTAAATGGAATCCACTTTCATACTATACTCTCTTTTGGGGGAGAGAAACATGCTATTTTTCATAAACTATACGTTACTTTAGATTGGTAATACTGCATATACTGGTTTGCTATTGTGATACCACTACGCCTCATTCGACCGTTAATATGGTATTAGCGAGGTGATTGTTAGTAGATCTACTGGGTTGACAAACCCCACCCGGCCTAGTCGCGGTTGCTTGACTGGAGGTCAAACGGGTGAATGGTTAGCCTATTTTACTATGTTGTGGTCTGGTATCCACAGCCGGGGCATTCATTACATTATTACTGTCAGTTCGGTTGCAAAATTTATACACATAGTGACTTGTAGGCTAGCTACCTACTTATATGCTTTGATTACTGAATCTGGATTTCATTACTATTACTTACTGTTTTCTGATAAACCTATGAACTCACCAACCTTGTGTTGACACTTTAGCATGTTTCTTTCAGGTTCTTAAGGTGCGCACGATTAGGAGCATCTCACTAATGGATTCATCATCGTTGGGTCTAATGAACGATTTATAAATTCCTATCCATTATACTCAATTTGGTTTGCGTGTGTCTGCGCCATTTGATTTACAAATTATTACGCTTCCGCAATTGTTTTCACGGTTACCGTATAACTCTGTTTTTTTGGTAATCTCAAATGTTACGAGCAATTATGTGTTGTAATTGACGTGTCGTTTGGTGTAACTAGTGGCTGAGATCCTAGTATGTCACGCGCCTAACGGTAATACCCCATTTGTGGAAATTGAAGGTGTGACAGAATGGTATCAGAGCCAATGGTTATAGCGAACTAAAAAAATTTGCATCTCATTTGCATTGCATTTAGACTATAGCCTAATGCCTTAGTTACACACATATAGACACGTTTAGTTTTGCTTGCTGGCCTTGTTTGCTTTGCTTTGCTAGATTGCTTGCTTTTGCTCATTCTAGTGATCGTTCGACTACAGGGATGATGTCTTCATCTTCTTATGTTAAGTCTGAGGGAAAAGGTCAGTTCATCCTGATTCCCCGTTGTTACCGCCTGTTCCTTAGCGCGGGTGACTCCGAGTTACTGTGAGTCACGAGAAAGTTACTTACGATTAATGATTTACTGTACCTTTTACATCATACCTTTCCGAATCGGATACAATACCATTAGTACCTGACTTGGATGGTTCATCGGGAGCATGTTCTGCCTCCTATTGAATACTTTTGATAGTATCAAAATGGATCAATCTGTGATGATATTCTGATACAATTCAATCAAACAAACACAAGTAATCAATTCAATGCAAACAATCAGAAAAATTCATAGTTTTTCATTGATAGTAAGCATAGAAAGTACAAGTGTAAGAAAACAGTTACAGTTGTTCAAACTGATTCTAAGGTTCTATCTACACAATACATACTATGCTATTTATACTATCAAAGAAAACAAAAACGAACATATATTTACACAATAAGTCCCTAAACTATGACAAAACTATACAAAGACTAATAAAGACTAAATGTTAATCTTCGAGAGGCTTCTACAATACCCCCCTAAGATTGACATTGTCTTCAGCCTTCAAAATCATCAATCTTCTGTCTTCATAATTGTTCAGTCTTTAGTCTTCTTTAATCTTCAATCTTCAATCTTCAATCTTCAGTCTTTTATCTTCTCTCTTTTGTCTTCATGCATCAAAGAAGTCTTCTGGTTCTTCTTTAATATTGAAAATCAGCTTCTCTTTGTACATTTCTTGCTCTCTCAAGGCTTTAGCAATGGCAAAATTGAACTTGCTCGCTAAAATACCTTGCTCCAGTTTTGATTCATTAGTCTTGATTTCCATTTGATTCATCACCTCCAATGTTTCTTTAGATAAACCTGCAATATCAATATTAGCATAAAATTCAATTGGCTTTGGATACTCTTTGAAATGAATTTCCAACACTCCTTTGCTCGAGATCCTTATGAATTCTATTCCTTGATATCCTTCTTTACTATGTTTGCATAAGCTAAGGATTTTCTTAGAGATATTCTCTCCATAGCAGCATTCATAACTTTGATAATTGACAAGAAATACTTTTTGTCAATTTCTGCAATTTTTGGTACAACTTTTTCAAACTTCTGGATAGACAAAAATGACTTGTAGCTAGGATGTAAGAGTTTCAATTCGAATACACCAAACAATGAAATCATGTCACCATTCCAATCGTCTAGATCTCGAACTAACTTTAAGTCAAATGTATCAGCGTTGTAGAACCATCTCAAAATTGGTTTCGACTTTTGAGTTCCATCAATAACTTTCAAGCCAGGATTAGTTACCTTCTCAAAATATTGATCCCTAAAAGCATCCAAAAATTTTTCTTCTCCAACATCTTTATCACCATCTTTTCTTTTCTTTTTCAATGACTAAAATATTGTTTATCTTCTTGGTCACATCTCGTTTGCAAAAATGAACTCATTCTGCTTATACCTCTGTTCAATAACTGTACAAAATTTTCTCCTCGACTTGCTCTAGTCGGATTGATTAAAGGCGGTTTATTCAACTCTTTCAAATCTTGAACAGGTAGCTTTATAATGCTCGAGAAAAAATGATATACATCACAAATTGCATTAACTCTTTTTATCAAAAATGCATCAAATACCTCTTCGTATTTCCATTCCTTCGTCGTGTCAGGAACAATCATTGCATTAAGCAACTCTAAATTTGATTGTCCTTTTTGTAACATATTACGAACCAAATCACCTGTCATTCGAGCTTTATTCCATAATTGCTTCTGTTCAATTGAAACTTGATATGCTTGCCTCAGTTTCAGGAAACAATTTCATTAACTCTTTCCTTCTTTCATACACATTACTGTTCATCGCCATGGATTTAATCTCTTGAGGTTTTAAAATCCTCGTTCTCTTTGTTATCTCTAAATATTGTGGATTATCCATATCAAGCACAATCATTTTATTTGTTTTCTTTTCCGTTGCTTGAAAACTTCTCACCAAATTTCTTAAAGATTCTGCTTGTAATCTATTAAGCTTCTTCCTTGGATAATTTCTTGATTGTAGCCACATTCTTATAGCAGTTACATTCATGTCATCAGGGTTAGGATGATGTAACTCAGATGTTGAAAGTTCCTCAATATTTATGCTCTCTTGAAGAGGATTCCACTCTCCATGCTCTACAATTATCTCGTCATGATCAATAGGAGCAACAGATTCAACAGTAATACACTTCTTAAACTCTTCATTAATTTGAGATACTATTAATCCATCAAGAAATACTCGATTATATTTCATCTTGATCAAATAGTTATACCTGTCTTCAATGTCTACAGGTACATCTTCTTGTATTGTCTCAATTGGAGAAAAATTTTCATCAACATTAGCTTCAACTAAATCTTCATCTTCTAAAACCTCATCATACCAGTCATCACTAAACTCAGCTTCTAGTTCCTCAAGAGCTCCTATGGTCTCTTGAATATTTGACTCTTCTCCTTCTTCACTTGCAGGTTCATCCACAATCTTTTGCACTTTTGTTGATGATTCAGGTAAAACTAAAACATCAATATCATTAATTTTCCTTTTACCTTTATCTATTTCAGCTATCTTTTCAACATCTAATGGAGTGATTTCAGAAATAATCATAAGTTCTGGAGATGAAGACTTTTGACTTTCTTTTATTCTTTCTATTTCTTCTTTTAAAGCTTCATTTTCTTCTTTCAACTTGTTGAATTTTTCTTCCATCAGATCATAATCTTTCATCATAACTTCAAAAGTTTTTACATTATCTTCTTTATTTTTCTCAAGATCAGCAATTACTTCATCTTTCTTTTGTAGATTTTCTTTCAACTTCTCATTTTCTCCTTTTAATTCCTCTATAAGCTTCAATTTCTTAGAGTTTTCTTTTTCAACTCTTTAATAATCTCCTAAAAATTTGTTTCTTCAACCAGTATCTTGTTGAGGCAAGCTTACAAATTCATTGTGTATCTCAGCTTCAAATACTTCAAAATCTTGAACATTCTCATTGAATTCAACTTGTTCTTCTATTTCAACAATTTCTTCAATCATTCCCATAATCTCCTCAACATTTTGACTTTTTTAATGACATCTTCAGCTTGATCTACTTCATTAACATCTTCATGACTTTCTTCAATAACTTCTTCATTAACTTCTTCAGTTTCTTGATCAGCTTCATGTACTTCTTCATGAACTACTTCCATAACATTACCTTCATTTCCACCTTCATTGTTATCATCATCATCTGAAAAAGAACTTGAACTTTCATCATCATTATTATTCTCATCATCATCACCTTCATCTTCATCATCATCAGATTGTTCTTGAGGTATTTCTTCAATAAGATCATTTGGATCAATTGGTTCTTCCTCAATCAAATGAAAGTGATCTATAGTAATATCCACCTCATCATTTGCAACATTTCTCATGTATTCAAACATAGGTACATTTTGTGCACCTGTGATCATAGCAAGTCTTTTGTAAGATATCTCTGACATATGTTCCAGTATCATTGTTTCTCCACCAACACCATGAACATGAATATCTGGATGCTCTTCATTGATTATCATTTGTAAGAATCTAGGATACATCAAGTACTTATTCCTGATTCCTTTCTCCAGATTAAAAATGAAACCATTAAGAATCCATTTTGACTTGTTAAACCTTTTGTTAGTTGCCAGAGCTACAATAGGAGATGCTATATCAACTGGAAATGAATTCCATCCTGCACTTCTTTTTGACATGCAGTGCTAGAATATATAACATAATAGCTTCCAATGGTTGTAAACTCGTGCTCTAAAAAATTATTTCTTGGGGAAATTGTCTGGGTGACCCATAGCCATGAATGTTTATCTACATTCATTAAAAGATAATTCAGCTAAGTCTTCTGGGTCATTGTGTCCCAATCCCAATGCTTCTCTAACTGAATCTTCAGAAACTTCAATCATTCTAACATTTTTTATAAATCCCCTTACAACTTTTCTACCATCATCATTGATTTCAACTGTGGCTATGTTCCAAAATTTCTTTATCAATCATGCATATATGACCGGTTGATAGCACATAGCATATACATACTTAGTTCTCAATAAGAACCTTATCATCTTTTCATAGCTAACAGCATCTTGTACTCCTTCATTTAATAATGCTGCCACATTATGCTTTGGCTCAAACTTTAACTCATGCATCTGCAAAAATAAAACAAGAAATTTAGACACTTTGAATTTTAACACTTAAAATCAATGAATAAGAATTAGTATGTTTTAAAGATTTTTAATCTAACTTGCACTTAAAAAATTTTCTAAGTGTTTAAATGATCTGTTCAAAAACAAACTACATTCAAGTTAGTATGTAGATGATATAAAACATCAATTCAGTAAATTCTTCTCAAAAACAGATTATACCATGAATTTATGATCAATTTTTCATTTTTATTAAAAATTCAAACATTTACTGTTCATCTTCAACAGTTCGACTGATGAAGAATCATCATCAGAAACAATTTTGATGAAAATCTGATTTGAATGTATCAATATGATCGAAATCAAGTTTATATCAACAATCAATCATCAATTTCAGTTCTAAATTCCATTTTGTTCACACATTCCAAATATTCCAATCGACTAGGGTTCATACGCCCGTATAGCATTGAAACGCCCAATCAAAATCAAACTTTAAACTTGAAATTCATATGAATTTGATCAAGTACTTACGTTTAGAATCAGAAATGAACACTATCGAACACAAGTTTAGAACATAAATCAATCAAAATCTGAGAATCAATGGTAATCGAGAGTAGGGTGTGAAAGTTTAGGGGTTTTTGACTGAATGAATTGACTGAAATCACAAAGTGTTGTATTTATACTAAGTGAAATTTTTAGGCGCATGAGCACTGTTTGTGCGCATGAAGTTGATTTTTACACTAAGTATTTAGGCGCATGAGCACTGTTTGTGCGCATGAGGTTAGGCGCATGAGCACTGTTCAGACGCATAAGCACTGTTTAGGCGCTTTTGCACTGTTTAGGCCCATGGGTTTAGCTGAAACGCCCAACACTTGGTAATTTTTCACTTGATACGCCCAATTCTTGAAAGTCTGGTACTGTGCAGGCGCATGACTATGGATGAAATGCCCAACACTTAACCACAAATTTCAGACTTATGACAACTGTTTAGGCGCATGAGGATGTCTGAAACACCCAACACTTGTACAAATTCTGAAAAATCATCATGCTTCTAATTTTGGACTTTTTAACACTGTTTAGGCGCATGAGATAACTTTCATGAGTTCATGAGTCTACACTTGTAATTTTTCAAGTCTTCCACCTGAACACTGTTTAAACGCATTAGTACTGTTCATATATTAATTTTTTTAAACAATTTGTCAAATTTTGACTTTCACCCAAAATTTACATAATTGACCCTCAATTTTGAACTTTTGACATTTCAACTTTTATTTTTATTTTTATTTTAATTTTTTTTAATTTTTTAAAATTTTGACCTTTTTTATTTCTAATTTTAACAAATAATCTCATATTAAACTGTTGCAAGAAGCTTTTCCACTTTAAAATGTTTTTCAGGTTCATTTTTACATTATGTCAAACACACACATGCTTGAACTTTTTAGCTTCATCCTTTCCATTCAAACACTAAATTTTGATTTTTTATATCTTGAAATTTGAATTATTTTCTCTTAGACACCTTTACTTTTTACTCTTATTACTCCTCCTAAACTTTTAAGTTTTAACAAAACTTAGAAGTTTCTTGAATTTATCACATGAAGATCACACTAATCATTGTTAATATGCATACACACAGAAAACATGCAAAAATCAAAATTAAAGCAGAGTAAAAAATCTAATATTTACAATTGAATCAATGTCTGTAGTGAGATCATATCAGTTAAGATCAGCACATTGAAATAAAAAAATGATGGATAGTCATAGACAGTGAATAAATCCTGATCAAGTGTGTTCCAGGTCATCATTTCTGCAGTAAAGGAGACACGAGATCTAAGGACGGAAAATGAGTGCATTTAGCAAGATATTCAACACACTTACTTTTTCAAATCTTGGATTGATTAAGGTACAATTAGATATGACATTATGTAGTCACACTTAGACTTAGAGAGGTTAATTCTCATAAAGATATGCAAGAAGTCACTATTCTCAACTTGTTAACCTGACATATACTATAACTAGATCTTATTTGGTGTTTGTGCACATTGGCATCTTGTTGCATCAGTGAGATTATCCAGGTCTGTAATCACTTACAACAAAGGATATCTTATCACTTCAGGTCTATGATGACTCATAACAGAGAAGTGTTAGATGCTTTAAATAATTAGAGCTCATGGTTATTCATATCACCACCAGGGGTGAGATTATGTCTTAACAAGCAATCAATTTGAGAAATCAATACTACTCATTAGTGCTAAGATAGACAGACATGAATGCATGAGTGATTTGGTTTAATCACAAGAATTTACTTTTTCAGTCTAATTGCATGAACTTACTTGCACATCATATCTGATCATGTCAGACTATGTTATCGAGTGAAGTATGCAACTGATCATACTAATGTATCTATCATTTCTCACAAATTGCAATGACAGATTCATCCTAACTAATGAATTAACAAAGAAAAACTCTATTTTTTTTTAGTTTTTGTTTTATATTTTTATCTTTTGATTTTTTAGTTTTCAATTTTTGTATTTGGTTTTACTTTTTCTAAGAAACATGCACACACAAAATACAATCAGACAATTAACTTTGACAGTTTCTCTTGCTGTGTCCTATTCAGGTAAGAGAGGGTTCTGATCATATTTAGACTTAATTAACTGAAATACTCAAAAACCAGTTTTTAAATGTGGTTAATAAGACCAATTGACTCTACCAAATACTCAAACCGTCCTGGTAAGAAGGCTTTAGTAAAAAGGTCAGCTAACTGTTTTTTAGTTACAATTTGAATCAGAATGATTAAACCTTTTTTAGAGTTATCTCTGAGAAAATGATATTGAATCTTGATATGTTTTGTTTTTGAATGTTGGACATGATTAGCTTTAATGAACATAGCATTAGTGTTATCAATGTAAATTGGAGTTTTAAGAAAATTGAACCCGTAATCCAGCAGTTGGTTTTGTAACCAAAGGATTTGAGAACATCCTGCTGAAGCAGCTATGTACTCAGCTTCTGCGGTTGAAACAGAGACTTTTATTTGTTTCTTACATTGCCAAGAGACTAATTTGGGTCCTAAAAACTGACAACCACCTATAGTTGATTTTCTATCTTGACAACATCCTCCATAATCACTATCTGTGTATCCATGTAACTCAAAGTTACCTTTATAAGGATACCATAGCCCTAAATCCGGTTTACCTTTGAGATACCTGAATATTCATTTTACAGCAATTAAGTGGGATTCCTTCGGGTCTGATTGATACCTGGCACAGCACAAACAACATACATTATGTCAGGTCTAGATGCAGTAAGATACATCAATGAACCAATCATAGATCTATATAAAGTTTGGTCTACAGATTTTCCTTTCGAATCAGGCTCAATCTTGGTGTTTACGTTAGCTGGAGTTCTAATTGATTGACAATCTTGCAGTTTAAATTTCTTCAAGAGTTTGTCAACGAACTTCTCTTGACTTGAAGTCCAAGAAAGAAATTTATTTCTCCTATAGAACTCATTTGAAATCAAGATTTCATGATTTCTTCGAATTCATTGCATAATTTTGGACTTGTAGAACCAAATATGATATCATCGACATACACTTGTACACATAGGAGATCATCAGCATCCTTCTATATGAACAAAGTTGGATCGATTTTCCCTCGCGTGTATCCATGTTGGATTAAGTGTTGTGACAAGGTTTCATACTAGATTCTAGGGGCTTGATGTAAACCATACAAAGCTTTGCTAAGCTTGTACACATGATGTGGAAATTCTGAATCTTCAAAACCCAGAGGTTGCTTTACATACACATCATCAGTGATCGGTCCATACAAGAAAGCACCTTTAACGTCCATTTGATACACCTTGAATTTCATGAATGATGCATAAGCCAGGAAGACACGAATTGATTCAAGTCTTGCAACTGGAGCAAATACTTCATCATAATCTATTCCTTCCTTTCGGGTGTATCCTTGTGCAACAAGTCTCGCTTTATTTTTAATAACAATTCCTCGATCATCTGTTTTGTTTCTGAACAACCATCTTGTGCCTATGGCATTTTCTCCTTCAGGTAAATCCACAAGATTCCACACTTCTTGTTTGCGGATTGCAATAATTCTTCTTGCATAGCCTCAATCAACTATTGTCCTTTAACGCTTCGGTAACGTTTTTAGGAACAATTTGAGAAAGAAAACACGAGTATAAGCAAAGATTTGCTTGTTCTGATTTACTTCTCGTTGTTCTCTCATTCAATGGACCATAATCTGAGACGTTGGATGGTTCTTGTGAATACGAGATGTTGGAATCTCATTCCTTGAACATGAACACCAGATTGGTTTGGTTCAAGTTGGAAAGCTGATGCAATAGGTTGAAGAATGTGGATTGAAATTGGGAACTTGAGTCGGTGAGTTGATGAAGTAATCAAGATTACCGGTACAACTACATCACCAGAAATAGATGACGTTCCAGACTCAGGTTGTACAATTTCTATACCATCATTAGGAATAGGTTGTGAAACATCTTGATCTTCTGAAACTGAATGATCTTCCTCTTGATGAGATTGATCATTATTATTAAACCAAATTATTGAGTCTTTTGACAAAAGAAAAAAATGAATAATCTGGGCTTGAGTCATCCATATCATCAGAATCTGAATCATCACTGAAAGAGCAGAGATCTCCTTGAAGTTTCTTCTCACCTGTAGAATCAAACAAGTTAGATTGATTAAACAAGTTAGATTGAAAAGAGTTTGACAATGAATCTAAATCAACTAACCAAGCTGGACCATTTGAAACTGATGGAAAAGAATTTTCAAGGAATTTAACGTTGAATGTTTCAAAGTATAACATTTGTCCTAGAGTTATAAACTCGATAGGCTTTTGAAACAGATAAATATCCAATGAAAAATCCTTCATCAGATTTTGAATCAATTTTTCCTAGATGATCACTTGAATTTAAAATCAAAATTGGACAACCAAAAGATTTAAGAAAATCTATGTTTGGTTTCCTGCCAAACATCAACTCATAAAGAGTTTTCAGTTTGTCTTTCACAATTAAAGTACGATTCTGTGCAAAACACGCAGTAGATATGGCTTCATCCTAGAAAGTGATAGGAATTTTCGCATCTGCTAACATGGATCGTGCAGCCTCAATCAAAGTTCTATTCTTTCTTTCAGTAACTCCATTTTGTTGTGGAGTTCTGGGAGCACTGAACTGATGAGCAATTCCTTTTTCTGCATATAACATGTCAATATTAGCATTTTTAAATTCCGTTCCATTATCACTTCTTATTATTTTTACTTTTTCTTCTAATTGGTTTTCAAATTTTGTGATGAATTCTTTTAATAATTCAGCTGTTTCAGATTTAGCATTCAGAAAGAAAACCCATGAAAATCTTGTGAAGTCATCAATGATAACTAAACAATAAGATTTTCTTCCAATACTCTTCACATTTGTTGGTCCGAAAAGGTCCATATGCAACATCTGGAGAGGTTTGGAATTTGAGTTTATTTGATTGGGCTTATAAGACACTCTGTGTTGCTTCCCCTTTAAACATGCTGAGCAGAGATCAGTAGTGGCAAACTTCTTTAATGGAAGGCCGATAACATGATTTCCTGCTACAAGCTTGTTCATATTCTTGAAGTTGGAATGTCTAAGACGTGTATGCCAAAGCTGACTTTCATCATTTGATGCTTGAGCAGTAAGGCAAGTTGTTTCTGTAGATGGATCAACTTGAGACATATCCAGTTTGTATACATCTCTATCCCTAACAGCTTTAACAACTACCCAGTCTTTGCTAATCTGAAAACCTGGCTTCAAAATGTAGCAAAAAGAATCATCAAAAAGAACAGAATACGATTTATCACAAATTTGGGAAACGCTTAACAAATTAAAGTTCAACTGTGAGCAGTAGTTGACTTTATCAAAGTTTATTATCCCGTTGAATACTGTTCCCTCTCCTGTGATTTTTCCTCCTGCATCACCACCAAAGGCGACATGTGTACCATCCTTTAACTTAAAATCTTGAAGTAAGGCATGATTGCTCGTCATGTGCCGGCTACACCCGCTATCCACATACCATGTGTTGATTGGTCTTCTCGGGCGTACCTGCAAGACAAAGAAATTAAGTTGAGTTATCTACCCAAGCCGAAATGGTCTTGGGCTTGCTAACTTATCAACGATGGTAAATTGTTTAAAATGGAGTTTATTCACATCAGGCTTGTTTTTGATGAATTTACCAATTCTATTATTCATAAATTTTTGATCATTATTAAGAAAATTCATACCATTTGAATGACCAACTTTTGAAAAATTTTTATTTCCAAAATTTTTATCATTCATTATCATAGACCTTGGAATGAATTGATCTTGAATGTATTGTTTTGGTCTCACAGAGTCATTTCTTTTGAAAGTTCTCAAGCCTAAGGAAGGTTGATTAGTTAATCTTTGAAAACTGACAGTTTGATTTCTATTATACTAAGGATTAACATAACCTTTACTCGATTGTGTATTAACAAATCCTTTCTTTGGCGAACTCTTTTTAAAGTAACAGTTTTCTGTATTGTGAGTCCTTTCATCACAGAAGGTACAATACTTATTGAAGTAACAATTTGCTGTTGAGTGATTTCTCATATCACATATATGACAGTACTTGTTGAAAAACCAATTAGTAGTCTTATGATTATACATGTCATAGATTTCACAGTACCTTTGTGGTGTGTTAAACAGATGTTTATTAACTTTTGATGTTGACGTAACGTTTGATCCTTGTTTAGATTTAGGCGTCTCTTTTGTTTTTGATTTGACAAATTTTGTTTTTGATTTGGCAATTTGTTCTTTTGTATATTTGGTTTTGACTTTTGTACATGAACTGCATTCTTAGAATCCTTAGAAACAAATCGTTTAACGACAGCGAAAGTCTTCGAATCTGAATCTGTTTTCAGATCAGAGTTTGATTGGTTCTTAGGAGTTTGTTTAACTTCTTGAATTAAGTTCATGTTCAAATTACCAGCAGACACAAATTTTATTGGTTTAAATTGACTTGCTTGATTTGTTGTTTTTGTCTGATTTTCTTGACTCTTTAGTCAATTTTCTTCTTTTTCTTTGGTTCCTTGATTTTGTGAAACTTGATTTTATTTGAGATTAAACATCTTCAGGTGAAGATTCTTTTTCAGTTTCTTTCTCTTTCTGATCTTTTTGCCATTTAATAAATTCAGGATTATTTAGACTATAAGAGTTTGAATCTTCTAATGTTCCTTCTTCTTGTTTTGCTTTATCTTTGTATTTGGAGTTTTGTTTGTTGTTTTTAATGATCACTTCTTCCAATACAAATTCTTTTGGAACAAATATTTTCTTACTTTTCGGTCGTGGTTCCTATGATTTAACTTTTACCGGATGACCGTTTTTGATATTTTCAGTATCTTTTTCTTCAAAGATTTCTACATTAGTTTTCTCTTCTTCACTATCAGAAATCTTGTTTTTGTTTTGGAAAGCTTTAAGTTTAGCCTTATTTTCAGGAGAATGATCATGCGTATTGAAGTTCTTTGGTAAAGTGTTAGTTATAGATTCAAGCATTGGTTCGTGTGTGAAACCTAAGCCTGCTTTTTGTTTGCCCTTTCGTTCACTTACCAGTTGTTCCACAATCGTTTTGGAGCTTTTTACTTTTGCTAGATCAACTTATGTAGCAGCATGTGCTATTTTCTCCTGTTCCAAGTTCTTAGTCATTTCTTCAAGTTGTTTGGAAACAATTTCTAATTCTTTCAAAGTTTTGTTCCATGAAGTTTGTAGAGAAATGATCTTTTCATATGATATTTTGTGATCATTTTTAAGTTTATTATGCATTAATTCCTATTGCTTAAGCTTTTCATAGATTTTATAAGAGTAAGTTTGGTAATATTCTGCATGTTCAAAGCAAGATTTGGTGCATAGTTTTTCTCTTACTTCAGCTGGTATTTCAGGATATTTAGGTGAAGAAGTCTCAGAGTTAGAATTTTCAACCTTCGGTTGATTTGACTAGGCCATTAAAGCAACTTCTTCTGAATCCTCTTTAGGATCAGATTTATCACTCCAGTCGTATTCTTCTTCCTCATTCTCAGAATTACCTTCAGCTTTAGGATCACTATCTTCTGACCAATCTTCTCCTTGAACTTCTGCAATAAAAGATAAACTGGAAGTTAGATCAACAGTAAATTGCTCTGCATAAGCACTCCAATCATATCCAACCTTAATGCTAACAACTAGAGCTTTCTTTGGCTCTTCAGATGACTTAGATTCATCTTTAAGTTTAGGCATTGGTAAGCTTTGGTATGGATTTTGGAATGTCTTCTGAGATGATTGTTGAAACCTCTGATTGCTTGAACTCGATTGGCTATTTCCTCCTTTGTTTCTGGGAGCTTTGCATTCCTTTGAAAAGTGACCATAGCTATTGCAGTTGAAACACCTTGACTTAGACTTGTCAAATCCAACAGTCTTGTTAGCACTTGGCTTGTAGTTCATGTTGACATAAGAGTGTTTTTGAGTCCTGTATGCAATCATCACCATCTGCCAGTTTAGATCCATTTCCTCCACATCATCTGGATCCATTTTAAATAAGTCCTGCAAAACAAGATCTAATTGAGTTAAATGACTACCTTGATAAGCTTGAAAACTAGCCATAAAAGTAGTAAAAGCAGATTTGGACTCTTCATCCTGTAATAGGATGTTAATGACATCTTTAACTTTGCTAGTTTTAACAAGGTTAACAGATGGAGTCTCAGTTTGAGGTTTAGAGCTTTGAGGTTTAGGAGGAGACTGAGGTTGAGGTTGAGATGCATAAGCAGGAACACTTGTATATGAATAATCTGTAAAGAACCCTGCTCCTACAAATAGATCACCCTCTTTTTCTGGTAAATTCTCATTCTTTGCCATAAAGGCATTCTCCACTGTACTAGCAAGAGATGCAACATATTTGTACTGAGACATTGAGGATGCTCTATCATTATTTCTTGAGCTTTCATCAATCTCAACTGACTCAATCTTCGCAATCAATAGATCAAGATCCATAGGAAATTTCTCAGTATGCTTCAACAGTGTTACTGTTTATTTCCATGAAGATGGAAGAGCATTGAGAAGTTAAAAATTTAGATCTTTGAGATCATTTTTGATGCCAGCAGTTGACATCTCAGTTGTGAGTTGCACAAATCCATTCATCATTTAGTTTATAGTTTCACCAGATAAATGCTCAAACAACTCTAACTGCCTCTTTAGTTTCTGCTTCTTGAGATCTTGAATCTCCTTACCACCTTCACAAATTATCTTCAAAGCTTTATACATGGTATATCCTGTTTGATATCCATCAAGTCTAGTTAATACTTCAAGTGGTAATCCTTTACACATCAAAGATTAGGCTTTAATGTCGTTCTTTACTTTCCTTAGATCATCACCTTGTAACCCATCTTCAGGATATGGTTCTGGAGAGTCTTTAGTGTAAACAAACCCTCTATCAGGACTATCTGAAGTGATAGGAATATGCGGTCCTCTTTCTATTGACTTCCACAAGTCAGTGTCAATAGAATTAAGATGATGTTTCAATCTAAGAGACCAGTTCTTAAAATCAGCTCTATTCTTCAACTTAGGAACTCTATTCTCTGAATCTTCTAACTTCACCATTTTATATTTTTGATTTTAGAAAAAGATTTGTTTTTTTTTTTTTTTAATTTTTTTTTAAATAATGAATTGAAAATATTTATTGGATTTTTAAATTTAAAAAAAAAATATTTCTAAGTGTTGAGTTGATGCGCCTAAACAGTGATGAAGCGCCCAAACAGTTGTGAAACTTCTGACTTTGACTTAGAAACACCTAAGGGATTTCCTTGGGTAGAATTCTCAAAACGCCCAACTTGAAATGCGCCTGAACAGTTGTAAAACGTCCAAACAGTTTGTTGGACGCCTGGGTGTAAAAACGCCCAAAAAGTTCAAATGCGCCTACACAGTTGTAATGCGCCTAGAATTACTATTTCTGGAAAGTTTCAAAGTGACCAAACAGTTGTAATACGCCTCAATAGTGGTCAAATACCTAGACCAAAAACGCCTGAATAATGGTCAAACGCCTGAACAGTTATTAAGCGCCTATACACTTAGGCAATTTTCAGTAGTGTTTTAACCTAATGCGCCAACTTCAACAGATTCATATGAACACAGATCTTCTGAAATTCTTCAAAACTTGTTGAATTCACCTAAAAACCTCCAATTAGGTAGTAATTGGATCAATTAACAGTCCTTTATCTTCAATTTCACCAAACAACAACAACAATTCAATCATTTGATTGAAAATCAGTTCGAAATGAAGAACAGGTTCGAACACTAATTTGAACAAATTCACTGATTTTGAACGAATTGAACTGCAAATTGTGATTCAATTCATGTTTCTAATGATGAAACACAACTGAAATCAATAATTGTTAGATTGAATTGCTTATCAATCACAGATTCAAGTGATTCAAAAGTTCGACAGTTTGACAAACTCAAATCACAGAACCAACAGCTCTGATACCATTTGATAGGATCAAAATGGATCAATATGTGATGATATTGTGATACAATTCAATCAAACAAACATAAGTAATCATTCAATGGAAACAAATCAGAAAAATTCATAGTTTTTCATTGATAGTAAGCATAGAAAGAACAAGTGTAAGAAAACAGTTACAAGTTGTTCAAACTGATTCTAAGGTTCTATCTACACAATACATACTATGCTATTTATACTATCAAAGAAAACAAAAGGAACATATATTTACACAATAACTCCCTAAACTATAACAAAAACTATACAAAGACTAATAAAGACTAAATGTTAATCTTTGAAAGGCTTCTACACTTTCTCAAACGAGAGCTATTTCTGTCATACTTTCTTTACCTACCTTGCCACTTCTCTTCCCTGCCCTGTGGAGCAGGAAATAGCTACACTGGCGATTATCATAGACATTGGGAGACAACTTATCAGGGTTTACTTACGATAATACTATCTTACCCATATAACTTGAGTACATCGACGGTTTCTTGCCTAAGTGAATGTTTTCCTTACTGATTCCTTCGTACAACCTTGGTTAATTGACCTTGTTTTAATGACAATATCTTTGATACTTCTATCGTTGATAACACTCTGTACTTAACAAGGTATGTTAGCTCGGATAGGAGGAACCAGGGGTGACCATACAAAGCAAATGACCATTACGGGTGCACATATAATTGTAATTCGTCATGCATGAGAAGTCTTGCGAACTCTATCGGGTGATAACAATCATAGTAGGTACAAATTTTCTTTTTTATGCTTTGGAACATGAGAGTCTCGATTCTCATAAAACTTCACTATTGATATGGAAACAATCCTTCATTTCTACTCGTATGAAAGTTCTCATCTACCTCGAGCCTTAATGAGATTCATATTATGGCATTAGTCCTAGTCTCTATGAGATGTTGCTCTTTCTAGCATTTTAGTTATCGTGCAATACTATCTATCTACAATGTGTGAGGTCCTCGAAAAGTAGTAACGGAGTGATGATACTCTCTGCACATGTATTTTCTAATCATTAGATTGACCTTAAGACTTAGAGTCTTGATTAAACATTCTAGAATTCATTTCATTTGGTATTTATCATGTTTCAGCGTATGTTTTTTCCCAATGGTGGGATTCAAATTGGGTTTTCTTGGTTGATTAAATTTGGCGTATGATTGATTGGTAAGGTATTGTGATGGCCCCATCCGTTACCTCTCTGTGTTTCCGCTTGCAACAAGTGCATCTAGCATCGCAATGGGCCATGCAATAAGAACATCTGTGAGCGCTGTAGGAAATTCGTCATGCCATTAAGAACCATCGTGTGAACATCCCAGCCAAATCACCTCAGCCACAAGAAGTACAAAGAGATGTTATAAGCGTGGACAATCTGTGTATTTCAATAGAAACTATCCAAGGCTCAAGAAGAAGGAAAACTGACAGGAATGGTTGTTTCGCCTCACTATTTTTTTATTCGGGTGCCGACAGAAGCTACGTATCCAATAAGTTTAGTAATCTACGAGTGGCAGTGCCTACTGACTTAAGTTCTAAATTTACCATAGATATAGCTGATGGTAGAACTATAGAAGCTACCCAGGTATATAGCAGATGTAAACTAGGCTTAGCTGGACATTCATTCGGTATGAATCCGATTCCTGTTTGTTGGTCCAATTGATCGATTCAACAGTGCACTTGATGTTTGACAATGATTTTCAACCAAATCAACACTTATAAACACAATAACATAATGAATTTCATTGAATCTAAACAATAATAAGCAATAACAAAGGCTCAATGATATTGAAAATGAACTTCCAGCCACACACACAATTGCAACAACAAATATTCTGTATTAGGGTTTTGCAAAAGGTTACCTACAAAGATAGAAAGATTACAATATATAAGTAACCTAGATTCGCTGGTAGTTTTGCTAACTAGCGAAACTGCCTGTCTTACTACTAGATTCACCCGGCAGCGAACTACAGATTCGCCGGGTGATCAGAAGCAGCTGACTCCGGGCGAAACTATAGTTTCGCCTGTAGTTTCGCTGAAATACAAAAATACATAAGAAATAAAAATTACAAGATAAAACTAACAATTAACCTATTACATAATCAAAATAAACCTATGAACTATAGTGAGTCCAACCTATGTAGATCATCAATTCTCCCCCTATGTTGGACCTCACTCTCGGTCTTCTAGGTATTCTCTTGTTCCCTCTTTAGCTTTATCAAATGTTTCTTGTTCTGCTCCTGCTGCACTCTCCTCTTCAGCCCTTACAGTTGCCCTTGCGAACTGTCGTGTAGATCCTGCATGTCCAAACTTAACTCTTTAGTCTTGGATACTTTCTCAGCTAGCTCCCTGACCTCTGCCCTTACTCCACGAGCTTTATTTGCCACATTCATAAACAAACTGGCTTCTCTTCTTGTTTCAGCTCCAACTCCAGCCTTGATATGATTTTCACATAGTATCACTAGGTCTTCATCACAAAAATAAAATACCTCCATTGGATCAAATAGCTTAATCTCAGCACCACCTTTCAATCTAATGACTGCTTCCCCAGTATTATTATCATAAAACCATTTTTCGAAATTTTGTAGTCTAGGGGGAAGTGGATTGGGTACCCTTACTCTGTTAACAGTTTTAGCTGGCTTCAGTTTTAACACAATCTTTCCTTTTCTAGTGGCCCAATCCAAGTCTTTCTTTGATCTTCTCCTTTCTGTCCTCATAAACCCAAAAGCTTCAAAATTGTCATTCAAGCCTGCCTTGATTTCCTTCTCCAGCATCATGGCACGATCACTCAATTGGGCATCCAACAGTGGAATTTCAGCCAATCTCCTCAAGTCCTACCTAGGCAAGGTCTTGAATACCTTCCTTTTATGTATGTATGATATTTCCCCGCCCCTTCTTTTAATCATGAACATCTTCAATTCAGAATTATATTTCCAACTCACTATTTTCTTATCAGATTTCTTCTTGCTTGGTTCACTGATGTTTTGGAATAGTGGTGTTAACTGTTCTGGTTCCTTTTCTTTCACAAACCATTCTTTTTTGCTCAATTCAAATACATCTCCTTCTTCAGAACCCCTTTGTGCCATATAAGTCATTGGGCACTCCTCCACTTCATAATATTCGGCTTCTGAGTCATAGTTAACCAGTTGTTCCTCATATTCGTCCTCTTCATCAATAAGTCTCTTCCCTATATCCTCCTTATTTCCTTTAGTAGTTTCTTCTCTAAGCACCTCAGACCCCATCAAGTCTGTTTCTATATCAAATCCTAAATCAACAAATTCTGCCTCAACAATCATAGGCTCCTCTCTCACATCACCTCCTTTATCAACTCTCTTTTTAGCTTCTGTCTCAACATCCTTTTGACCTCCATCACCACTGCCACTTGCACCACCTCTAGCTGTACTTGCTTCTCCCTCCATTCCAGATGACTTTCCAACTTTCAGGAATGAATACTTAGATGTGTCGGTCAGATCATCTAGCTCCTATTGTGATAGCTGGTTTTGCAGACCAACTTTGCTCTTGAGTTCATTTACCTCCTTCAATAGTCTTCTGATGGTCAATCATCACTTCTACTTTCTATTTGCTCGTCTTTCTCCTTTTCTCTCAACTCTTGATTAACCAACTTAGTTTTTATCATGCTTAGTTCATTAGCCAACGAAGCATTCACATTTCTGATGACATCTTGGTCCAATTCAGATTGGGAATCCCTCCTTTCTTCGAACACTGGCTGTTTATGCTTGGTTCTCCTTTCAGTTTCTTGAGTCGGTTCCCCTTGATCAGACTTCCTTTTGGACCTCTTTCTCTTTGAGTTCGCAGCTCCTCTTCAACCTCATCAATCTCAGCGTTTAAATCATATTGTTTCTCCTTTGCATACCTCTTCCTCTTCTTTATTGCTTCAGCTTGTTTATCCTGATTTTCTTCAGCATTTTTGTTTTCATTTTCAATCAGCCTTTTTATGTAGTTCCATCTCTCGGCTGGGTACATGTTTTCCAGTAAATACTTTATTTTACCACTGAAGTCATGTCTAACTGCTAAGCAGTCTGCAAATATTCTTGTATTCATCTGCATCAGCCTCTTAAGTTCCCCATGTCTTGGCAAATTGGGTTTCTCACTATTAATGATCATCTGGATAAACCTTGGATATAATAGCCATTTGTCCTTCTTTAGAGCCAAAACATTCTCAGTCATATAGTCAAATATTAATCTAGCAATGTTGGCTTTTTGTCCTTTACAGAATACAATCATGGCTTAGCCCATTGCATTTAATCCATCTGATCCTCCCTTTCGGTGATCCAAACCATAATAAACACGTGAGCAATGTATCTCCATTCCTTGGACAAAAATGACTTTTTGATTTCCTTCTTGGATCCAAAAGATGGTCCTTCATACCCAATGCTTCGATAAGCGTTGAGAACTTCAGCATCAGTCATAGCAATCTCATCTCCACAGTCTTCTTCTAACCTTAACACCCTCGCAACCATCTCAGCACTAACAACTATATCCTCCCCAAGAACTCTTGAAGTAATCCTGTGTGGAGTAGATCCCATATCACATTCTGCATTTACCCAAAAATCTCTTATGTGAATGTCGTAGATCGTGGGTAAATGAGATATGGCATAATGTATGGGAGTCTGCTTTAGCCATCTAAGACAATCTCTAAATCCAACAGTCTTGGATTACTTTCGTCTAATAATGCCACCAGTTTTGTCTACTCATCGAACTTTAAGTTTGCCATGAACTGCAAAATATAAACATAGGTAAGTTAGATATCATATAAAGACAATTAAACAATAAGAAAAATTTAAAACAACAATAGTTTCGCTGTCATGGCGAAACTGTAGTTTCGCCAGGCACAGCAAGACAGCTTCGCTGAGGTTTTGAAACTAAGTTCAACAGTTTCGCTGTTGATTGAACATAAGTTTCGACCAAACAAAAGTGTACATTCGCTGTAACTCAGCCCTAGACCATGAGTTTGAGCGATTCTACACTTTTGCTGAGGACAAACTTATGATTCAGACGACAGCGAAGTTGTAGGTTCGCTGACCCCAACAGAACAGATTATGTGTAGAGCGAATGTATAGTTTCACTAGAATTGTTCGAGCGAAACTGTCAGGTATGCTTTGATAGCATAACCAGATAGATTCGCTCGCAACAGAGAAATTTCGTTCAGTTTCGCTGGTTAGTTTGGTAGATTCGCTGGACGAATCCGGCGAACTTTCGAACCAGTGAATCAGCATAAAACCACTGATTAAGGATTAAAACATCGATTAAACCATATAAGCAGAGTCGCAATGCCTACCAGATAGTTTTGAATCGAACCAAGGCATGGAAATCAAGCAAAAGAAATCAAATAGATTCGGACATAGAGAAACTAGGGTTAGATTCACACACACATATGTGAAACGAGTTTCACACTGTGCAATATATAGGTCCTAGTTTTGCTGGTAGCGAAACTAGAGTTTCGCTCGACATCACAAATGAAATCATGTGTTCAGTGAACACGATACTGCCCGGTGAATCTATAGATTCGCGTGGCGAAACTGCCAGCGAACTGCCACGCGAAACTGTAGTTTCGCTGACGCCTAAAACTTAAAAAAAATTAAAGAAAAATAAAATAAAGTAAAATACATAAATTTTTTTAAAAAAAATTTAAATTTATAAGACTTTTATGAAAAACATTCTTCGTCCCACAACATCAGCACACAACAAAAATAAAACATATAAAATAAAAAATAAAATAAAAAAAATAAAAAAGAAAAGGATATAGAGACTTCTTTTTCAAGAAAATGATCCAGAGAATCAAAGATTTGCGGGATTGCTGATATGTTTGTCCTTTTAAACCCATGCCTTCCTCTTTTCAACAAGTAATTTGCAGCTATTTTATCATGTTTTGGATTCATTGATAAACTCAGATGACTTGGATCCCGTAGATATTCAGCAAAGTACTAATCCTGTTCTTCATGGTTTATTGAGCAATATAATTCACTTTGCTTGAGATCTTAACTATTTCAACAATTATTCTTAATTTTTTAAGAATCGTTGTGTCTTTATTTGGAAACATATGATGAGAGCTCCAGGTCTATACTTACGTATAACAGAGGAGATGATCATTTTATCTCGCTGATGAGAGCTTCAGGTCTATACTTACGTATAACAGAGAAGATCATCAGAATGTGCTGATGAGAGCTCCAGGTCTATACTTACGTATAACAGAGGAGATCATCACTTCAGGTCAATGTTCACACATAGCAGAGGAGATAAGCACGAGATATGTAACCCATTTTATTTTAATATTTTTATCAAATCAAAGATTTGAAACTCTCAACCCATTTTAGACAAGGCCTTGTAGCTTTGTACAGGCTGAGATATCATGAGGATAATACTTGTCTTCGAGTTCTTAGACTTTAATTAAGCTACACGATCACTGTTTACTTTGATATCGGGCTGAGCCTACCATGCATATCCCAAACAATGCTATTGATTCTCCTTCAAATTTCTTTACCATGAAGTTCCTAAAAACAAAAAAATATTTTTATTCTCCCCCGAAATTTCTTTTTAACAGCCGCGAAACAAAAAGAAATTTTCTTTTCCCTTTTTTTTTTAAGTTTTTAATGTAAGCTGAAACAAACAAAATAAAGATGTGAAGACATATGAGACTCAGAAGTTTATCAATAAAAGTTTATAAATAAAAAGAGTTATTTACAGAACTATGCACATTAAGGTAAGAAAGAGGTATTAAAAATATATTAAACCCAATATGGAGATCAATTCATAAAAACGCGGTTTATCAAATGTTTTTGTGAAAAGATCCGCTCGTTGATTTTTTGTGTCAATCGGAATAATATCTATAAAACCCTTTCCCTGAGCGTCCCGGATAGCATGAATTCTCGTTTCAATGTGCTTGGTACGAGTATGATGAATTGGATTTTTGGCAATCCCAATGGCAGCTTCATTATCATAGAAAAGTGGAGTATGAAGAAAATTTATCCCATAATCCATCATTTGATGTTGTATCCACAGCACTTGGCAACAGCAACTGGAGGCAACAACATATTCAGCTTCTCCTGTAGACAGAGATACTGTAGTTTGCTTCTTACTTTGCCAAGAAACGAGACAATCTCCCAGATATTGACATCCACCAGTGTCGGATTTCCGATTGACCCTGCAACCACCATGATCACTGTCAGAATATGCATGTAAGTCAAAGTTACCTCCTTTTGGGTACCAAAGACCCAAACAAGAGAAACCCTTTAAATAACAAAAAATCCTTTTAACAGTTTTTCATGGGATTCTTTTGGGTTGGCTTGAAAACGAGCACAATAGCACACAACGAATGTAATATCAGGACGACTGGCTGTGAGATACATGAGGGATCCGATCATGGAACGATAGCAATGAGCATCCACGGATTTCCCATTATCATCTGGAGTTAAGCAAGTCTGAGCAGTGAATGGAGTAAGTTCTGGAGAAGAATCATCCATTTTGAACTTTTTGAGTATCTCCAGAATGTATTTTTCTTGATGAATCAAAATACCAGACTGCTTTTGTACAACTTGTAATCCCAAGAAAAAGCACAACTCCCCCATCATGCTCATTTAGAAATGATCCTTCATGACCTCTTCAAATTCTCTGCATAGTTTCTCATTTGTTGAACCGAAAATGATGTCATCAACGTACACTTCAACAATCAACATTTCACCATCAACTTCTTTCTTGAATAGAGTCATGTCTATCGAACCACGAGAGAAACCTTTACTCAGCAGATACAGAGTCAAAGTTTCATACTAGATTCGTGGGGCTTGATGTAATCCATATAAGGATTTGTCAAGTTTATACACTTTGTCTGGAAAATCTGGATCCTCAAAACCTAGGGGTTGACAAACATAAATCTCCTCATCGATGTTCCCGTAGAGAAATGCGCATTTCACGTCCATCTAAAAAACTTTAAATTTTTTATGAGCCGCATGAGCAAGAAAGATTCTGATATCTTCAATGCAAGCAACTGGAGCAAACACTTCAGTATAGTCAATTCCTTCCTCCTGAGCAAAACCCTGAACAACCAATCTGGATTTGTTTTGAATTATTACTCCATGGTCATCTGGTTTGTTTCGGAATACCCATTTAGTACCAATAGGAAACTTGTTTGGAGGAAGATCAACTAATTGCCAAACTTTTAGTTTCCTGAACTACTAAAGCTCCATTTGCATAGATTCAACCCAACTTGGGTCTTGAAGTGCTGCTGAGACATTTTTAGGAACAGTTTGAGACAAGAAACAGCATACAAACATTCATTTATCAATCCAGATTGACTCTGTGTCCTCACTCCATCAGTAATGGAACCAATGATGTAATCATGCGGGTGGTCTTTTAAGGTTTTAAACTAGTGTTAAGGGTAACGGATTTGATGAAGATGAGGAGGGGTTGGTGATGGTTGTGAAGGCTGTGATAAGGAAGTGGGTTGTGAAGGCTGTGATGGGGAAGTGGGTTTGTGAAGGCTGGATGGGGAAGTGGGTGGTTGTGGTGGAGATGCAGGTGGACGAGGTTCAGTTGGAGGTATGATTTCTACATTGGTTTGAGGAACAACATCATCATCAAAAACTGGAAGATTGAAAGATTTGAAGAGAGTATTTGAGCATAGAACCATGCAAGATCAGATCCCATGTTAGGAGAATTTGACTCTTGCCAATCAACATAAAATGATTCCTGCACAATACCGTTGTTGAAGACTCGATATGCTTTTTGAGGAAGAATAGCCAACGAAGAAACATTCATCAGAAACTACACCAAACTTTGACTTCTGAGCTTGAGTGTTTAGCAAGGTGCATGAGCAACCAAATGGGCGAAAGAAGTTAATCAAGGGTTTTCGTTTATGGAGAAGCTCATAGGGAGTCTTCAGTGTCTTTCACAATAAGAACCTTGTTAAGTTTATACGAAGCACAGTTGACTGCTTCAGCCCAGAAAATTATTGGAAGCTTTGACTCAATCAGCATAGTTCTTGCTGCTTCGATGAGTGTCCTATTCTTCCGCTCAGCAACACCGTTTTGCTGAGGTGTCCTAGCAGCACTGAACTATCTGAGAATCACCTTGCTTGCACAGAATGAGTCAAAGATATGATTTCTGAATTCAGTACCGTTATCGTTTTGGATGGCTATAACATTCCTCTTATTGATAGTCTCAATAGAAAGATCAGCTTTTGAAGCTCTTCGGCAGTATCTCCCTTGTTTGCTAGAAATCTCACCCAAGAATAACTGGAATAATCATCTGTAACAACCAAGCAATAAGATTTCTTAGCAATCGATTTAACACTGATAGGACAAATAATCAGTATGTAACAATTCGAGGGGTTTTGAAATTGTGTTTTCAAGCTTAAGTATGTGTGGCTTTTTGTGCTGTTTGCCTTGAGCACAAGCCATGCATTTTTCTAGCACTGAAAAATATTTAAGTGGTAGTCCCCTCACAAGATTGTTCTTTACTAATTTATTTATATTTTAAAATTAACATGTCCTAATCTTCTATGCCACAAGAAGGATTCAGAAGAAAGGCTTTGGACAGAAGACATGTCACAGTGGATGTAGACTCTTATGATCCCATATCAAGAAGATAGGTATCATTCTTTCTTGGAGCACACACGATCACTAAATCTTTTGGAATAATGAACTCTGGTTTAAGAAATAAGCATTCATTGACATAAACAGCACTGGAATATCTTTATCACAAATTTGTGACACGCTTAGCAGATTGAATGCTAATTCCGGAACATAATTTACTTTCTCCAGAGTTAATGAACCGTTTGAGACTTCTCCCTGACCAATCATTTTTCCACTCTTCTTATCTCTAGCAAAAGCAACATATCCTCCATTAATTATTTGATAATTTGTAAGTAATCCTTCAACCCGGTCATATGCCTTGAACATCCACTGTCAACATGCCAAAAACTATTGATAGCTCTTCTGGAATGTTCCTGGCATAAGAAAAAGTTTGTTAAGACTTGGAAATTGGGACCCAAGTCTTGACTGACTTAGGTCTTGGAATAGAAGACTTTTTACAAAAGAAATTATTCATAAAATGATTTAATCTACTTCCCAAGAAACTATTATTTATATTTCTATTAACAAATACAGGACAAGTTTTAATAATATGATCATCCTTTCCACATCTGAAACATCTGGACTTTAAACCTTTCTTATTACATTTTAAAACAGATGCTCGATCAGTTAAGATTTCTTCCTCACATTCAGACATGTGAGAATCTGAATTGCTACAAGAGTCATATGATTCTTTTAATATTTTCTTTGTAACCTTTATTTTAGCAACTCCTGATTCACTTTCGTTAATATTGTTAACGTTTGAGAAAGTTGTGTCTATATTTCTAGATTTAGAGACCCGATTTGGTGTGAAAGATGGGATAGGATGAGAGAGAAATTTTTCAAAATAATTTGGGTGAGAATGTTTGTTTGAACCTTTACTTAAACAATTATCATTACCATTAACAAGAGAATTTAAAACATCATCATTTGAGTCATCAACATCTGAGGATAAACAAGATGAACTAGAACTAGAGCTACATAAACTACTGTCTGTAACAGACGTTTGGGAAATAAATCTACTTAAACTACTGTCTATGGAAGACTTTTTGGAATCTGAAACGTTAAAACTAGAGCTGCCCAGACCACTAATTGCACCATAATCATATTCCTCTCAAATCTCTTTATGATTTACTCCTTCTAAACCTGCATACAAACTGTCAGTATCTTTTGAATTAATTCATTAGTTGGATGAGGTGTAGGCATAGGAGAATAACAATAAGTGCTAGGTGGAGGATAAACATGAGTGGTTTCTTTGCTTCCCAAACCAGTCTTAATTCTAGCCCCCCTTTGATTCATGCAAAGCTCCTTAAGTTTCATCCCAGAAATTGTCCATTTTCAAGTTTGGTTTTTAATTTTCTTGTTTCAAATTCTGCAAGTGCTACACGTTCAGTTAAAGCATTTATTTCAACATTTCTTTTCAAAAGATTTCTTTTTAAATGCTCATTTTCTTTAATGCTTCATTCAACTTAACAAAATATTTAGATTCATTTGTTTTAAGTTCCTTATTAATTTGTTTCAATTCTTTTTCATTATCCAATAACTGTCTGTTTGCCTTATAAACCCCAAATAAACGAATTTGCAAGGAGGAGAGCACATGTCTTGAATTACCTCATAAGGGAGACCCATAACTACCTTTTCAGTAGCCAGGGCCTTGTCACACTGACAAACCGGAGTATTCTTCTTTTCTTCTTCATCCTCCATAGTTTTCCTGCTATTCTTCTCAGCCTCACTATCCTTTTTCAATTCTTCTTTTGACTCACTTGTCTTCTTTCATAATCTTCACCAACAGTCACCTTCTTTTCAACTTCAACACCAGCTTTCTCAACCTTTTTCTCTTCAACCTGAACCCTTTGCTCATTAATTTCACCAATGACCTCTTGAGTCTCACTCTTGAATTCTCTAAAGGGGTCAAAGTCATCAATAGAATTCACATCACTGTTCACTAACTTAGCCACTAGTGCATGATTGATTTCTTCTTCAGTTTCCTTAATCTCAGCGCTCCAATCAAAGTTTGAGATGAGAGCTGTTTCCTTCTTTGACTTGACTTCTTCCTTGTCAGTGATTGGGATAACTTTAGAAGTTCCAGAAGTTCCTAGTTTAGTAATGATAGGATTTGGACATTCTTTTTTAAAATGCCCCAGCTGTTTGCAATTGAAGCATCTTAATTTCAACTTATCAAAACCAAGCTTAGAATTCTGATTCTGATTTCCGAAGCTCCTTCTACTAGTTCGTTCCATGAATCTTCTTGCATGTAGTGTGAGCATGGACATTTGCCATTGGATGTCTGTTTCTTCTAAATCATCTGGATCGACTTGATACATGTCTTCAATGATCATTCCTTTTCCCTTTAACTCCCTAGCAACTAGAGCTTCATAACTGTGCACGAACATCCCAAATAATGCCATAGTATCTGATGGAATCTAAGCAGTGACAGATGGCTTTGAGCTTGAACCAACACCTGTAGACCCCCCACTGGACATATTTGAAGCACCAAATCCTGTAGAACCACCATAAGCTGAACCATACAAAGACGAGTTTTGCAGCAGATGAGATTAATGCAGCATTTTGTGGATATACAGTAGCTGGCATCATGGATTGATTGTATTCTCTCCTCTTTAAATCCAAATCAAAAGATTTCAATTTGTTGATTACATCCATAAGTTTGTAATCAGCAAAGTTTCTTTCCTGCTTTAACATCCTAACTTGCAGGCTCCATTGAGGTGGAAGTGAGTCCAAGAGTTTAGAGACTTGTTCATGATTTCCCAACTGCTCATCATATTTCTTTCATATGCTTGAGATGGACAAAAATCGATTTGTTATTTCAGTAAGGCTTTCATTTTTGTGTCCTACAAAAGAATTAAACTTCTTTTCAGCTTCAGCTTTCTTGTCTTTCCTCAGATCCTCATTTCCATCATAGAATTCACACAAGGAGTCATACAAAGTTTTTTCATCCTTGTGTTCGGCAAATCAGTTATAGATGTCTTGAGATAAGCAGAGAGTTAAAGCTCCAAAAGCTTTCTGATCACGATCAATTAACTTCAAATCTCTTTCAGTGAAGGTAGATGGATCGGTGTTTGGAGAAGTAACTTGACCGACAGTGACAGTTGGAGTGTGAGGACCATTTACAATTGATTCCCATTGATTATGATCGGTGTAGTAAAAGAAGGCTTTCAAACATCTTTTCCAGTCCTCAAAGTTATCACCATTTATAAGCCTCGGTGGCCTATTAGGAGCAACACTCTAAAAGTCAGATATGGTAATGTTGGTGGACACCATTAGCTGAAAGGGAATAGTTTCGCTGCCAAAAAAGATAGTTTCGCTGGGAAATTCGCTACTAGATTCGCTGGGGAACAAGCAGCAGTTTCGCTCGAACCAATGATCAAAACTCTAGTTTCGACGATAATTTCGCTGAGCCTAGTAGAACTTTTGTTCAAAAATAAATTCGCCAACACTTTCGCTTGTAGTGACTAGCAGAAAGTTGAACTTTTGTTCAAAAGTGGGCTACATTCGCTGACAATAACACCTGAATTGGAAATCACCAAATCCTTAGATTCACTGATAAATTAAATTCGCCCGATGAATATGAAACGCCTTTTCAGAACAGAATCAACCCAATCTCATCCAAAACACAATGAATTTGAAATCTGATGATTACAATAGCTTCTCACATCCAAAATGTACAATCCTTAATCGATTTCCATAACAAAAACACCCGAATTAGTATGCAAAATCGATGGAACAATACTAGTATTCAAAAAAGCCCAAAAAAAACCAACTAATCAAGAGCACAATGGCTCTGATACCATATTGTTGGTCCAATTGATCGATTCAACAGTGCACTTGATGCTTGACAATGATTTTCAACTGAATCAACACTTACAAACACAATAACATAATGAATTTCATTGAATCTAAACAATAATAAGCAGTAACAAAGGCTCAATGATATTGAAAATGAACTTCCAGTCACACACACAATTGCAATAACAAAAATTTTGTATTAGGGTTTTGCAAAAGGTTGCCTACAAAGATAGAAAGATTACAATATATAAGTAACCTATATTCGCTGGCAGTTTCGCTGACTACTAGATTCACCTGGCAGTGAACTACAGATTCGCCGGGTGATCAGAAGCAGCTGACTCCAGGCGAAACTATAGTTTCTCCCGTAGTTTCGCTGAAATACAAAAATACATAAGAACTACAAATTACAAGATAAAACTAACAATTAACCTATTACAGAATCAAAATAAATCTATGAACTATAGTGAGTCCAACCTATGTAGATCATCACTGTTACATTTGATAGCTTTGATGTTGTTGTTGGTATCCAAGAACCAAGCAGAGATCATTTGTGGAGACAAACTCATTAAGTTACATCTTCCTAGTGGCGAGACACTCGTTGGGGAAGGTGACAGAAGGGATGTTGTGGTCGGCATCATCTCATACTTGAAAGCACAGAAATGTTTTGGAAGGGATAATTCACCCTTCTGGCATTAGTTACAGAAAAGATAGTGGAAGAGAAGAGCATTAAAGACATTCCAGTTGTCAGAGACTTCCCAGAATTATTTCTAGAAGACTTACTTGGCGTTCCTAGGCAGGTAGAGTTTCAGATTGAGTTAGCACCGGGAGCTGCTCTGATTGCTCAGGCGCCGTACCGTTTGGCACCAAACAAACTTTAGGAATTATCGAAACAGTTGCAGGATTGTTAGACAAAGGGTTCATACGCCCTAGTTCTTCACCTTGGGGAGCACCAGTGTTATTCGAAAAAAAAGACGGAACCTCTCGGATATGCATTGACTACTGGGAGCTGAACAAGGTTACATGTAAGGCCCCGTTTCCAGGAACCCAACAGTTGGTCAATCACAACCTTATTTATCAAAACATATTAAGATTTATTAAGTAAATAAAATATTTTAGTGGAATAATTCATCAAAAACCATTTCTTGCTTTAATAAATAAATTTTCCAAGTAATACATCATCGTTTAAAAGATTACAAAATATCACTTAGTTGTATTACAGAACAACATCATTATCATGCATGAAATGAATGCCAGTCTTTGCCCGCCAAGTAGCTTCTCCCTTGTGACATCCTCAGCAACAAGCTACCTGCCAACTGAAAATACATAAAAAGTCAGCGTTGTTGAGTGAGTTCTAGTTTTAAATATAAAATACTTTACCTTTAGTAAAAACCTTTCCTTTACTTTCGTTCGTGATCACACAACATACATACATCTTGATAATATGATTATTAACTTTTATTATTGTTGATTAGTCACCTCAGTCTTGGGGTTAAGCGACAAGGATCCCGTTTCGCATGTATGGATTAGTCACCAAGACTGATCCCCTTGTGTGTATACCCTCATGGGTTAGCCAAGATCGCATGCTACATCGCACACAGTTGAGCTAACAACTCTTCAATGAGTTGTGAACCTCTTTAAATTTGCTTGCAAGACTTTCATTCATTTTGTTATGTTCCACTTTTCATTATCGTTAATCTTCCGCTTCTTTTATGATAATACTTTACGTATACGAGCATTAACACACCATGTAAAGTCACGTAATAATACGTAATAAGGAACATCAATAACAGACCACAAACATGCACAACATGAACAAACATAAACCACCAAAACATTCCAGAGCTCAATCATTAATTCCTATTTCCCAAGATTTCAAAAAAATCCTAAGTTAGTTTAGGCGCATGAGCACTATGTGGGTGCATGGGCGCTATGCAGGCGCACAGACAGTTGGGCGCATGGGAAAACTTAAGCGTATGAGGAAACTTAGGCGCATGGATACTATGCAGGCGCATGAGTACTATGCGAGCGCATGGGTACTTGGGCGCATGGGCAGAAACTTAGGCGCATGGCAAAAACTTAGGCGAGTGGAAAAAAACTTAGGCGCATAGGTACTATGTAGGCACACGGGTAAGTGTTAGGCGCATGGGCAAAAATGTTTGGGGCATGGGCAGTTACCAGTTCTAACTTGTACTAATTTCAGTCCCCATTCATCATCCTAACATATCCTTAGCCCAAATCTAGCATACTAAGCACATAGAACAAACATACAACCACATAATTTGGTTAAGGCATTCATAAACACACACACCCACGAAAAACAGGGGAACACATATGGTTCAACACATTGAATGTTGTAAAAAGAAAGTTTATATGCATTTCAACCCCAAAACAAGTTTAAAACAGAAAATCGGGGATCTAGAACTCACCTACAGCAGCCTTCGAGTAAAACTCCTCCAAACTCAAGAGCACTTGGAGTTCAAACACCTAAACACACCAAAAACACCCAACCGAACACAGAGGAACATATAAGACTCAGTCCAAAAGCTGAAAATTCAGCAGAAACCGAACAAACACACAAAAAAAACTAACCTTCAAGTCGATCTTCTTCTTTCTCTCTCTAAAACAGATGGAAACTCTATTCTTTTCTTTTCTGCAGTCGAAGCAGTTTGTGAGCAGGGGAGTGGGTGGCCATGCCCACCTTTTAAACATAATTATAATAAAGTTTGCCTCTTGCACAACTTTACCCCCTTAACTTTGGTTGTTTCACCTTTCTTTCTTTATACTTCTCTTTTCTTTTCTTTTTTCTTTTTTTTTTTTTGTAACTTTCCGAGTGTTACATTACAATAAAGAATCGTTACCCCCTTCCACGTATCAACGACTTCTTTGACCAACTGCAAGGATTGAGTTACTACTCAAAGATTGATTTGAACGGGATATCATCAGCTCAGAGTTCGGGAAGAGGACATATCCAAGATAACATTTAGAACTCGATATGGGCATTTTGAATTTGCAGTTGTGCCCTTTGGATTGACAAATGCTCCCGTAATCTTTATGGACCTCATGAACCGTGTTTGTAAACCCTATTTAGAAAAGTTTGTCATCATCTTCATTGATAACATACTCATTTATTCCAGTAATAGGGAGGAACATGAGGAACATTTAAAACTTATTCTAGGGCTTCTAAAGACAAACAATTATATGCCAAGTTCTCTAAGTGTGACTTCTGGATGAGAGAAGTACAAGTCCCAGGGCATGTCATTAACGAGAATGGTATTCATGTTGACCCATCTAAGATTGAGGCAATCAAGAATTGGCCTGCGCCGACGATGCCTACTAAGGTGCGCCAATTTCTTGGATTAACGGGTTATTACCGGCATTTCATAGAAGGATTCTTGAAACTTTTACAGCCTCTGACTGCCCTTACTCACAAAGGAACTATTACAAATAAGGTAGTAATGAAGAAGCGGATTTTCAAGCACTTAAAGATAAGTTGTGTATTGCACCGATCTTGGCGTTGCCAGAGGGAACAAACGACTTCATGGTGTATTGTGACACGTCATTCCAAGGTTTGGGTTGCGTATTGATGCAACGCGAGAAGGTGATAACTTATGCATCAAGTCATCTTAAGGTGCATGAGAAGAACTATACAACTCATAATTTAGAGTTGGGAGTTGTGGTATTTGCACTTAAGTTCTGGAGACACTACCTTTATGGAACTAAGTGCACAATCTTCAATGATCATAAGGGCCTTCAACACATCTATGAACAGAAGGAACTAAACATGGGACAGCGACGATGGTTGGAATTACTGAATGATTATGACTGTGCCATCAAGTATCATCCGGGAAAGGCTAATATGGTAGCCGATATCCTTAGTCGTAAGGAAACCCTAAAACCTTGTTGTGTCCATGCGTTATAGTTAACCATTCATTCAGATCTACCATTACAAATTAAGAATGCCTAGGTTGAGGCATTACAAGAGCAGAACATCAAGTCAGAATCTCTCAGAGGAGCTTAGAAATTTTTTCAAGAAAAACCCGATGGGCTTCATTACTATGAAGATCGGATATGGATTCCATTGTTCGGGAATCTTAGGGAATTGGTGATGGAAGAAGCTCATAAGTCCCGCTATTTGGTACATCCTGGATTTGACAAGATGTACCAAGACTTGAAGGTCATATACTAGTGGCCTACCATGAAAGCTGAGATCGCCACTTACTTGTCAAAGTGTTTGACTTGTTTTAAGGTCAAGATGGAATATCAGAAACCGTCAGGTTTGCTTCAATAGCCAGAGCTTCTAATGTGGAAGTAGGAAAACAACTCTATGGATTTCATTACTAAGTTACCTCGTTCACCAACTGGAAATGATACTATCTGGGTGATAGTGGATCAATTGACTAAATCAGCACATTTCCTGGCTATTCACGAGAACTACAAGATGGATAAACTGGCACAGATTTACTTGAAGGAAATTGTGTCACGACATGGCATGCCACTCTTGATCATTTCCGACCGTGATGCGCGATTCACTTCGCACTTCTGGCAGTTGCTACAAAAGTCACTAAGAACTCGTTTAGATATGAGCACGACTTATCATCCACAGACAGATGGGCAGACAGAATGCACGATTCAGACCCTAGAAGATATGCTTAAGGCGTGCGTTATAGACTTTGGAAATAGTTAGGAAACCCATCTGCCTTTGGTTGAGTTCCATTATAATAACAGTTATCATACGAGTATCAAAGCTGCACCATTTGTGGCAATTTATGGTAGAAAGTGTAGATCACCTCTCTGTTGGACTGAGGTTGGTGATAGTTAGTTAACTGGTCCTTAACTTATTCATGAAACCACCGAGGAGATTGTTCAGATTCGTAACCATATGGCGGCAGCTCGTGATCGTCAAAAAAGCTATGCAGATCAGAGGAGAAATCCTTTAGAATTTCAAGTCGGTGACAAGGTATTGTTAAAGGTTTCACCTTGGAAAGGTGTGAACACTAGATACGTTTGGCCGTTTGAGATTGCCAAAAAAATTGGTCCAGTAGCTTACCAGCTAGACTTACCTGCGGAACTTGATGGCGTTCATAATGTGTTCTACGTTTCAAACTTGAAGAAGTGTCTAGCCGATTAATAACTCATCGTTCCATTAGAGGAACTAGAGGTTGATGAATAGCTTTGTTTTATTGAGGAGCTAGTCGAGATTATGGATCGAGAGGTCAAGGCTTTAAAGCATAGCAAGATTCCTATTTGGAATTCTAAGCATGGATCAGAGTTTACCTGGAAACATGAGGATCAAATGAAGAAGAAGTATCCACAACTGTTCAAAGATCAGGCATCCACATCTTAAGACCATTAAATTTGGTGTTCTTCATGAACCTGATGTTCTAATTTTCGAGACGAAAATTCCTTTAACAAGGGGATAATATGACAACCCAAGTCTCACGTTAATATCGTGTTCGTTATGTGGGTTTTGAACAAGTTTATCAGATCCATTTGATCCAAATAAAAAGAAAAAAGCAGGGGATTAAGGATATAAAACTTGTTACAGTTAATATATATAAACCATTTTATATATCTGTTAAAACCTGTTATGGATCGTTATATGAAAAACATGCTTACAAATAACCATAGGGTGTTTAGCAGACTACCACTCGTATGGATTTTAAGGAAGATGATAGTTGAATGGCAGCTTCCAAAGAAGGACGCCTCAAGCTAGTCTACCCTCAAGCCTCTAACAAAAACCTTGGTTGCTAGGATTTGCACACTTGAACGAACCTCTGTTCTTGTTTTTATTCTCGACCGATCGAGAGAAAACCCAGAAGAAGAATAGATGCATTTTTAGTGTCTAGTAAGTTATATGAGAGAGAGTGGTGGATTGCAATCTTATATTTCATGTCCTAGGAAACTGAAATTTCAGACGAGGAGAGAGAAAAGTGAGCGGGGCCCAGCCCCTTGTCCCATCCGCATTTCTCAAACATTCACCCGCATTAGTAAATGCGGATGAATGGTTTCCTTCCGCATTTGTAAATGCGGATGAATGAATTCCATCCGCATTTCCCAAATGTACATCCGCATTAGTAATGCAGATGAGTAGTTTATTCAGCATTTCCTCAAATGCTCATCTGCATTAGTAAATGCGGATGAACAGTTTCCATCAGCATTTCCACAAATGTACATCAGCATTTCCTCATTAGTAAATGCGGATGAGTAATCTTCATCCGCATTTCCTCAAAAGCACATCCGCATTAGTAAATGCGGATGAGTAACAAAGAAATGCGGACAAAAAGACTTGTAATGTTTGTTCAACCATCTGAATAACAATACAAAATACTCTCTCTCTAAAATAAATTATCCATATAATTTATTCACATCACTAGTGCAAATATTTAGAAACCCAATTTCAAAATACATCAAGTGTTAATATTTATTTACATGATCATATCATAAAATAAATATTGTGGGTGTTTGTCTAGTTTGATATTGGGTATGACCCGACTTGGATCATAACATACTAGCCACATCAATTCAATATGTGTCTTAGGCAGACCGTTTCCAACGATCTCCCACTTGCACAAGATACATAGAGGATTGATGTAACTAGCAAATACCGCCTAACAACGATTTACTACCCCTAATACGCATGACGAAGTGCCATTCAATAACATCATCTTCTTCAAGTCCCTTACTTGAAAATGATTTAGGTGAATCTATCATTAATTCTTTTTTATAGATGTCATGTTAATCCAGAGATACAGAATGATCATTCCCTGTTGATTTAACTTTATTAGGCCTTAGTCATCTTACTCTCAACGAATAAGAGGAACAAATCTTATCTTGACTAGTGGTGTACAAACCGGTTTTTGGTGCCAAACATGTTCGGTTTCAAGCCGGTCCCGTTCGAACCGGTTTATTTTCAACCGGTTTGAACCCCAAACCGGTTCGGTTCCTAAACCGGTTTTAGGGCTAGTAAATTCAAACCTATCAAAACCGGTCCAGGCCGGTTTGAAAATCGGTTCGGGCCCAAACCGGTTCGGGTTTGCATTTTGTTTTAAATCCAATAAAGAAACGTCCAAATAGATGCGTTTGAACAGTGATGATGCACCCAAACAGTAATGATGCGTCCAAACAGTCTCCAAACGCCTAGCTAATGCGCCCAAACAGTCCAAACGCCCAAACACCTAGTAAAATTTAAGAAGTTTTTCACACTTATCAAATTCTTTAAAACTTGTTCAATTGATCTAAAACATTATTTTGCTAAATAAACATCAAACATTTGATTATTTATTTTTATCAAAGATTGCACATTTATATAAATTATTTATAAATATTAAAACCTAAAACACTACAAAAGGCTTAAAAATCAAAGATTATATAAAATGTAAAATTTAACAAAAATATAATTATGATTTATAATGCATGAAAAATTAAATATGATTATTTATTTTTATCAAAGATTACATAAAATGTAAAATAAAGATACTAGTCAAAACATATAAACAATTCAAATAACGTAAACCTTTAAAAACTAAAGTCGTTCTCCGTTTGTCCGTTTCATATTTGGATACTTTATTCTTCGCCACCAGAACCCGAGCTATTACGAATGTACTCATCATATGCCGCTTCATCATCGGTCATTTCGGGTGTCAATCCACCATCTACTTCGTCTTCATATATTTCTGCTTCATATTCTAATTCTCCTTCAAGTGAGCATTTGTCTTGTATTCTTTCAGCTGCATCCAAATAATCCTTCAAGCAAATACACATTTCAACTGCTTCGGGAGTAAGTCGGGTTTTTCGTATTGATATAATCCTGCCACTAACAGGAAAAGCAGATTCCGAAGCTACCGTGAAAGCTTGGACGTTATTAAATCCCGGGCCATGGTGGATAGGATTGGAAACTGATCTTCCTTTCCTTTCCACCAATCCAACAAGTCAAAATTTTAAAATCTTATGGAGTCATGGTGGATAAAAAGTTTGTTCCACTATACCTTCTGATTTCACTACTCGGAGTGTTACCACGTTGATGTTTACTACATTCATCTCTTAAAGTATTATACAAAGCAAACATTGGATCATTTGAACCTTCGTCATGTGCCGCATGCTGCATAGACTCATGTATGTTTAATGTTTCACCATATTTTGCTAAATAAACATAAAAAATTTGGCCTAAATGTGTGTTAAAATTATTTTTTGCACTTTGAGCATAATAAGGGTTTTCTTCTTCTAAATACAATTTAAAAGTTATTTTATCAAGTAAAGCTCAACCCCTAACGTATTTAAACATGGGTTTAAGGCAGCAGCACATGTAATAACCGGTGGCATTTCTTTAAAATATTTTTTAAGTTTTTCTTTCATTGGTGGTATCATATCCGAATAAGGTCTATATCTGAACGACAACTCATTTAATTTTGAAGTCATTAAGTAAATTTGGTGAAGTACTAATGGACTCGTTGGATAATAAGTAGTTGCGGTTTTAAAAACATTAAGCATTTTGGTTATTTCTTCAATAATGGCCCAACCCGATGAATGGTAAGTCGAAGCCTTTCCATGAATCACCAAAGTATTATGAAAAACTTTCTTTTTGGTCAATAGCCTTTTCAAACATGTTACAAGCCGAATTCCATCTTGTAGGTACGTCCCAATTCGGACCTAAACACTTGGAATTTGCGTATTTACAAAACTTGCGATACCTACTATATCTTTGGTTAATGCTAAAAATGTCACATAACATTCTTTTAAAACTATATTTTACTGTTTCAATAGTTTTTAAACCGTCTTGAACGGCTAAGTTTATGATGTGCGCAACACATCGACTATGAAAAAACACACCGTCACAAATTGGTTTATATTTTAATTTTAGATGTTCTATCACAAGCGTATTATTTGACGCGCTATCAAAAGATATTGACAAGATTTTGTTTTCCAGTTTATATGTTTTAATAACTTTGTCAATAAGATAAAAAATATTTTGACCGGTGTGAGGATAATCAAACAATTCAAACGCAATAGTACGTTTCATTATTTGCCACGAATCGGGTGTTCAACCCAATGGGCGGTAACACAAATGTACGAGTCCGGTGAACCGTGTAGAGTCGACCAAATGTCACTAGTTAAGTTAACACCGGTTTGTAAATTTTCAAAATAAGATATTAATTCAATTTTAGCTTTTTTCCACATTTTTAAGCAATCTCTTCTAAGTGTAGCACGACTCACATATGTGTATCATGGTTGGAGAGTTCGTTGAATTAGCCGAGTCAAACATTCATTGTCGAAATGTTTGAATGGAAAGCTTTCTTGAATTACAAAATGCGTCATTTGCTCATGAACCGCATCAACGTCATAAGCCCAAACATTCCCTTCTCTTGTCATCGAAACTTGACCTTGACACGGTTCATCTTTCAAAGTCTTACAATATTTATTCACAATGTGGTTTTTCAAATTTGTATTCGCATCTTTTTTGAAAAACATATGACAATACTTGCAACGAGCTTTGTTTGGACCGCTAGCCATTTAACATAAATCGTAATTGCACCATATTTCGAGATTCCTATTCGTAGGAAGGATTGCTACCACCACGTTGCTTGAAGATGCATCACAACCAACGGATGATTGAGCACTTGATGAAGCCATTTTGAAATAAACGAGAGTATTGAGAGTTTTTTTTTAAATTAAATGAAAGTATTGAGCGTATTTGAGAATAGAGAGCGTTTTTTGAGAGTAGAGAGCATTTTAAGTTGTTATGATTTAACCAAAACATCCAATACATATTTATACTAGCTTAATGGGGGGGGGGGTATAATGGTAAAAAAAACACAAAAAAGGTCAAGAAACGGCTATATAGCCGTTATATAATGGCTAGTTTTTAAAACTGGTTTGAAAACCGGTTTGGTACCCGGTTTGGTGCACCTGTTTGGGAACCGGTTTGGTGCACCAATTTGGGACCGGTTTGGGATCGATCCGGTTTGAAACCGGTTTCATTTTTTGAAACCTCCAACCGGTGGATGAACAGGTGGTTCGGACCGGTTCGAGAACGGTTTGGGCCAGAAACCGGTTTCGGTTTTTTTGGCCAAACCAGTTCCCGAACTGGTTTTTTTGCCACCTCTAATCTTGACTACATACGTTTCTCACAATCACCTTGTATCACACCTGAACCTAGCCTTGTGTACTGTCCATATTTTAGAATAGCAAAGAACTAGGTCAAAGTATAATATTTGGTGAATACCAAAACCCAATATGTATCTTAGGTTGGAGGATACTATGATATTCGCCATTACTCAAATTTACTTATGATCAATTACATAATACCATGCAGTAACATTTAAGAGCGGGTCAGTCCAATATTTGTATCCCACAAATATCTATGAACTTTGGTAGAAACCTTTTGCTCTATATTCATACCTTATGAATATCCACCAATCCAAGTTCATAATAGTCTTACCTTCGTATTTGTTCCCACAAATATGACAGACTACGGACATTTAGAATAATAAACATATTCATGGGTCTAAACATGCTAAAATGGAAAATAATCATAGTATCATAATTATATAAATGAGTCAAAATAATAATTGTTCCATTGTTTAAATACTAAATAGATCAAATCCAATCACTAGAATATCGAAGTCCTAAGGCACAAGTATGGCTATCATGCTTTGGCCTTTCAAGGAGCTTCGTGAGTGGATCCGCAGCATCTTGTGCTACCAATGAAGCGGCGATGTATTCTGATTCTGTAGTGGACAATGCTACCACATCATGCTTTAGCTCTTCCAGGACACTGCCCCTCCATTCATAATGAAGACATACCCCAATTGTGATCGAGAATCATCTCGATCAGTTTGGAAACTCGCATTCGTGTAACCCTTTACAACGAGTTCCTTTTCACCAGATCCATATATTAAAAGCATATCCTTTGTCCTCCTAAGGTATTTCAATATACTCTTAACAGCCATCCAATGGCTATTTCCTAAATTCTGCTGATATCTACTCATCATGCTTAAAGCGCATGACATGTCTGGTCTAGTGCATATCATTGTATACATGATGGATCCTATAGCAGATGCATATGGGACTTCCTTCATCCTTTCTTTCTCATTCTTTGAGCTTGGACATTGAGATGCACTCAATATATCCCTCTTTGAATAGGTACCAGACCTTTCTTATAGTTCTCCATCTTGAACCTTTTTAAGATTTTATCAATGTATGCACTTTGGTTTAAACCTATCAACCGCCTTGATCTATTCCAATAGATCTTTATTCCCAAAATGTAGGCAGCTTTACCAAGATCTTTGATGGAAAAACAACTTTCCAGCCAGGTTTTAACACCTTCCATGGTTGGAATGTCATTTCCAAACTGTAGTATATCATTAACATACAATACTAAGAATGTGATGATGCTCCCACTAGCTTTCTTATACACACAAGCTTCATTAGCATTCTTGATGAATCCAAATTTCTTGATCTCTTCATCAAAACATTGATTCCAACTTCTCGATGCTTGTTTCAACCCATAGATTATTTTCTTTAACTTGCATACTTTATTAGGATGTTGTGGATGGACAAAAGCATCGGGCTGAACCATATAGACATTCTCTTTGAGATGTCCATTAAGGAAAGCAGTTTTGACATCTATTTGCCAAATCTCATAGTCATAATATGAAGCTATGGTAAATAATATCCTAATTGACTTTAACATTGCCACAGGCGAGAAGGTCTCATCATAATCAACCCCTTGAGTTTGAGTGAAACCTTTTGTACAAGTCTTGCTTTATAAGTATCCAAGTTTCCATGCATATAGGTTTTCTTCTTGAAAACTCACTTACGTCCAACCGGTTTGGAGTTAAGCAGTGGCACAACCAATTCCCATACTTGGTTGTTATACATGGATTGCATCTCTACGTTCATGGCTTCAAGCCACATGTCATAATCGGAATTGGACATTCCATCATGGTACGTAGTTGGTTCATCCGAGTCAACTACATAGCATCCATTCATGAAAAATCCATATCTTTCTGGTGGATAGCTAGTTCTACCAAATCTACGAACCTTTTGTGTGTATTGATCAACCACTTGATCATTATCAACAACCTCTTGTTGATTGCTAATATCAACCAAGCGTGTATCGGCTTGTGGTTCTCGATCCTCATCAAGTTCCACTGTTCTATTGGTAGTTCCTTCTATAAGGAACTTAGTTTCGAAGAACTCAGCCTTTCGAGCAATAATACCTTTTGCTCTATTGGATTATAGAAGTAATATCCTATGGAGTCTTTGGGATATCCTATAAAGATACACTTAGTGGATCGACCTTCTAATTTGTTTAGGGTGTTCTGCTTAACATAAGTTTCACAACCCCATACTTTTAAATATGATAATGATGGAACTCTTCCATGCATATTTCAAAAGGTGTCTTATCCACATTCTTGGTTGGGGCCATATTCAGAATACGGGCCATGAAGAGCAATGAGAAACCCTAAAATGATAGAGGCAGTGTGCTTCTAGCCATCATAGATCGAACCATATCCAATAGGGTTCGGTTTCTCCTTTCAGACACACCATTATGTTATGGTGTTCCGGGTGGGGCAAGCTGTGAGATAATCCCACAACTCCTGAGATGAACTTGAAAGGCATCACTAAGGTATTCACCTCCTCTATCCGAACAAAGAACTTTGATTGTTTTGTTGAGTTGATTTTCTACTTCATTTTTGAAGATTTTGAACATTTCAAAAGCTTCATCTTTGTGTCTTAACAAGTACACATAACCATAACGACTATAATCGTCGATGAAGGTAATGAAGTATCTTTCACCATTCCTTGTCATTGCTTTAAAAGGACCACATACATCCGACTGTATGATTCCTAATAAATCTTTTGCCCTTTCGTTAGTGCCACTAAAGGGTTCCTTAATCATCTTTCCTTGTAAACAAGATTCACACTTATCAAGTGAACCGTCTTCATTTGCTTCCAAAAGACCATTCTTTTGAAGTGTTTGAATGCGATTCTTATTTATGTGACCAAGATGAAAATGCTAAAGATATGATTTACTTAAACCCATTTTAAGTTTCTTGGTTCTTGATTGGTATAACGAGTTATTAAAGGATGTGTCATCATGAACCGATTCATAAATACCATTAGAAGGCATAGCCTTAAAATAAGGCATATCATCATAAAAACACAAATACCATCGTTTACAAACTTTAATACATAACCATATTGTCTTAGATGGGAAACTGAGATAATATTCCTAGTCAAACTAGGAGCATACAGAATGTTCTTTAAAATAACTTCCAAACCACTTGGAAGCTTCAAGATATAGTCTCCTTAGGCTTCGACATCAACTTTTGCTCCGTTGCCCATGTAGAGACCAGTATCTCCCTTCTTAAAATGTTTATTTCTTTTAAACCCCTGCAACTAATTGCAAATATGAGTTCCACATCCAGTATCCAATACCCATGTGTTTGAAGAAATAACATTAAGTTCAATATGGATCATGAAAGTTGTACCTAAGGTCGGCCCAGCATCCCTCTTGTTTCTCAACTCTTTGAGATAGGTTGGACAATTCCTCTTCCAATGTCCTATCTCACCACACTCAAAGCATGGATCGTGTTCCGTAACCTTTGGCTTTTTAAGCTTCGGTTTTGGTGGTTCCGCTTTAGCCTTTCCCTTACCCTTCCCTTTGACGTATCCCTTGCCTTTGGCAACATGTTCTTTGGGTTCGGGGTAATGCCTTTTCTTGTTTCCACCCTCATTGATCATGAGAACCGATAAAACCCTTTTACCCATCCCCGCGTGAAGTTCCCCAATGCTCTTGTCCCATCCATTGAGATTATAATGCAAGAAACAAACAAATGTCTCTGTTTCTATTACAGAAGCTGAGTACATTGCTGCTTCAGCAGGATGTTCTCAAATCCTTTGGTTACAAAACCAACTACTGGATTACGGGTTCAACTTTCTTAAAACACCTATTTACATTGATAACACAGCTGCAATGTTCATTACAGCTAATCCTGTCCAACATTCTTAAACAAAACATATCGAGATTCGATATCATTTCCTAAGAGATTACTCTGAAAAAGGTTTAATCATTCTGATTCAAATTGCTACTGAAAAGTAGTTGGCCAACCTTTTTACTAAAGCCTTCTTATCAGGATGGTTTGAGTATTTGGTAGAGTCAATTGGTCTTATTAACCACATGTAAAAACTGGTTTTTAAGTAATTCAGTTAATTGAGTCTAAATATGATCAGAACCCTCCCTTATATGAATAGGACACAGCCAGAGAACCTGTCAAAGTTAATTGCCTGATTGTATTTTCGTGTGTGCATGTTTATCAGAAAAAGTAAAACAAAATACAAAATTAGAAAATTAAAAAAAATCAAAAGATAAAAATATAAAACAAAAACTACAAAAATAGTGTCTTTCTTTATTAATTCATTATTTAGGATGAATTTGTCATTGCAATATGTGAGAAATAATAGATACATTAGTTTGATCAGTTGCATACTTCGCTTTCGACTAAAGTCTGACATGATCAGATATGATGTGCAAGTAAGTTCATGTAATTAGACTGAAAAAGTAAATTCTTGTGATTAAACTAAATCACTCATGCATTCATGTATGTCTATCTTAGCACTAATCAGTAGTGTTGATTTCTCAAATTGATTGCTTGTTAAGACATAATCTCACACCTGATGGTGATATGAATAACCATTGAGCTCTAATTATTTAATGCATCTAACACTTCTCTGTTATGAGTCATCATAGACCTGAAGTGATGAGAATCCTTTGTTTTAAGTGATTACAGACCTGGATATACTCACTGATGTAACAAGATGCCAATGTGCACAAACACCAAATGAGATCTGGTTATAGTATATGTCAGGTTAACAAGTTGAGAACAGTGACTTCTTGCATATCTTTATGAGAATTAACCTCTCTAAGTCTAAGTGTGACTGCATAATGTCATATTTAATTGTACCTTAAACAATCCAAGAATTGAAAAAGTAAGTGTGCTGAATATCTTGCTAAATGCACTCATTTTCTGTCCTTAGATCTCGTGTCTCCTTTGCTGTAGCAATACTGACCTGGAACACACTTGATCAGGATTTATTCATTGTCTCTGACTATCCATCAATTTTTTATTTCAATGTGCTGATCTTAACTAATATGATCTCACTGCAGACATTGATTCATTTGTAAATATTAGATTTTTATTCTGCTTTAATTTGATTTTGCGTGTTTTTCTATGTGCAGGCATATTAACAATGATTAGTGTGATCTTCATGTGACAAATTCAAGAAACTTCTAAGTTTTGTTAAACTTAAAAGTTTAGGGGGAGTAAAGAGAGTTAAAAGAAAAAGTGTCTAGAAAATTGATTTTCAAATTTCAACATATGAAAAATCAAAATTTAAATGTTTTGGATGGAAAAGATGAAGCTAAAAAGTTCAAGCATGTGTGTGTAACAAAATGTAAAAATGAACCTGAAAAACATTTTAAATGGAAAAGCTTCTTGCAAAAGTTAAATGAGATTTATTTGTTAAAATCTAGAGACTAAAATGATGGGAAATTATTTTTGAAAAATAAATAAAAATAAAAAGGTCAAAATATAAAAATTAAAAATTCAAAATAAAAATAAAAATTTGAAATGCAAAAAGTTCAAAATTGAGGGTCTATTGTGTAAATTTCGGGTGAAAGTCGAAATTTGACTAATTAAAGTCAAAATTTGATAAATTGTTTAAATATTAGTATGTGAACAGTGCTAATATGTCGAAACAGTGTACAGGTGGAAGATTTGAAAATTACAAGTGTTAGACACATGAAAGTTATCTCATGCGCCTAAACAGTGTTCATAAGTCCAGGATTAGGAGCATGATGATTTTTTCAAGATTTGTACAAGTGTTGGGCGTTTTAGACACTCTCATGCGCCTAAACAGGGTCTTGAGTCTGAAAATGTGGTCAAGTGTTGGGCGTTTTAATCTTCCCATGCGCCTTAACAGTTCCCATGCTTCCAAGTGTAGAAATCAAATAAGTGTTAAGTATTGGGCGTTTCAGCTAAGCACATGCGCCTGAACAGTGCTTATGCGTCTGAACAGTGCTCATGCGTCTAAGCCCATGCGCACAAACAGTTCTCATGCACCTAAAATTTTCCACTTAGTATATAAGCAACACTTTGTGATTTCACATTTCATTCACAAAATTTCCCCTGAACACTTAAACTCTCTCAAAAATCAGTTGTCTCGATAAACCCTTGTTTCTCATTTCGATTGATTTCCGAGTTACACTTGCATTCGAAAGTCACCTTTCTTGATTCTAAGTGTAAGTTTGTGATCAAAATCACTGATATCTTTGATTAACATGTTGATTTGATTCGGGCGTTTTGAACCTATTCGGGCGTTCGATACCCTAGATTGTGTAAATCTGTTAAAATGTCGATTGAAATGATAAATTGAACTGAAATTGATGTTTGAATGATGATATAAACTTGATTTCAAACTTGTTGGTGCATTCAAATCAGATTATTCATCATCTGTTGATTCTGTGATGGATCTTCATGTCCGATGATGAAGATGAACAGACCAGAATTTTGTTTCTTAATAAAATAAAAAATAAAAAAAGAAATGAAAAATCAATTAAAATTTATATTGAAAATATGCTTTTAAACTAAAATTGAAATCTAAAGTGTGTTAAATCAACAAAGAAATCAATTTGTTTGAATTGTTGTTTTTCAACAGAATATCAAACACTTAGAAATTTTAAGTGAAAAATGATAAAAAGTTAAACACTTAAAATTTTAAGTGTAAAATTTATGAAAAGGTTTAAATAAATTAAGTCTAAAAGTCAATAAATTTTCAATTGAGTTTAAGGTCTAACTATCAAAAGTCTAAATTGTCTTTGTTATTTTTCAGATGGCTGAGTTAAAATTCAAGCCAAAACATAATGTTGCTGCTCTTCTTAATGAAGAAGTTAGAGATGCTGTCGAATACGAAGAGATGATAAAATTTTTGTTGAGAACCAAATATGTTTATGCAATGTGTTACCAACCAATTATCTATTCAAGGCTGATTAAAAATTTTAGAACACTGCATACATTGACACTGATGATAATGGATGAAAAGTTGTTAGAGGTTTTATTAATAATCTGAGGATGATTGAAGTCTCTGAAGATTCTATTCGAGAAGCTCTGAGATAGGGACAAAATGACCCTGATGATTATTCTGAGTTGACTTTTAATGAATGTAGAGAAACATTCTTGGCAATGGGTCACCCTAATCACTTTCCAAAGAAGCAATTTTTCAGAGCGAGAGTATATAATCATTGGAAGTTATTGTGCTACATTTTCCAACATTGCATGTCCAAGAGAAGTGCAGGATGGAATTCTTTTCCTGTGGACATTGCATCCCCGATAGTAGCTTTGGCAACAAACAAAAGGTTTAATATGTCCAAATGGATTCTGAGTGGATTCATCTTCAATCTAGAAAAAGGAATAAGAAACAAGTATTTGATGTATCCTCGATTTCTTCAAATGATTATCAATGAAGAACATACAGACATTAGAGTTCATGGTGTTAGTGGAGAAACTATGATTCTTGAACACATGTCTGAGATATCTTATAAGAGATTGTCTATGGTGACAGGAGCTCAGAATGTTCCATTATTTGATTATATCAGGAATGTAGAAAATGATGATGTTGATATAACTGTTGATCATTATCACTTATCAGAAGAAGAACCTGTTGATCCTAATGATTTGATAGAGGAACTTCCTATTGAGGAAGAGAATGATGAAAATGATGATGAAGAAAATGAAGATAATGATGATAATGATAAGGAAGATAGTTCTAGCTCATCTGATTCTGATGATGGTAATGAAGGTGGTCAATTTGATGATGTTATGGAATTTATACATGATAATGTTCTAGCAAGTAATTGAGGAAACTCACGAAGAAGATCATGATGAGACAGAAGAAGTAGAGTTAGCTACTGAAGAAGTGAATGAAGAAATGGATGAAAATGTCCAAGATACAGATCAAGTTACTGAAGAATTCAATGATAATGACACTGAAGTTGTAGAAAGTGAACAAGAGATTGATGTAAACCAAACTGTTGATAATATTGTGAATATGACTGAAGAAATGGTAGATCATAATGATCAGTTTGTATTAGCTGAGAATACTCAAGAGTTTGAAGTTATAGAAGCTGGTGTTATGAATGAATTTGTAGAAGACGTTCAACCAGAAGTGCATGTAACTGAAGAAGAAAACCTACTGAAGAAGATTGATAAACTGAACGAGGAAAATGAAAATCAGTTAAAGATGATTGAAGAGTTAAAAGCATTAAATGAAAGGTTGATTGATGAAATGAAAGAAAAGGATAAAATAATTCATGAGTTAAGAAAAAGTAGAGATGAAAACTTGAAAACGTTTGAAGTTATGATGATAGATTTTGATGTGATGGAAGAAAAATTAAAGAAGCTGAATGAGGAAAATGAATTAATGAAAGAAGAATTAGAAAAGTTGAAAGAAAAGAATAAGTCTCCATCTCCTGATTTGATGATTATGCCAAAAATTACTCCAATTGATGTTGAGAAGATTCAAGAAGTTGACAAAGGAAAAAGAAAATTGGCTATGCCTGAATCATCTTCTAAAATTCAAAAGGTGATTGATGAAAATGTTGAAGAAAAAGAGTCTGATGTTCAAGAGATTATCAGAGCACTAGATAATATTGAGGGTGAATTTGAAGATGACTGGTACAACGAAGTACTAAAAGATGAAGATCTAGTGGAAGCAAATGTTGAAGAACACAACTCTCCGATTAATGTGATGCATGAAGATATACCTATAGATGTTGAAGATAGGTATAACTATTTGATTAAAAAGAAGTATAATAGAGTGTATCTCGATGGGTTAACTGTTTCTCAAATTAATGAAGAATTTGAAAAGTGTTTAACTGCTGAATCAGTAGCTCCTATTGATCCAGATGAACTCATTGTAGAATATGGTGAATGGAATCCTATGCAAGAGAGTATTAATATCGAAGAGATATCGACATTTGAGTTGCACCATCCGAATCCAGATGATATGAACATCAATGCACTCAGAATGTGGTTACAATCAAGGAATTCCCCGAGAAAGAAATTGAATAGATTGCAAGGAGAATCTTTGAGAAATTTGGTCATAAGCTTTCAAGCTACTGAGAAGCAAACAAATAAAATGATTGTGCTAGATACAGATAAACCACAGTATTTAGAAATCATAGAAAGAACAAAGATTTTAAAGCCTCAAGAGATCAAAGCAATGGCAAAGAAAAGTTCTTCGTATGAAAGAAGACGAGAGTTAATCAAGATGTTTCCTGACAAAGAGAGGCAAGGATATCAAGTCTCAAGTGAACAAAGGCAACTTTGGAGTAAAGCTCGAACAGCATGAGACTTAGTGCGAAATGTTTTACAAAAAGGACAATCGATATCTGAGTTATTAAAGGCAATGTATGTTCTTGATTCAACGAAAGAAGTTAAAATAGTTGCATAGAAGTATGATGAAATTTTTGATGCGTTTCTGATTAAAAGAGTGAATGTGATTTGTGACGTATATAATTTCTTTTCAAGCATCATTAAACTGCCAGTGCAAGATTTGAAAGAATTAAACAAACTGCCTCTAATCAATCCAACAAAAGCAAAACGTGGAGAGGATTTTGTACAATTACTTCGTATTGGATTGAGTCGAATGAGTTCGTTGTTGAAGACTCGTTGTGATTAAGAGGATAAAGAATACCTCCAATCAATAAAGAAGACGAAGAAAGGCATTGAGAAAAATGTTGGTGATGAACATTTTTTTATTGAGTTCAGTGACAAGTATATTGAGAAAGTCACTAATCCTGGTTTAAAAGTGATTGAAGGTACTTAAAAGTCAAAGCCTATCTTAAGGTGGTTTTACAATTTTGATACTTTTGAATTGAAGCTGGTGAGAAACTTAGAAGATTGGGATAAAGATATGATATCATTGTTTGGTGTTTTTGAGCTTAAACTTTTACATCCCAGTTATATTTTGTTTCTGTCCATTCAAAAGTTTGAGAAAGTAGTTCCTGAAACAGCAGAAAACGATAAGAAGTACTTTATGTCTATAATCAAAGTGATAAACGCAGCTATGGAACGAATTTCATTGAGGAAAGCCTTAGCTTATGCAAACATTGTGAATAAAGACATAAAGGATATTGAGTTCATGAGGATTTCTATTAAAGGTGTATTGGAAATTCATTGTAAAGACAATTCTAACCCAATTGAATGCTATGCAAATGTTGATATAGTAGGTCTGTCAAAGAAAACACTAGAATTGATGAACAACATGGAGATTAAAACAAATGAAGCAAAGCCGAAATAAGGCATTCTTGCTGAAAAATTCAAAGCAGCTATTGCAAAAGCATTAAGGGAGCAGGAGCTATACAAAGAGAAACTAGTTTTCATAATCAAAAAAGAACTAAAGGATTTATTTGGAGCATGAAGACTGAAGATCAAGCTGGAGATTAAGAGAGGAGACTGAAGACAGAAGATAAAAGAATGAAGATAAAGATGAAGAATAAGATTTTGGAGACTGAAGACATGTAAATCTTAGGGGGAGTATTGTAGATGCTTCTTGGAAGATTAACATTTGTCTTTGTGTGTCTTTTGTATTTTTCGTCATAGTATAGGGACTTTTTATATAAATATGTTCATTTGTTTTCTTGATTAGTATATATAGCATAGATATGTATTGTGTAGGAGTGATGAGAGAGATTTAAACGTATTGTAACTGTTTCCTACACTTTGTATTCTTCTATATGCTAAGCAATGAAAACTCTATGAATTTTGGTTGATTTGCTTGTATTGAATTGAATACTTGTGTGTTTTAGATTGAATTGTGTTCATATATCATCACAGATCGATCCATTTTTGAGCTCACCAGCCTACTTTCAGTGTGGGAAGGAGGGCCACATGGCAAGGAGTTATCATGTGGTGAAATGTTACAACTATGGCGAGAAGGGGCATATAAGCAAGGACTGCAAGAAGCCGAGGGCTGAGAGCTCCGGGGCGAAGAAGGGGACTGAGAAGGCAGGCGAAGGGCGAAGGCCAGAGCATTCGCTATAACTTGGGTGGAGGCTAGGGTGGACCCCGACACAGTGTTAGGTACATTTCTAGTAAACCAAACTTGTGCCTCTGTGCTTTTCAATCTGGTGCTAGTAGGAGTTTTATTTTGCTGCCTTCTGTGATAAGCTGTCCGCTAGGAGTTAGAAGATTGATGAGCCCTTCGATGTAGAAACTGTCATTGGTAAGTCAATCAGGATTTCTGTTATGGTAGAAGACTGTGGCATAGAGTTAGAAGGCTATAGGTTCTCTACTAAATTATTCGAGATGCGCCTAGGCGGATTCGATGTGCTTTTAGGGATAGATTGGCTAGCAGCTATGAGGCAAATATTTTGTGTCACAAGAAGATGATTCGATTGTCCACACCTAATGGGAGTTCGGTGATGATTTATGGCGATAGGGTCAGTAAGGTTCCGAAAGTAATTTCAATAATGGTGGCCGAGAAGTGCATGAGACATGGATGTAGTGCCTACTTGGCTTATGTGAAAGATGTGGATGCGTCAGCACCGTGATTGTCTGACGTACCGGTCATGTTTGACTCCCCAGACGTATTCCCGGAGGATCTACCAGGTGTGCCTTTGGACCTCGAGATCGAGTTCCAGATCGATTTGATACCTGGTGCCCAACCTGTTGCCAAGGCACCGTATCGACTAGCTCACTCCGAGATGATTGAACTAATGGTCCAGTTGCAAGAGTTGCTAGATAATGGGTTCAATCGACTGAGTATCTCTCCCTGGGGTGCTCCGATATTGTTTGAAAAGAAGAAGGACGGTAGCATGAGGGTGTGCATCGATTACTGTAAGCTGGATAAGCCGATTGTGAAGAATCGGTATCCGTTACCGAGGATTGATGACCTGCTTGATCAGCTTCAAGGTGCCAGTTGGTTCTCGAGGATTGATCTCCGATTTGGTTACCACCAACTGAAGGTGAGGGAACAGGATATTCCCAAAACAGCATTTTGTACGCGTTACAGACACTACGAGTTTCTCGTTATGTCTTTTGGTATAACCAACATGCTAGCTGCTTTTATGGACCTGATGAATCGGGCGTGTCGGCCTATGCTAGATAAATTAGTAATTGTGTTTATTGATGACATCCTGATTTATTAAACAATGAAGAAGAGCATGCCGGACATATTCGGGAGGTGCTGGAGATGCTTAGAAGGGAGAAGCTGTACGCCAAGTTCTCCAAGTATGTATTCTGGTTACGCGAAGTTCAATTTCTGAGTCATATGGTTAATCCTGAAGGGACCATGGAGGACCCCGCGAAGGTTGAGAAGGTGATGCAATGGAAGTCTGCAAAGATACCATCTGAGATTTGTGGTTTCTTGGGTTTGGCGGGCTACTACGGAAGATTCATCCAAGACTTCTCCAAGATAGCTTCATCATTGACTAAGTCATCCCATAAGGATGAGAATGTTATATGGGTGATAGTTGACCGCCTGACAAAGAGTTCTCACTTTCTATCGATCCACGAGACGTATCCATCTAAGAGATTGGCAGATCTGTTCATCAAAGAGATTGTGACTCGTTATGGTGTACCGATGTCTATAGTGTCTAACCGTGACACTTGGGTCACATCTATGTTTTAGAAGAGATTCATGAATGTGAGGGGGACAAAGCTACATATCTGAACGGCTTATCATCCCCAAACGGATGGTCAGTCAAAAGGACGATTCGGACGCTGGAGGATATGCTACGAGCAAATGTCATCGACCTTGGTGGAAGTTGGGATGAACAATTACCTCGAGCCTAGTTATCATATAACAACGGATATCCCTCCAGCATTGGTATACCTCCTCACGAGATGCCATATGATAGAAAGTGTGGAATGCCCGTATGTTGGGGTGACTTCGGGCAGAAGGAGTTAGAGAGCATTGAGGTGATCGAGGCTACGTCTGGAAAGTTGGAGAAGATCAAGGCCTTTATGGAAGCGGCAAAGGATAGACAAAAATCGTATGTCAGCAAGAGACATAGACTGATCGAATTCAAGCTGGGCGATAGTGTTATGTGGAAGGTTTCACCTTAGAAAGGGATCATCCGGTTCAGGATGCGATTAAGGCTAAGCCTGAAGTATATAGGGCCTGTCCAAATCATTGCTCGAGTTGGAGAGGTGGCTTACAAGTTAGTGCTAACCGATGAGTTAAGTGGAATCCATCCGACATTCCTTGTATCTTAATTGAGAAAGTGCTTAGCCGACGAGGATATGATTGTGCCACTCGAGGACATCATGGTGGAGGAACGGCTCAATCATGTGGAACAACCAGTGGCCGTCATTGACAGAATAGAGAAGAGGATACGGAATAAAGTGGTTCCACTAGTGCGAATACAGGGAGTCACAGGAAAGGATCCAGGTCTACGTGGGAAACTAAGGAAAAGATGAGGCAGCATTACCCAAAGCTGTTCGAGGAGTGGCATGTTTCTGGGACGAAACCTTTATAAGGGGGTGGACTTGTAACACCCGGAAATTTACTAAAAGGAAAAGAAAAGAAGATTAAAAAGAAAGAAAGGTGAAATATCCCAAGTCAAGGGCTTAAAGTTATGCAAGTGGCAAACTTGCCCATTATGGGATTTAAAAGAAGCATGGCAGCTCACACCTCTTCTTTTACAGATCTTGCTCTTGGCTGCAATAGAAAGAAGAAGCTGCAATCAGTTCTAGAGAGAGAGAAAGGAGGATCAGCTGCTTGTAGGTGAGGTTTCTTGTGTTTTCTGCTTGGTTTTCAGCTGTGTTCGAGCTGCTGGACCGATTCTTACGTGTTTCTTGTGTTGGCTGCTTGTTTTGGTGTGTTAGGTGCTAGAACTCCAGGTGCTCTAGGGTTTGGAGGAGTTTTACTCGAAAGCAGTTAGAGGTGAGTTCTAGATCCCTCTTTTACATGTTTTCTACTTGTTATGGGGCTGATATGCATAATAACTGATGTTTTCCTAAACCAAACTATGAGTTTTACATGGTATACGGCTGTGTTTGAAGTATGTTTGTTTTAAGTGATTTCTATGATGTTGTGATGATTTTTGTTACGTTTAAAGCTTGTAACATGTTAGATATATGCTAAGTACATGTTAGAACGATGATCGGGAACTGGTAATGGCATAAGTTGCATTGCAGGTTAGTTTTGTTCATCCGTATTTGATAAGTGTTCATCCTCATTTAACAGTTTAAGTCTTTTTTTCATCCGCACTTGCTATAGTGTTCATCCGCATTTAACAGTTAAGTCTTTTGTTCATCTGCACTTGCTATAGTGTTCATCCGCACTCAGCAGTTAAGTCATTTGTTTATCCGCAATTGCTACAGTGTTCATCCGCATTAAGTTTGTTCATCCGTATTTGTTCTATCCATATTTCTCTGGACATTTAGAATATTTTCTGAAGACTTTCGTCCGCATTCGCTACAGTTCTATCCGCATTTACTTTTGTTCATCTGCACTTGTTCATCCGTATTTCTTGGGGGACTTTGAATTATGTTGAAATTTCTGAGATTTTGGGAATAGAATCTTAATGTTAAGTATTGATGAATAAGGAAAGACTATGCTTGTTTAATGTTTCTAATGTTTGATTCTTTCTTATATGCTGCTGTTATGAATGTTAATTATTATATCTCATGATAAGTGGTTATGAGGTAATGGATATCTTAAAAGTATTATTCATAACTAAGTGGGCATTAAGGAATAAAAGCTTTACCCAATTTTGGTTCACGACCCGGTTGACGTTGGCTCAACTGATGTGTGGCTGTTCAGCCCAAGTAAGGCATATCTGGGGTCTAATCCTTGTGATTGACCAATGGATAAATGGGATCCAAGTTCATGAGCAGGTTTGGTGACTTGTAGTATGGATCAACTGCCATGGGTTAGCTACCATGATAAACGTTTGCTGGTAGGGGTTCGACATCTATTGCCAACCAACAATGTAGGCTCTTGCTTTGTGCAATCCTAGTTAATGAAATGAAAGGTAATGAAATGAAGAAAGATAATGAAAGATAAAGAATCTTTTAATGATGGATTGTATGATGATGAATAATCACCAAGTGAAGTTTACAAAAGTATATTTTCTATATTATTAAACTAGAACTCACTCAGCAACGCTGACTTTTTATATGCATTTTCAATTGGCAGGTAATGTGGTTGCTGAGGGTGGCATGGAATTGAAGCTACTTGGCAAGCAAAGACTGGCATCCATCTCATGCATGAATAATGTTGTTGTTTTGTAATATAACTACGTACTCTTTTGTGATTATTATCAACGATAGAATACTTGGCAAAAGTAACTATAAATGCATGAAATGGTTTTGATAATTCTTCCACTGTAATATTTTCTTATGTTTATATATTTTAAATGAGTTTTTATAATGAATGATGCTATGAATGACCAACTGTGGGGTCTCCGGGATCGAGGCCTTACAAGTTGGTATCAGAGCCAAAGTTTAAGAGAATTGGGTAAATTTTTTCAAAACCTAAACTTAAATGAGAATGGGACCGAATGGAGGGATGCCAGCCCAAGTAGCTACGTGCCATCAGGTAATTTTTCATAAAGTTAACCGGTATTACGTGCATGTGCTAATTGATTATGTGCATAGTAGATTTGGATATTGATGTAGTCTGGATAGGGAATGCTTGGGGGATGAAGAGTAGAGTAAGTGGCTAATCACAACTGGCCACTGTAATTAGGGACTTACTATACTTGACATAATCGGAGCTATTACCTTGAATGACCGCATTGGTGTTTGAATCTTATAGTGTTTAGAGGATGGCTGGTGGTCGATCTTCGGGGGCTTCTAGAGGTGGAGGTCACGGTGGACGTGGTGTTAGACCACATGTCACGAGGAACGGCTAGGACTACTAAAGCGGCTCCTGAAGAGCCCGAGTTTCATCACCATGGAGGTGGGGATGAGAGCGTTAACTTGATGACCATAGTGAAGGAGGTTGTAGCTGAGGGAGTTCACCAAGTCATTCATACGATTTTGCCATCTGTAGTGACTAGGGTCATCAGGGCTGTAAGGGAAGAGGAGGAGGGGGGAGAACTGGAGTAGAAAACATGCTGGTAGTGGCTGTTTCCCTCCCAAGGGCAAAAGGGCGAAGGTAGAGGGACGCAAGGTGGCTGCAACTGAGATAGGAGTGAAGGTGTGCGAGAAGTGCGGGAAGGGGCATGTAAGAGAATGTAGGTGGGGATCGAACGCCTGCTTTTGGTGTGGGAAGGAGGGTCATATGGCAAGGAGTTGTCATGTGGTGAAATGTTACAACTATGGCGAGAAGGGGCATATGAGCAAGGACTGCAAGAAGCTGAGGGCTGAGAGCTCCGGGGCGAAGAAGGGGATTGAGAAGGCAGGCAGAGGGCGAAGGCCAGAGCATTCACTATAACTCGGGTGGAGGCTAGGGTGGACCCCGACGCGGTGTCAGGTACATTTCTAGTAAAGCAAACTTGTGCCTCTGTGCTTTTCAATCTGGTGATAGTAGGAGTTTTATTTTGCTACCTTTTATGATAAGCTGCCCCCTAGGAGTAGGAAGATTGATGAGCCCTTCGATGTAGAAACTGTCATTGGTACGTCAATCAGAATTGCTGTTATGGTAGAAGACTGTGGCATAGAGTTGGAAGACCATAGGTTATCTGCTAAATTATTCGTGATGCCCCTAGGCGGATTCAATGTGGTTTTAGGGATGGATTGGCTAGCATCTATGAGGCAAATATTGTGTGTCGCAAGAAGATGATTTGATTGACCGCTCCTGATGGGAGTTCGGTGATAATTTACGGCGATAGGGTCAGTACGGTTCCGAAAGTAATTTCAATGATGGTGCCGAGAAGTGCATGAGACGTGGATGTAGTACCTACCTGGGATGTGTGAAAGATGTGGATGTGTTAGCATCGCGATTGTCCGACGTACCGGTAGTGTGTTACTCCCCAGATGTATTCCCGGAGGATCTACCAAGTATGCTACCGGACCGCGAGATTGAGTTCTAGGTAGATTTGATACTTGGTGCCTAACCTGTTGCCAAGGCACCGTATCGATTACCTCCCTCCGAGATAAAGGAACTGATAGTCTAGTTGCAAGAGTTGTTGGATAATGGGTTCATCCGATCGATTATCTCTCCTGGGGTGCTCCGGTCTTGTTTGCAAAGAAGAAGGACGGTAGCATGAGGGTGTGCATCGACTACCATGAGCTGGATAAGCTGACTGTGAAGAATCGGTATCCGTTACTGAGGATTGATGACCTGTTTGATCAGCTTCAAGGTGCCAGTGGTTCTCGAGGATAGATCTCCGATTTGGTTACCACCAACTGAAGGTGAGGGAGCAGGATATTCCTAAAACAGCATTTTGTACGCGTTACGGACACTACGAGTTTCTCGTTATGTCTTTTGGTTTAAATAACACACCAACTGCTTTTATGGACCTGATGAATCGAGCATGTCAGCCTATGCTAGATAAATAGTAATTGTGTTTATCAATGACATCCTGATTTATTGAAGAGCGAAGAAGAGCATGCCGGACATATTCGAGAGGTGCTGGAGATGCTTAGAAGGGAGAAACTGTACGCCAAGTTCTCCAAGTGTGCATTCTGGTTACGCGAAGTTTAGCTTTTGGGTCATGTGGTTAATAATGATGGGATCATGGTGGACCCGGCGAAGGTTGAGACGGCAATGCAATGGAAGTCTGCAAAGATACCATCTGAGATTCGTAGTCTCTTGGGTTTGGTGGGCTACTACGGAAGATTCATCAAAGTCTTCTCCAAGATAGCTTCATCATTGACTAAGTCAACCCATAAGGATGAGAATGTTATATGGGTGATAGTGACTGCCTGATAAAGAGTGCTCACTTTCTACCGATCCGCGAGACGTATTCATCTGAGAGATTGGCGGATCTGTTCATCAAAGAGATTATGACTCGTTTAGAAGAGATTCCATGAATACGAGGGGGACGAAGCTACATATCTGAACGACTTATCATCCCCAGACGGATGGTTAGTCGAAAACGACGATTCGGACACTGGAGGATATGCTACGAGCATATGTCATCGACCTTGGTGGAAGTTGGGATGAATACTTACCGTGAGCCTAGTTCTCATATAACAACGGATATCCCTCCAGCATTGGTATACCTCCTTACGAGATGCTATACGATAGGAAGTGTAGAATGCCCGTATGTTGGGGTGACTTTGGGCAGAAGGAGTTGGATAGCATTGAGGTGATCGAGGCTACGACCGAAAAGTTGGAGAAGATCAAGGCCTTTATGGAAGCGGCAAAGGATAGTCAGAAATCATATGTCGGCAAGAGACATAGACTGATCGAATTCAAGCTGGGTGATAGAGTTATATGGAAGGTTTTGCATTGGAAAGGGATCATCCGGTTCAGGAAGCGAGTAAGGCTAAGCATGAAGTATATAGGGCCTGTCCAAATCATTGCTCGAGTTGGAGAGGTGGCTTACAAGTTAGTGCTACCCGATGAGTTAAGTGGAATCCATCCGACATTCCATGTATCTCAAATGAGAAAGTGCTTAGCCGATGAGGATATGATTGTGCCACTCGAGGACATCATGGTGGAGGAACGACTCTATCATGTGGAGCAGCCAGTGGCTGTCCTTGACAGAATAGAGAAGAGGTTGCCAAATAAAGTGGTTCCACTGGTGCGAATACAGGGAGGCACAGGAAAAGATCCAGGTCTACGTGGGAAACTGAGAAAAGATAGGCAGCATTACCCAAAGCTGTTCGAGGAGTGGCAGGTTTCTATGATGAAACCTTTATAAGGGGGTGGACTTGTAACAAGCGGAAATTTACTAAAAGGAAAAGAAAAGAAGATTAAAAGAAAGAAAGGTGAAATATCCCAAGTTGCGGGACCGTTAAAGGGTACTTAAGTTTGCACTTAGTTAACACACTTATGAGGATCTTAAGATCACTTAACAATTCAAATAGGGAACTGTGAACTTTTACTGAAGATACAAGACAAACACAAGTAAAAACAAGAACAAGAACACAAGATAAATTTTCAAGGAAGTTTTATATTGCTTCTCTAGTTCTATTACAAGTGTTTTACAAGTATATTGAATACAAGAACCGAAGACTACTTATACTACATCCTACAACGTTAATATGCAAAAAGATAGTTGGAAGCGACTAATCTAGACACAAGATCAACCTAAAGTCAAAAGGCAGATTGCCTTTTGACTAGTAACTATGACATGCCATAGCTCACTGACTTTCCTATTACAAAAAGCCAAAAAGGAACAAAAACTGAAACTTGCAGACAAAGACCTTATCTACTTTATCAAAAAGCATGGAAGTTTCACCAAATGATGATAGTTGGTGAACCACCAGAGCATGCAGTGGACAGTAGGTTGCTTTATGATAAAGTTGATGGAAAAGGTATATTTTCTCTCTCTTTAGAAGAAAATCAGTATTGTCTTTAAATAGCTTCAAAAGACTTTGTCTTGAGAGCTTCAGAAGACTTCATCTTTTACCTTTGGAAGAGTTGAGTCTTTGGCTTCGGAAGACTTTACACTTAGAGTATTTTCTAAGTTAAGTGTAAAGCTTCCGCAACAGTTTCTTCTGAACTTTGGCTTCGGAAGATTTTACGCTTAGCATTTTTCTTGAGTGTGTAAAACTTCCGAAGTTGGTTCTTCTTTGTTCCAAAGTGCATGTTGGAAGACTTGGTTATTTTGGTATCCTTTGGTTGCATCAGCCTCTTAACTTTAGAGGTTCCTACAAACTCCCCTAGGCTGATGCTACCAAAACAGAGAGGTTCTTCAGACTGGGATAGTCCATATGAGGATCTTCAGAATTCCTTTCTTCATCAGCAGATCTGGATTCTTCAGACTCATGAAGTACCTTCTCATGTCATAGAGATCATGTAGAGGGAGTTCAAGCATGTCACTTGTGAAGTAGACATGTTGTTCTCCCTGATCTCTAGTGACATAACATCTGTCTGGATCTTCAGCAAATGTCCAGGACAGAATTTGTCTTCCAACAGAGAGGGGCTCTACTATGATAGGAGTTAGTTGAGAGTCCTCTTCATGCACTTCCTAAGGATATTCTGACTTATCCTGAGGTTGGGAGGTGGATGCCTTTCTTCTTTTCTTCTTAGTTGATGATCTTCTTCTGGTCATCCTTTTTCTCCTCCCTAATGATTTTAACTGAGAGGGTTGGTCTTCAGTACCAAGTTCTTTAGTGGATTCCCTCTCAGTTGGGATCTCCTCTCTCCCAGTTTCAGAAGGAAAGGGAGGAGAACCCTGCTGTGGGTTAGAAGATGAAGTTGGCTGTTGTGCAGCTTCAGGTGCAGGTGGTGTTGTCTCTGTAGGTTCAACCTTTACCTCAACTTCAGGTTTAGCTTGACTTGATGATGAATGAAGGTCCACAATCTCTCCCCTTTTTATCTTTTGCTTGATCACCCTTATGTACTCATCCATTATGGATAGAGACATGGGACCAAGCCTCCTTCTGGAGAACCCATACAGTTTCAAGAAGCTCATCATCCTCTGCCTATCTGTAGACTTTTTCTGACTTTTCTGACTTTTCTGGATGATGGCTCTTGATTTTCCAGCTTCTTCCCTTTGCTTCTTCCTTGCAGCTTGCCTTTCTTTTTTGGCTTGCTCTTCCAGCTACTTATTGTATTCAAATAATATATAATCATAAGGCAAGGGAAGGAGTGCAGGTGCCTGATAGAGACCTGTGACACTCAGGTAGTTGATCATTTTTAATCTTTCTTCTTCATCGACTACCTGAGGTTGTTCAGCAGCCATAGTCTCTGACTCAGGACTTTCTTGAACTGGGGAGAGGACAGGAATGTTCTTGTAAAGCCTTTTTCTCCTATTTCTTCCTTGTGTTTGAGGGTCAAGGCTGCATCCTCTGCTTCCTTCCTCTCCTTTGACAATTCAATGTTGGCCAGTTTATTTAACTCCTCTAAGGGGAGAGAGATGAGTTCATCTATGTTGAAGTTCCTGGTCCCTAGATACTTGAGCCTGGCTAACCTTAATTCATATTCTTGAGTTTTTGGTATAGGGGAACCAGAATTGCAGCTTGCATGAACCCTGGGGAACCACTTGAACTCTCTCCCCTCAGCTTCCTCTTCCTCTCTCTCTTTTCTTCTTCAATCTCTTCAGGAGTCATCTCCTTTTGCCTTTGTCAATTGTAGATCTTGATGACTCAGCCTGAGGAGAGCTTTGGCCTTCATTTCTTGATTTAGTAGTCAAGCTCTGGCCAGAGAGAGGTTGTGAAGCACCATCACCAGCTGGTGCCTCACTGAGGGTATGTGGTGCTGGAGGAGATCTTGTCTCAAGGTTCACAGTCTCAGCCTCTGGGCCTTCAGTCAAGGCTTTCCCTTCGAAGCTAATCTTGTGGTCTACCTCAACATCCCATTGACCAAAGGCTTCAACTGCTAGCCTCTGTTTATATGATGCTGTTCTCCTTTTGAATTCTGCTAGCACCCATTCTTGAATTTGATTGGCTAGTCTGACAGCTTGTCTGTTATTGCTTAGGTTGACAAGTGCCAGATCTACCAAATTTAAACCCTCATAGAAACTCAGGTTTGAAATGTTTAAGATTTCTAGTTGACCCTGAGCTCTAGAGAGTACAAGAGCTTTCCTATCACTGTCATACCCCCAACCCCTGATTGGGTTCTTAGAAGGGGCAGACATTGCTCTTGGTATCCCTTCCTCAAACAGATGGTGAATTTGCAAGTTAAGATTTCTGTCTTGAGGAGGTTGCTGAGCATGGACAACTGCAAGATAGGATGTTGAGTCCTGTATGTCCATACTTGAGGAAGAACTCCCAGGTTCTGTAGCTGTCAGAACTTCCTCCCCCTTTTTGGTAGCATCACCCTCATGCATAGGTGAGCTGGGGAAGTGATCCATAACATCCATAGGTTCTTGTGGACCAGGATGAGTTTGTTCTATAGGACACTCAGCTAACTGGCCCTTGAGATTGGTGATCTCAAGTTGCTGGTCGTGGACCCTCCTTTGCAAGATAGTCACATGTGATTCAAGGTGAGCTATCTTTGGAACCAGTTGGGTGTAAATGTCTTCTAGTTGGTGCATCCTAAGTTTCAGACTCCCCTCATCTTCAGTTGAAGAATCATTGGGGGATGAAGGAGGTGAACCGAGGTCCGCTCCCTCACCACCAGCATGGGGTTCTTGGCTGTTGGATTTCCCCGCCCCATGACAATGTCATGAGGCTGGGTTGCTGTGGTTGAGGTCTTAAAGATGTAATCACTGGCAACAGTGAGAGCCTCTTCCATATGGATCTCCTGGACAATCACTGAAAGATCCACCTCAGTTTGGGGTGTCTGATGTGGGCTAGACATGGGTGAAGTAGGAGTACTCATCTCCCCTTGAGTATGGGTAGAGAGGAGAGATTCATGGTACTCACTGAATCCTAAATCTTCATCAAAGTAGAAGTCAAGGCTGGGAATGGATTGGTTAAGATCAAGAGGTTGGGGATGGTAGCTTTCCCCTGAAGGTTGATCACTAGAGTGTTGAGACTCAGAATGATGGCTTAAGGCTGTTTGTGGAGTTGTGAGCTCATTAGGCTGAGCATGAGGAACCTCAACACTGATCTTTTAAAGAATAGGAGTGGTTTGCTCCTTAGGAGAAGTGGGAGCTGTGTGGGTTGTGATATGGGGGCCTGCACATGCTCAATAGCAAGTGCAGGGGTTTGTTTGGATTTTCTAGTGTAGGTGATGGTAATTGTTGGCCTTGATTGTGGTTGAGAGGTGGAGGGTGTTGGTTCATCCCTAGATGGGGCTGCTAGGATGTCACCCTAAGCAATGAGCTCAAACATTTTTGGGACAAGGGCTGTTTCTACCCCTGAGAACCCAATAGTTTGCTTTTTTCAATATCTTGAAAATGTCAGGCCTCATGTGTGCAAGTTTAAGAACATTACCTGTTCCCCTCAACTGTGGTCCTAATTCACAGTTGATAATGTGTTGAACATGCCGAGGGAACATGTAATATTCTAAGGAATCCAAATTCGCTAGTAAATTTGTAAATACAAACTGAGAGTACCTGAATTTGACCCCTTGAACCATCCCATGGACAATGAAGGAGAGGTCTTCTGGAATCTGGTCCCATCCTCCATGTTTGTTGGATAAGCTGTGGTTGATGACATGGTGGAGGTATTTCCATTGGAATGAGACCTTCCCCTTCCTGAAGGTCTTGACTGAAAAGTCATCTTCATATCCCATCTGCTCAAAGGATTGGTTTACAGTAGCTTTTGGAAAGGACAGCTCACCTGCTTCATCATCCAACTGCAAATGGGTGTTTATAATGGCTGGAGTGATGAAAACCGTCCTCCCCTGCACTGTGGCAGATAGTGACTTCTCCCCGTCCATGGTGACCTCTTGACAGGTCCGCCAGAACTCAAGTAACTGATCCTCATAGAGAGGAGGATCGATTGTAAGGGAGGTGAAGTAGTGAGACAAAGAAAGATACATACAACGTCTGAGAAGCTTGGATCCTTCTTAGAGTTTAACAGGGCAACTTGATTATGTTGCCTGTTTAAGTGCATGGTGAAATCCGGGTCGTTACGATGATCAATATTGGCCATTTGAAGAAGCTTTGTTGTGAAGGAAGGAAGAAGAAGATGAAATTGGGGGTAATTTTAGGTTAATAAAAAATGAGAGTAGAGAGATGAAATAGAACCATTTGGAAAGATATACTCTGGATTTGAGATAAAGTTATGACAAAAAGATAAACTTTGAAATCCGTAAGTGGGTCATACTTCTGAAAAAGGTGCCCAAAAAGTTAGTTTTCTTGGAAGTAGTAAAAGCTTCCGAAGGCAATTTTGGTTTCGGAAGCTTTGCAATCAAAGCTTCCGAAGGCAATTTTGCTTTGGAAGATATTTCAAAGAGTTTTGAAAATTTTGGCGTCTGAAGAAATAAATGAGTCTTCCGAGACTAAATTGCTTTCGGAAGAAATTTGTTCCTAAAATACATTTAAGTACTTATACCAAAATTTATGCTTTGGAAGATACTTCAAGAATTTCTTCCGAAGGTAAATCTCAGATAAGCTGTTTAAATGATTTAAAGACAAAACTATTCTTCAGAAAGCAACTTTTGCTTCTTCCGAAGATAAATTTTCAACTTTCTAAGAGATATCATTTTAAAAGTTTGTTTTTCTTCCAAAGAGAACTGGGCTTATGAAGTGATCTAGTAGACAACATAGGACACACAGTTTTAGGAAATAAAATTGATTAAGTTATTAAGAAAAATCTATTTAAAGTTAATCATCCCAATAGCTGATACAAGATATTTAAATCTCTGTTCATCAAAAGCTTTTGTGAACAGATCAGCATATTGTTCATTTGTGTTATCAACCCTTTTTCAAAATTATCCCTAATCAGATGATACCTGATGTTGATGTGTTTGGTCCTTGAGTGCTGCACAGGATTCTCTATAATAGAGATGGCACTATTCTTGTCTATTTGGATGGAAGTCTCTTTGAATCCAAAGCACTTGAGCACAGCAGCTGGCAGCAGCAATGTATTTAGCTTCAGCAGTTAATGTAGACACACAGGATTGCTTCTTGCATTGCCAAGAGACTATCCTTCCACCCAGGAACTGACATCCCCCAGATGTGGACTTTGCAGTCATGTTGCAGCCACCATAGTCACTATCTGTGTAAGCATACAAATTAAATTCTAAATTATTTGGATACCAAAGGCCTAGATTTAGGGCACCTATGAGATATCTAAGAATCCTTTTAACAATGATTAGGTGTGACATCTTGGGGTTGGCTTGATATCTTGCACATATGCATGTGGCAAACATAATATCTAGCCTGCTAGCGATAAGATACATAAGAGACCCAATCATAGCCCTGTAAAGATGTTCATCAACACACTCCCCCTCAAGATCAGGACCAATGGAATGGTTTCTGGCTATGGGTGTCTTTGCAACCTTACAGTCAGTCATTTTGAATCTTGTAAGTATGTCCTTTACATACTTTGACTGACTGATGAAGATGCCATCTTCAACCTGCTTCACTTGAATTCATAGAAAGAAATTGAGTTCCCCCATGGCACTCATTTCAAATCTATTCTTCATCAGCATCTCAAAGTCTTTGCAGAGCTTTGGATTAGTTAAACCAAAGATGATGTCATCTACATATATCTGAACTAGCAATGTGTCATTTCCTGTTTCTTTGATGAAGAGAGTCCCATTAATAGTACCTCTTTTGTATCCATGTTGATAGAGGTATGTTGATAGTATTGGTATTGTTATGGATGATTGGATTTAATTAATTATGTTATGTTTATTTTCCACTGCATTGTATTGATATCAGTCGGTCACAACTGGATCCGGCCAACGAGGAGTGGCATAACATCCGTCAAGTGAACATGAAATAAACATTATTTAAATCAAAGATGAGCAAACATACATTTAAGAGCCAATGATTGTCAGAATTTAGTTTGAATCACTACTGAAGTATCAGCCTGATAACATAACTAATAAAACTTGAATTATATTTGAAAACAAGTGTAAAAAATTTTCAACTTATAAATTCAAATCTCATTAATAGATGTGTCAATTTAATCCATTTCCTTCTTATTTGATCTTATGTAGCAATATAGACCTATAGTTTCATCAGTATCTCATGGTGCTTTAATACCAACCACTTTTCCTTGCTCTTTAGTTGCAAAAATATAGACTTCTACATAAAAGAAATCAACTTACAGACATTTTTGTGATGAGGTTTAAAGTCATGAAAGGGTTCTTACCAATAATGAGACTTGTTCTTCAGCTTGAAATGCCAAACAATTATCTTCAACAGAACCAATAAACTTGACTAAAGAATATTATAAACTATGAACATGAGTAAGATTAGTAAAATTGTGAACCGATTAGGAACATGTGAATTATAACCTGCAATAGAAATTTAATAAAAGTCATGAACATTAGGGTGTTCAAAGTTTGGTTTAAAAAGGTTCTATGTACATATAAGTTTATAGGCTTATGTTCATTGTGGTTTCCTTTTCTTTAGCTAGTACCAAACAACATCATGCGCATGCTATGCATTAAGAAGATTCATATCATTTGTTAATAACCTATAATAATCATATGGTGTACTTAAGAAGATTGTTCCAATTAATAATCATATTGAAAAAACAGTAAAGTTGTCTCACCATCTTCCTAATGGGATAGACTCAAAAAGTTTTAGATTGCTTGTTCAAACGTAGAATGTAATAAGATTGAATAAGCAATCTGTCATGACCCGCCGGGCACGGTGTTTCCCCAGCCGTGACTATCCAAATATCAACACAATGCAGCGGAAGGGTAAAGGTACATGTAATACTAGATTCAATTCATTTAAAGTCATACAGTTATCCCCAAGATAAATAAGGTCTAACATTTGTTAAAGTGCTCTAAACATCATCATATATATAGTCTCAAAAGAAAATTATCTAAAACTAGGAGGCGATTGCTATCTCCAAATGTCGAATTCTAGTCAACCTCCTAGCCAGCTTACTCATACCAATCAGTCTTCTCCTGAAATACACACCCAAAAATACATCAACATAATATTGGTGAGCTCATGAGTTTATGACACAAGTATCCACATATATAATAAGTTTACAAAGTTCATGATGCACTAAAGATAAGTCTCACAATCAAACCTGGACCCGGGTGACCCTCCCGAGTGCTAGAACATCCCCTAACCCATACCCGATATTGTTATGGGCTCAGATGTGCCCTGCTATGCACATATATTTTTGCAATAATTTGTGACATAACAATTTTCCATCTCAATGGGGGGTTTCCCTATCCACAGGGCCGATTGTGTGCGGGGGATTCCCCAAATAGTACTATCCACAAATCAAGCGGCTCTCACAAGAGTTAATGATTATGCTCATGTTCGGAGACAAGAGCAGGTAGTTTTGTATCATTACAAAGTTATAACCAAGAGTATGTATTTCACCCCAAAAGTTTATCAAGTAAAACTGGGGTCGTGAGACTCACCTTAACTTGGTTGTCACGAGAGTGTTCGTGGGTTTGAGCTACCGGCCGGCAAGGTTCCTAAGTTCATATTTATAGTTGTTAGTTCCATTTCAATCAGTTAGGTAAGCCTAGACTTTCTAGTTTATGTTTGCCTCATGCGAAAAGGCGGTTTTCCATTACACATGTGTAATTTGGTGTATTCTTGTAATATGAGGTCTTAGGTTTGAGAGTAGGACATGTTTTAGTTATTATAGATAAATTTTAGATTATTAAGGTTATTATATTAGTGTTTTATTCCCAAAACAGTAAGGTTTTGGTCGTTGTCATGTTTGGTCCTTCAACTTTGTTATTGACGGTTTTAACCCTTATATTTTGGAATTTAGCACCTGAGTTGTTTATTATGTGTTTTATATTTTTGATTGAGGTAATATACTGTAATTAAGTGGTTTTTTATGCTTCTAAAGGTTTTGAAACTTATTTATCTTATTGTTTTGCTAGTGTGATGTTCAGTTTTTGTATTTTAACATTATTTTTGTATTAATTCTTAAGAAATCCTATAATTGATAATATTTGGTTTGTAGTATGATTTTATCATTATAAGGCCCATAGCTACTGTATTTTTATGTTTTAGGTTGTTTTATATCGGTTTTGGTATTCTAACGCTCGGGTTCGGTTTTTAACGGGTTCTTAGATTCGGTTCAAATTTTTGGTCCAACTTAGCTTTATATTATTCTAATATACTTACGATAAGTGTTTGAATCTGAAATTTCTGGTTTCTTAGTCTAAGAATATATTTTTACGAATTTTCATTATTTAACATAAATAAATTTTATATTTTTGTTTAATAAGCAAACTAACTCTACAGGTCACGAAATTTTTTTTCTAAGCATTATTTAACATTATGTACCTACTATAATTTTATAAATCAGATTGTATGTGTGGTTGGTAATTTCGTTATATTATCCGGTTAGTTCCGTTATGTGTTCGTTAAGTCTCGGTTTTGTGTTTTAATCATATTTTAACTATTTTAACAGTTTCTATATCATAAATATAACCTATATGATCTTATAATTCTAGTAATTTACATTAATCATGTTTTACATATTTTTAAGAATTTTCCGAGTTTTTATATATATTAATTTTATAAAAAAAAATCGTTCATTTGTAAAATGTAAATTATTTTGTTTACTGGAATTCATGGTGTTTTACATATATAAGACAATTGAAGTAACACAGAATTGATTGTGTCACTAGCAAGATGATATAACAAAATGTCGAGAGTTTTTCGGGTGGTGACGTTTACCTCGATGAAGCTGTGACACGGGGCAAACAGATGAAGCTGCGAAACAGGGCAAACAGGAGGCTGCAGATGAACACGAGGAGGCTATTAGAAATGAAGATTCAATCCATGTTTGCAGATTGATTAGAGGTGCAGAAGTGAGGAGGTGATTATGTAAATAAGTTGAAAAAAAATAAGAAGTAAAGAAGAAAACTTACCTCAAAGTTTGAAGGATAGCTTCTGCCAAGAGAAAATAAAGAGAAGAAATAGAAGTGGTGAACTCTTTATTTATAGGGAGAAAGTGGAGGTTGAGATGTGAATCGGCCAAAGTGTGTTTGGGGCCCACTTTCTTGATAAGAGAAATCTTGGTTAATGAGAGATTTTAGATACTACAACAAGTTAGCATGGCTTAGGAAGCTAAGCCATGCATTGGGTAGTTTGGGTGGTGATTAGACTGGTCAAACCACCTTCTAGAAGGTTTTTAAGATTTTCAGAATGTTTCTAAGTGTTTAGACTTCGGAAGATAGAAATTTTTGGGCTGCACAGTGCTAATGCGCCTGTACAGTGCCCATGCACCCGCTGCTCATGCGCCTGTATAGTGCTAATGCGCCTGTACAGTGCTCGTGTGCCTAGTGTTCCTTAGTTTTTCTGAAGGAAAAGTGGCCGCACAGTGTTGATGCGCATGTACAGTGCTCATGCGCCTGTACAGTGCTCATGCGCCTGTACAGTGCTCATGCGCCTAAGAGAAAAACAAATGCTGATGAAGTATACCAAATGCGGATGAAGGGATCATATGCAGATGAACGGATCAACAAATGCGATGAAGGATACCAAATGCGGATGAAGGGATCAAATGCGGATGAACGGATCAACAAATGCGATGAAGCATACCAAATGCGGATGACTTTAGACTTAGAATTTATTATTATTATTATTTTGGTAACTCTTGTTTATTAACTTTTTCCACAACTATTACTAGGGCTTTTGGCCCAAGGCCCACTAGTGTTGGTAGGTCACGAACAAATCCATCACATGCCCATTGGCCAATCCAAAGTTTGATGGGCCTAGCCTATTATGGTGTGTGTGTATATCCAAAGGTTTAATCATATGGGCCCATCACATGGGCTCCGGTTGATCATTGTGTGGCCCACTAAGGTTTCTAAAAAAAAAATTTTGGGCCCAAAACCAGGGTTGTCACACCCTCCCTACTTACAAATATTTCGTCCTCGAAATTTGCTTACGTCTCGATTAACACTCTATTCTAATTCTAGAGATGTATTAGGGTGAGGTAATCATCATGGTTTATTTAATGCAAAGCTTCAATTACTAAAATAGGTGCATATATATTAAATCAATTCAGTGTGATGCCTGGACGGGGGTTTTACCGACTCTTTCTTGTGTTCTACTGCTAGGGTCTTCAGGGTTGAAAAGGTGAGGGTACTTCTTTCTAATTTCCTTTTTTGGTTCCCAGGTGAACTCAGGACCTCTTTATGAGTTCCATTTGACCTTTACAATTGGGACCTTACTTCTTCGAAGTTTCTTTTCATGCCGTTCCACTATTTCCAGTGGTTCCTCAATGAATTGAAGCTTGTCATTGATTTGGATCTCCGTGTGGGATACTATCAAGTTTTCATCAGATAGGCACTTCTTGAGATTTGAGATGTGGAATGTGTTGTGTATCCCGCTTAGTTCCTCAGGTAGTTCTAACCTGTAGGCAACGGTTCCAATTCTCTCAAGGATTTGAAAAGGTCCAATATATCTTGGGCTCAATTTCCCACGTTTCCAAAATCTGATTAACCCTTTCCATGGTGACACCTTCAGCATCACACGTTCTCCTACCTGAAATTCCAAGGGTTTTCTCCTGTTGTCAGCATAGCGATCTCTTGCTGGAGCTAGGCGTTCTCCTATTTGGTGAATCTTGTCAGTCGTTTCTTGTACTATTTCTGGTCCGGTTAGCTGACTTTCTCCTACCTCAGCCCAACAGACTTGTGATCTACACTTATGTCCGTAAAGTGCTTCAAAGGGTGCAGCTCCTATGCTACTGTGGTAGCTGTTATTGTAAGAAAATCGACTAGTGGTAGGTGGGTGTCCCAATTCCCACCAAAATCTAACACACAAGCCCTTAACATTTCCTTAAGGGTTTGAATCGTCCTTTCACTTTGACCATCGGTTTGAGGGTGGTAGGCTGTGCTAAAATCGATGCTTGTTCCTAGTGACCGTTAAAATGCTTGCCAAAACCGGGAAGTGAATCGACTATCCCGGTCTGAGATAATTGACAAAGGTATTCCATGTCGGGACACTATTTCATTAACATATATTCTTGCCAGCTTTTCCATCTCATAATCTTCCCTAATAGCCAGGAAGTGTAATAACTTAGTCAATCGGTCTACTATTACCCATATAGCGTTATGCACTCTCTGAGTTCGGGGTAATTTCGTGATGAAATCCATTGTAACCCTTTCCCAGTTCCATTCCAGTTTTTCTGGTTGTTGGAGTAACCCTGATGGCTTTTGATATTCTGCCTTTACTCTGGCACACATTAAACATTTCCCTACGTAGGTGGCTATTTCTCTTTTCATCCCAGGCCACCAATAGTTTATTCTTAAATCCCGGTACATTTTGTCATTCCCGGGGCGAATGGAATATTTGGACTTAGGAGCCTCATCCGAGATGGTTTATCTCAGTCCTCCCCTAGTTGGGATCCAAGCCCTTCCATTCAACCTCATTATACCATCCTCTGAGGTGTTTAATTGTTCCTTTATCCCCTTTAATCCTTCCCCTTCATAGTTCTCCTCCTTTATAGCTTCCTTTTGATTCCTTTGTATCAGATCTTTCAAATCAATTCGTGCCTCCATTCGAAAGGCCTGAACTCTAAGTGGTTTAGGCCTTTCCTTCCTACTCAAGGCATCGGCCACCACGTTTGCCTTCCCGGGGTGGTATCGGATTTCACAATCATAGTCATTTAACAATTCCACCCATCTTCTTTGTCGCATATTTAGCATCTTTTGATCAAAAATGTGTTGTAGGCTCTTGTGATCGGTAAAGATCACGCACTTCGTGCCATACAGGTAATGTCTCCAGATTTTAAACGCAAAGACTATGGCTCCTAATTCCAAATCGTGTGTGGTGTAATTTTGTTCATGCACCTTCAATTTTCGTGATGCATATGCTATCATCTTTCCTCTTTGCATCAGAAAACATCCTAATCCGTGGTGTGAGGCATCACAATACACGGTGAAATTGTCATTTCCTTCGGGTAGGGATAGGATCGGTGCACTACATAGTCTATGTTTTAAGGTCTCAAAGGCTTCTTGTTGCTTTGGTTCCCATTTGAATTTAGTGCTCTTCTGGGTTAGGTACGTCAATGGCTTGGCAATTCTCGAGAAGTTTTCTACAAATCTCCGGTAGTAACCGGCCAACCCTAGAAATTATCGTACCTAGGTAGGGGTCTTAGGTGACTCCCACTTCTTAATGGCTTCGATCTTGGAGGGATCAACCTGAATTTCATTCTCACTCACAATATGACCCAAAAATTGTACTTCCCGCATCCAGAACTCACACTTGGAGAACTTGGCATATAGTTGCTCAGTTCGTAGTAACTCCAAAATCACCCTTAAATGTTGTCAGTGCTCCTCCTCGATTTTGGAGTAAATTAGAATATCGTCGATAAATACTATCACGAACTTGTCCAAGTATGGTTTGCACACTCTATTCATGAGGTCCATGAATACCGCTGGTACGTTGGTTAGACCGAAAGGCATTACTAAGAATTCATAATGCCCGTACCTAATCATAAATGCGGTTTTTGGTACATCATCCTCCTTGATTCTTAACTAGTGATACCCTGACCTCAGATCTATCTTAGAGTAATATCGAGATCCTTGGAGCTAATCAAACAAGTCATCAATCCTCAGGAGTGGGTATCGGTTTTTGATTGTGACTTTGTTTAGCTCTTGGTAGTCGATGCACATCCTTAGGGTTCCATCCTTTTTTTGACAAATAAGACCGGAGCTCCCATGGAGAGAAGCTTGGCCAGATGAACCCTTTATCCATAAGTTCTTGCAGTTGTGCCATTAACTCCTGCATCTCCGACGGGGCTAATCTGTAAGGTGATTTAGCTACCGTTGCGGCTCCTGGTATCAGGTCGATGCGAAACTCAACCTGCCCGTGTGGAGGGAGAACCGGTAATTCATCGGGAAATACCTCCTTGAATTCTGACACTATAGGGATGTCCTCGAGCCGTTTTTCCTCTTCAGTGGTCATTACGTAGGCTAGGTATGCTATGCATCCTTTCCTCAGGCACTTATTGGCCTTTATGCACGAAATGAGATTCATGTCTCGTCTTGGTCTCTCACCATATATCCCGAGAATCTCTCCTTTACGTAGCGGAATTTTTACTAGTTTCTTGTCATATATGATTTCGGCCTTATTCTTCGCTAACCAATCCATTCCCACTAATATGTCGAATCCTCCTAGTTCTACAGGTATTAAGTCTATGGGGAATTCGTGCTCATCTAGTTCTATCATGCACCCAACGATTGTTTTAACGGCTCTAACTAACGTTCCGTTAGCCAGTTCTATGGTATACGCATCGGCTAGCCTAGAGGAACTTAGTTCAATTCTTGGTCTAAAACTTGTCTAAACAAAGCTTCTATTGGCCCCGGTGTCAAGTAGTACATATGCATAATGATTATTTACTAGAAACGTATCAGTGACAACTTTGGGCTCCTCCCTAGCGACTTCTGCATTCATCACGAATGCTCTCCTCTTAGGGCATCCTACCACTGGTTTCTTGGCTTTAAGCTTGGGGCAGTCAGGGCGGGTTTGCCCGATTTCACCACATTCCTGACATCTCACAGATCCTATGGCTTCAAATTTGCATTCCCTTGCAAATTGACCCGGCTTGTTGTACTTGTAACACACGACGGTCTTGCCCTCCGTGACCTGTGGTTTAACTGCCACCCTCACCTTACACATCCCTAGGTGATGAAGTCCATATTTCCCACAAAAGGGTTGTCTTCCTAGGTAAGGTTTCTTTCCATCCTGGGGTCTGGTTGTTGTATTCCATTCACTTGAACTCCCGTTCATGGAGTGGAAATTCTCCCAATTTCGCTTCGTTCCTACCATATCTGCTCCCTTGGTACCCTCGCATCTTACCATCTCATCATTCAACGTCGCTGATATCTCCACCGTCTCCTAAAATGTTCTTGGCTTGGCTGCCTTCACCATTGCCCTAATCTTTGGGGTCAAACCCCACACATACCTGCCAATCTTCTTTGATTCAGGGGTTACCAAATAGGGTAAAAGCAATGACAGCTCGGTAAACTGGTTGGTGTATTCCATGTGCGTTGTGCCCTTCATCTCCAACCCTAAGAATTCAGCTTCCATTTTCTCAATTTCGTTGATCGGGCAGTATCGCTCCACCATTAAACTCTTGAATTCCTCCCATCTCATGCGGTTGACCGCGTTTCTTCCTCGGGTTTATAGTAACGTGTTCCACCAATTTAACGCTCCATTTTTAAGGGAGTGGGTGGCAAATCTCACCTTGTTTTCCTCAGCACAGTCGCTTATATCTAGAATGGCTTCCATTTCTTCCAACCACCTGATTGTTCCAGTTGCGCCTTCGTTATTGTATTAGTCTCTCGGTTTACAGGCCATGATTACCTTGTAGGTGCAACCGGTTCGATCGCGGGATTCTTCCCGTTCCTCTTCATTATTGTTCCTATCCTCGTTCACCTCCCTCTCGCGGGTAACTTCTCGGCTTCGCTCAGCGTTGACATGAGCGGTTATGGTGGGTAGGGCATTAACAATAGCTTTGGCTATCAGTTGTTGCAACCAGCTTCTTGGTCAGTGTTGTGGTTGGCGTTGAGGCCATCATTGGTGTGGTGTGTGTTATTGTTGTTGTCAGCTGTGTTTTCATCAGGTTGGTTAGTACGTGTTCCTGATCTTGTAGTGACACCAACCCTAGCATTTGGAGTACGGCCTCATCCTCTTCCCCTCGACATAGCTAAAGTAAACATTATATTTGTGTTTCAATTTCAAGGGCTTTATGACCAATAGTCATTATAGCATCACAAGCAATAACATTATCACATAAAACAAATAAAAGGGATCACATTACAATAAATAACCATAATTAGTTTTTGACCATAGTAATTAGTTTTTGACCATAGCCATATTGTTAAAATCAAAAAATTAAGTTCAAATTACAATCGAGTGTGGTATGAGTGAACATTCACTCATACCCTATAGAATTCATAAGTTTAAATAAATGCTCAAAAGTGTAGAAATAAATAATTCAGAGACATGTCAATGGCGGCGGCAGCTACGGGTCCATGGATTGAGCACGCACTTGTGGGCGGCTCGGTACAGCTTCCTCTTCAACTTAGCCAGTAGGGACACTGCCTCGTCCCTCTCCTCCTTCAAGGTATCATAGTGCTAGTGTCATCGCCACACCTCGTCCATAGTAGAGTCTCCAACCAGTGGTCCCAAGAAGTACTGGGGTGGATCAAAGAACATCTGGTGATAGGCATTGGAGTAGCGTGCCGATTCACCGTAAGGGTCTGCTTAGTACCTCGATGGAACTAAATGGAAGCTATGACGTGCCATCGCGTCACGCTCGTAGGGTCCAGTCGGATGCTGTGAAGCTGGTGCTGGTGGCAATTGTGGGACAACCGGCTATGGCGGTGCCCCGGTCAGTCCTGTAACCAAATTACCCCATTCCTCTTGGAATGTGGGGACGTGTCGGATGGACATTCATGCGGTTTGCCTCGCACGAGGTGCCACGTCTTCCTCCTTGTCAGGTCGTAGGGAACTAACCCGGATAGTCGCCAACGATGCAGACGTATCCTCCGATAGTTTAGACTCCTCCATCTCCTAATCCTGGCTAGGATCGGGCATCATGTGCTCATAGGGGGCCCTTGGGTACCAACTGGGGTCCCCATACTACGGCCCAAGAGGGGCATACTCCCCAATCTCATGCAACAGGGGGCGTCTGAGAGTCTGGCACCCATATCAGGTACAAACGTGGGTGGTGGGATGGTGGTCTAGTAATAGTGCGGGGGTGGGACATCAGGTGAATCACTGATATAAATGGTCTTCCCTCGGTTCTGGTTTCCTGCCAACTAATGAGCAAGCCAAGTATAATATAAAGTGAATAATACATCTATATTTTTATATATCAAAATCATAAATTACAGTAAGATTTACTCAAAATTTAAACGAATGAATGCAGATGCTAGGAACTACCCTCAGATCATAGCTTAAAGGCGTCTATTCCTAGGTTCCTAAATTTCCTAACGTGTGGTTAAAGCCTAGGTATCTTAAAGGAAAGATCCTAATTCGCTATAACCATTGGCTCTGACACCAGACTTGTCACGACCCGCTGGGCACGGTGTTTCCCTGGCCGTGACTATCCAAATATCAACACAATGCAGCGGAAGGTAAAGGTACATGTATTGCTAGATTCAATTCATTTAAAGTCATACAGTTATCCCCAAGATAAATAAGGTCTAACATTTGTTAAAGTGTTCTAAACATCATCATATATATAGTCTCGACAGAAAATCATCTAAAACTAGGAGGCGGTGGCTATCTCCAAATGTCTAATTTTAGTCAGCCTCCTAGCCAGCTTACTCATATCAATCAGTCTTCTCCTGAAATACATACCCAAAAATACATCAACATAATGTTGGTGAGCTCATGAGTTTATGACACAAGTATCCACATATAAAATAAGTTTACCAAGTTCATGATGCACTAAAGAAATGTATCACAATCAAACCTGGACCCGATTGACCCTCCCGAGTGCTAGAACATCCCCTAACCCATAACCCTTACTCTTATGGGCTCAGATGTGCCCTTCTATGCACATATATTTCTTCAATAATTTGTGACACAATGATTTTCCATCTTAGTGGGGGGTTTCCCTATCCATAAGGCCCATTGTGTACGGGGGATTCCCCAAATAGTACTATCCACAAATCAAGCGGCTCTCACAAGAGTTAATGATTGTGCACATGTTTGGGGACAAGAGCAGGTAGTGTTGCATTATTACAAAGTTATAACCAAGAGTATTTATTTCACCCCAAAAGTTTATCAAGTAAAAAGAGGGTCATGAGACTCACCTTAACTTAGTTGTCACGAGAGTGTTCGTGGGTTTGAGCTACCGGCTGGCAAGGTTCCTAAGTTCATATTTAAAGTTGTTAGTTCCATTTCAATCATTTAGGTAAGCCTATACTTTCTAGTTTAAGTTTGCTTCACGCGACAAGGCGGTTTGCCATTACACATGTGTAATTTGGTGTATTCTTGTAATATGAGGTCTTAGGTTTGAGAGTAGGACATGTTTGAGTTATTATAGATAAATTTCAGATTATTAAGGTTATTATATTAGTGTTTTATTCCCAAAACAGTAAGGTTTTGGTCGTTGTCATGTTTGGTCCTTCAACTTTGTTATTGACGGTTTTAACCCTTATATTTTGGACTTTAGCACTTGAGTTGTTTATTATATGTTTTATAGTTTTGAGTGAGGTAAGCTAAAGTAATTAAGTGGTTTTTATGCTTCTCAAGGTTTTGGAACTAATTTATCTTATTGTTTTGCTAGTGTGATGTTTGGTTTTTGTATTTTAACATTATTTTTGTATTAGTTCTTAGGAAATCCTATAATTGATAATATTTGGTTTGTAGTCATTTTATCAATATAAGGCCCATAGATACTGTATTTTTAAGTTTCAGGTTATTTTATATCGGTTTTGGTATTCTAACGCTCGGGTTCGGTTTTTAACGGGTTCTTAGATTAGGTTCAACTTTTGGTCCAAATTAGCTTTATATTATTCTAATATACTTATGATAAGTTTTTGAATCTGAAATTTCTGGTTTATTAGTCTTAGAATATAGTTTTACGAATTTTCATTTATTTAACATAAATAAATTTTATATTTTTGTTTAATAAGCAAACTAACTCTAAAGGGCACGAAATTTTATTTCTAAGCATTATTTAATATTATGTACCTACTGTAATTTTATAAATCAGATTGTATGTGTGGTTGGTAATTCCGTTATATTGTCCGGTTAGTACCGTTATGTGTTCGTTAAGTCTCGGTTTTGTGTTTTAATCTGATTTTACCTATTTTAACAGTTTCTATATCATAAAAATAACCTATATGAACTTATAATTCAAGTAATTTATATTAATCATTTTTACATATTTTTAAGAATTTTCCGAGTTTTTATATATATTAATTTTATAAAAAAAATCGTTCTTTTGTAAAATGTACATTCTTTTGTTTACTAGAATTCATGGTGTTTTACATATATAAGACAATTGAAGTAACACAGAATTAATTGTGTCACTAGCAAGATGATATAACAAAATGCCGAGAGTTTTTCGGGTGGTGACGTTTACCTCTATGAATCTGTGAAACGAGGCAAACAGATGAAGCTGTGAAACAGGGCAAACAGGAGGCTGTAGATGAACATGGGGAGGCTGTTAGAAATGAAGATTCAATTCATGTTTGCAGATTGATTAGAGGTGCAGAAGTGAGGAGGTGATTATGTAAATAAGTTGAAAAAAAATAAGAAGAAAAGAAGAAAAATTACCTTAAAGTTCGAAGGATAGCTTCTGCCGAGAGAAAATAAATAGCAGAAATAGAAGTGGTGAACTCTCTATTTATAGGGAGAAAGTGGAGGTTGAGATGTGAATCGGCCAATGTGTGTTTGGGGCCCACTTTCTTGATAAGAGAAATCTTGGTTAGTGAGAGATTTCGGATACTACAACAAGTTAGCATGGGTGAGGAAGCTAAGCCATGCATTGGGCAGTTTGGGTGGTGATTAGACTGATCAAACCACCTTCTAGAAGGTTTTTAAGATTTTCAGAATGTTCCTATGTGTTTAGACTTCAGAAGATAGAAATTTTTGAGCTGCACAGTGCTAATGCGCCTGTACAGTGCTCGTGTGCCTAGTGTTCCTTAGTTTTTCCAAAGGAAAAGTGGCCGCACAGTACAGTGCTCATGCGCCTGTACAGTGCTCATGCGCCTAAGAGAAAACAAATACGGATGAAGTATACCAAATGCGGTTGAAGGGATCAAATGCGGATGAACGGATCAACAATGCGATGAGTATACCAAGTGTGGATGAAGGGATCAAATGCGGATGAACGGATCAACAAATGCGATGAAGTATACCAAATGCGGATGACTTTAGACTTAGAATTTATTATTTTATTTTTGTAACTCTTGTTTATTAACTTTTTGCCACAACTATTACTAAGGCTTTTGGCCCAAGGCCCACTAGTGTTGGTAGCTCACGAACAAATCCATCACATGGCCCATTGGCCAATCCAAAGTTTGATGGGCCTAGCCCATTAAGGTGTGTGTGTATATCCAAAGGTTTGATCATGTTGGGCCCATCACATGGGCTCCGGTTGATCATTGTGTGGCCCACTAAGGTTTCTAAAAAAAAATTTCTAGGCCTTAAACCAGGGTTGTCACACAATCCTAATTCCCAAACACCCACTTTAGTCGTAGAAACTTCAAATGTTAGTAGCAATGGATACATGTGTTATAGAAGTACGGAATCCACAATCATATTAACATATAAATCAATTAATGCAACATTATCTCTGTAAACAATTAATGTTCAAGGATTAGAAGTTTAGAACTAGCCACAAGAACAGAGCCATGGAAGTGAAGATGAAGGGTACCAAGTAAAATCTTAAGTAAATCCATTGAGAAGTTTTCCGATACAATTTCTTCAATCCGCCAATCTTCACCACCACTAATAACGAAAACTGTTAACCTCATGGGGCTCTACAATACCTTTCCCTCACCCACCCTGATGTTTCTTTCATGGTCAATAAACTTTCATAATTTATACACTCCACGACGGACCTCCACTGGGCTACACTAGAACTATTATTGTGTTATTTACATGGTACTATGCACCACGGTTTACTCATAAGAAGACAATCCATGCTGCACCTACATGTATTCATAGACGTGAATTGGGCGGGTGACAAAAACACCTATTGAAGCACCACCAAACGAACACCCACATTAGCACGTTCTACCACTAAAGCTGAGTTTTTGGTGATCGCATCTACTATGACAAAAGTGTAATGGATTATATCCTTACTTTTAGAACTTGGCTACAAGTCCACTGTCACCTGAATATTTTTTGTGACAACTTGTGTGCTACACATTATTCAGCAAACCCCATTGTTCACTCTTGAATGAAACAACTTGCTTTAAATTATCATTTTGTAAGTGAAAAGGTCCAAGATGGGTTACTCATATATCCAGTGATAATCAGCTAGCAGATACATTGTTGGGGTTTTCACAAGTTTATTAGAGTCATTTTATCCTTGTGAAATGATAACGCAGTGGAAATAGAATGAAAAACTTGTTACAGTTAATATATATAAACCAATTTATATATCTGTTAATAACCCATAATGGATCGTTATATGAAAAATCATTCTTACAAACAACCATAGGGTGTTAACAGAGGAAGAAGATCTTTGAACGGCAGCTTCCAAAGCAGGAAACCTCAAGCTTGTCTACCCCAAGCTTCCAACAAAACACCAGGTAGCTAGAGTTTTCTGCACTTGAACGATCTCAGTTCACTGTTCTCTTCGACCGCCCGAGAGAGAACCAACAGGAACACGGATCTGCACCTTTGTGTGTGTTGTAAGTTGTCAGACAGAGTGGTCAAATGCAATCATATATTGCACGTTCTGTGAAACTGAATTTCAGAGTGAGAGAAAAGTGATGGGACCTATCCCTTTAACCCATCTGCATTTCTCTAATATTCATCCTCATTAGTAAATGCGGATGAACAAACTCTAACCGCATTTGTAAATGCGGAAGAAGAATCTTCATCCGCATTTCCCAAATGTACATCCGTATTTGTAAATGCGGATGAGTAGTTCCATAAGCAGGGCAGAAAAATGTGTTCTTGAAGAAAAGACCTTCAAGAATATCATATCCTCATCTCTGCATGCAAAAGTCTGTTATCAGAATAAGAAGGGACTGGGATCTACTAAGATAGCTCCTCCACACACTATTATCTGTAAGATCTCCAAGGTGTGGAACTGGTGAAGATGAGCTTCCCCTTATATACCCTAGTGTTAAAGAGGATGAAGAGGAGATGGTGAGGGATGACTCTGAAATGAGTGAAGAGAGTCATTCCGAAAAGGGTCACCATGCTCTTGAGGAGGGTAAGAAGGTTGGTATGACAAAGACAAAGAGGAAGAACTTGATCAGAATAGCAAAGAGAAGATCAAAGAAGGCTCAAGAGATCATGGCCACTTTTAACTCCAAGCAGAAACAAGTGTTTATCTCTACAGGGTTTGAAGTGGTAAAGGTTGAGGAATCAACTACAAACTCTAGTACCAAGAGTTTTAGCACAGTTCCAACTCATTCCAGCAAAGAGAAGGCTGAATTGCTGTGTACCACTGCTACACAGTCTGAACCATCTTCCTCTAAGAGCAAGTCTCTCCCTAAGAGAATTGTTGCATCATCTGTGAAGAAGAAGCTGGAGAAAGAAAGTGTTCAAGTTCAGTCTTGCTCTCAGAAGAAGACTCCCAGAAGGAAGCAAATGGAATGCATCATGTGTGGTAGTACATCCCATCTGGCTAAAGATTGTATCTACAATTCCAAAAGCACTATCCATATGTTTAAAGAGAAAGCTTCTGGGAAGATGAAGGAAAAGCTAGCTTCAGAAGGAAAATCTATTTCCTTTGGAAGCTCCAAAATGAAGAAGAAGGCAAGTAAAAAATTGCCTTTGGAAGAAAATTTGGTCTCGGAAGAAAGGAATGCTTCCGAAGTACTGAAGCTTGCTGCAATGAAAGCAAGATCTTCCGAAGGTCCAGTCTCCAAATCTTCAGAAGCTGCAAAAGCTTCCGAAGCTTTGAAGGTCAAACCAAATTTTCCAAAGATGGTATGGAAGATGAAGGAGGACCGTATGACTGAAGATTCTTCATCAGCAAATGATCCGCAGAGCCTAAACATAGGATCACTTACTGTTTCATTGCCTTCAACTCATTTTAACAAGCCCAAGACCAATAATGCTTGGGTTTCCAAATGTAACTAAATCATATCTTTTATGTAGGGACAGCCAAAGGCAAACAGAAATGTGTGGATCATTAATAGTGGCTGCTCCAGGCATATGACAGGAAATGAGTCCTTACTTCAAAACTTTGAGAAGTTTGATGGAGGGCCAGTTGCTTTTGGAGGAGATGCAGGAGGTTACATCACTGGCAGGGTGTAAGGCCCCGTTCATGGAGACCTCACAGTTGTCAATCACAGCATAATTAAAAAAAAACATTACATAATTCTTAAAACAATGTAGCGGAATTTAACATCAAAAACCATTCACTTCATTAATATTAATCTTTCTCTTGATTAATAGTAATACTTACGAGCATAAGCAACTCACATAAAATCATATAATAATAATAATAATAATAGGGAACACAAGAACAACCATAAAACATGAATAAAGAAATCAAATAATAACAGCAAGTCAACCTAAAGTCAAACCCTAAAATTCTGTTCCCTCCAAAATCCCAGAAAATATTTCAAGTGTTGTAGGCGCATTAGGACTATGCAGGCGCATGAGCCCTGCTTAGGCGCATCAACACTATGCAGCGCATCAACACTATGCAGGCGCATGGCTTCTATACTTAGGCATTTCCATAACAATCCTGGGCGCATGCCTTTCAGGCGCATGGGACTACACTTATTCACCAGAGAAAAGTCTTGGGCGCATGACACTGTTCAGGCGCATGAGTCTATAAGAATATTCAGGCAAGGTTTTGGGTGCATAGGCACTATTAGGGCACATGAACCCCACTTAGAATTTCTAAGGAAATTTCCAGCGCATGGGCCCTGTTTGGGCGCATGGCCTGTACTTGGGCAGTTTCAGGCTATATCCTAGGCACATGAGACCTGTTTAGGTGCATGGCAACCAGTTATGCATTTTTACATTTCAGAATCAACCCAAACCTGCTTCATCACCTGTTCTAAGCTTAAACATACATTTCTAAGCATACCCAACACATAATAAGTTCAGAACATGAGCATACACACATATATACATACAGCTACATAAATAAAGCCTTGAAAACCCATTTTTATGCATTTTCAGCCTCAAATACTTTTAAAACACAAGAATATACGGGGTCTAGAACTCACCTATAGCAGCAAACAAGTAACACTCCTCCAAACTTCCTGCACTATTGTTCAAACACCTAAAAACAAGCATAACAAGCACCAAACACCAAATCACTTAGTAATCGGTTTCTAAGGGTGAACCCACAAAGAAACCGAACCAATTAACATATCAACATACTAACCTTCGATGTTTTTTGCCCTATTCTTCTTCACAACCGAGAGAAACCTAAAAAATGCAGCTTCTTCTTTTCTTTTCTTTCGGTAGCAGCAGCAGTAGGAAAGAGCATGGGCGACCATGCCCCTTATACACCTATTTTTGACTTTTTGGTGTACTTTTACACTTTACACCCCTCATCTTTGCCCCTTCTTTTATTTCTTCTAGATACTTTACTTTTCTATTTATTTGACCAAGTTTTCGGGTGTTACAAGTCTACCCCCTTTAAAGAGGTTTCATCCTCGAAACTTGTCACTCTTTGAATAACTGTGGGTAATGCTGTCTCATCTCTTTTTCGGTCTCCCACGTAGACTCCGAACCCCTTCGGTGTTTCCACTGCACCCACACAAGTGGAACCACTTTATTCCTCAACTTTTTCTCCTTCCAATCGATGATTGCCATTGGTTGCTCCACATAATTGAGCTGTTCATCCACCTCAATATCATCCAGTGGTACAATCATATCCTCGTCGGCTAAGCACTTTCTCAGATGAGATACATGGAATGTCGGGTGAATCCCAGTTAACTCATCAAGCAATTCTATTCGATAGGCCACCTCTCCTACTCGTGCAATGATTTGGAAAGGTCCTATATATCTCGGGCTCAGCTTGCCTCTTTTCCTAAACCAGATGATCCCTTTCCAAGGCGAGACCTTCAACATGACTTTATCACCTACATTGAACTCAATCGGTCTGCGTCTTTTATCGGCATACGACTTCTGCCTATCTTTGGCTGCCTTCATAAAGGCTTTGATCTTTTCCAGCTTTTCGGTTGTAGCCTCGATCACCTCTACACTTCCCAATTCTTTATGCCCAATGTCTCCCCAACATACGGGCGTTCTACACCTCTTGCCGTATAGCATCTCGTATGGTGGCATGCCAATACTGGCATGATAACTGTTGTTGTATGAGAACTCTGCTAACGGTAAGTGATCATCCCAGCTTCCTCCAAAGTCAATCACACATGCTTGAAGCATATCCTCGAGCATCTGGATCATCCTCTCAGACTGACCATCTGTCTGAGGATGATAAGCCATGCTAATGTGTAGCCTAGTCCCCATCGCATCATAGAATCTCCTCCAAAACTTCTATGTGAACCAAGTGTCACGATCTGACACGATGGACAACGGAACGCCGTGAAGAGCTATGATCTCTTTAATGAACAGATCCGCCAATCTCTCGGATGAATACATCTCGTGGATCGGTAGGAAGTGAGCACTCTTTGTCAGGCAATCAACTATCACCCATATGGTATCGTATCCCCTCGTAGTACGAGGTAGCTTCGTGATGAAGTCCATAGTGATGTGCTCCCACTTCCACTCGGGTATATCCAACAGTTGGATCTTCCGGTATGGTTTCTAAAGTTCTGCTTTCACTTGCAAGCAAGTAAGGCACTTACACACATACTCCGCCACGTCGTGTTCCATACCCGGCCACCAGTAATCTTTCTTCATGTCTTGATACATCTTGGTAGCTCCAGGATGAATGGAGTATCAAGTCTTATGAGCTTCGTCCATAATTCACCCACGTAGATCCCCATACCGAGGAATCCACATTCGTCCAAAACGGGTTTTAACCCCGTGGGTGTTCTCTCCCAATTCTGTGACTAAACCTCTCATTCGTTCGGAGTTGAGGTGATCTTCTTTTAAATCCTCATCTTGGAACTCTTTGACTTGCGTCATCACATCCGAGGTCATCACTAACTGATAAGCCTTCACCCGAATCGGTTCGGGTCTCTCCTTTCGACTAAGGGCATTGGCCACTACGTTGGCCTTGCCCGGGTGGTAATGGATCTCGCAGTCATAAACCTTGATTAGCTCTAACCATCTCCTCTACCTCATATTGAGATCCTTCTTCTCAAAGAAGTACTTTAAGCTCTTGTGGTCCGTGAAGATTGTGCACCTTGTCCCGTATAAATAGTGCCTCCGAATTTTCAACGCAAAGACCACTGTAGCTAGCTCTAAGTCATGAGTGGGGTAATTGGCTTCGTGGGGCTTCAATTGTCGGGATGCGTAAGCTATCACTTTTCCATGCTGCATTAGCATGCAACCTAGTCTCGAATAGGAAGCATCTGAATAGACCACTAAATCCTCACTCCTTCGGGCAATGTCAAGACAGGAGCCTGAGTTAATCTTGCCTTTAACTCCTCAAACGCATCCTCCTGTTCCTGTCCCCACACATACTTCACATCCTTGCGTGTCAATTTGGTCAAAGGTGAGGCTATCTTGGAAAAGTCTTGAATAAACCTTCGGTAGTAGCCCGCCAAACCCAAGAAACTGCGAATCTCAGATGGCGTCTTTGGAGACTTCCATTGCATCACTACGCCAACCTTCGCCGGGTCCACCATGATTCCTTCGGTATTCACCACATGCCCCAAAAATTGAACTTCACGTAGCCAAAAAGCACACTTAAAGAATTTAGCATACAACTTCTCTCTCCTAAGTGTCTAAAATACTTCGCGTATGTGGCCGGCATGTTCTTTCTCATTCTTCAAATAAATTAGGATATCGTCAATAAATACAATCACTGATTTATCTAACATTGGCCGACACACTCGATTCAACAAATCCTTGAAGGCAGCTGGCGCGTTAGTTAAACCAAAAGACATAACGAGGAACTCGTAATGTCCATAACGCGTGCAAAACGCTATCTTAGGAATATCTTGTTCTTTTACCTTCAGCTAATGGTAGCCCGATCGAAGATCTATCCTAGAGAACCAACTGGCACCATGAAGTTGGTCAAACAAGACATCTATTCTTGGCAAGGGATATCTGTTCTTCACCGTCAACTTATTTAACTCCCGGTAGTCTATACACATCCTCATACTACCGTCCTTCTTTTTGACAAACAAGATCGGAGCACCCCAAGGAGAGATACTCGGTCTGATAAACCCCTTGTCCATCAATTCCTGTAGCTAATTCATCATTTCTTTCATCTCACGCGGAGCTAACCGATACGGTGATTTGGCAACGAGCTGTGCACCGGGTATCAAGTCAATCCAAAACTCAATCTCACGATCAGGTGGCACACCTGGTAGGTCTTCTGGGAACACATCCGAGAAGTCACACACAACTGGCACTTCAGTCAATTATGGTATTGACGCGTCCACATCCTTTACATATACCAGGTAGGCACTACATCCGCGTCTCATGCACTTCTCTGCCACCGCCATCGAAATCACCCTCGGAACCATTGTAATGCAATCACCAAAAACCATTACCGAACTTCCATTGGGCACAACTAATCGAATCATCTTCTTGCGACACACGATGTTTGCCTCATAGGTTGCTAACCAATGCATCCCTAGTACTACATCAAATCCTCCTAGGGGCATCACGTATAGTTTAGCAGAGAACCTATGGCCTTCTAGTTCTATGTCGTAGCTTTCTATAATATCAGAGATTCTGGTAGACTTACCAATAGCAGTTTCTACGTCAAATGGCTCATCAATACTTCTACTACTAACAGGCAACTTAGCATAGAAAGCAGCAGAAATGAAACTCCTACTAGCACCAGAATCAAATAATGCAGAGGCATGAGTTTGGTTTACTAGAAACATACCTGACACGATGTCGGGGTCTACCCGGGCCTCCTCTCGCGTCATTGTGAAGGCTCTAGCACTCATCCTCTGTCCTCCTTCCTCCGTCCTCTTCTTCGCCCCGGAACTCTCTGCTTTTTGCTTCTTGCAATCCCTGCTCATGTGTCCCTCTTCCCCACAGATATAACACCTCGACACTCTACAATCCTTAGCAATGTGACCAGGCTTCCCATATCGAAAGCAAACATTCAGTCCCAATCGGCATTCCCCGCTATGCTCCCTTCCACACTTACCACACCTCTTCGCTCTCGAGCTTGATGACGCCACCCTACGGTCATCCACCCTCATCCTCTTGTTGTTTGGGGTGAAACAACCACGCCCAAACCTTTTCCCACTCCAGTTCTTTTCACCACCGTCTGTCTTCTTCACCCCCACCACCATCACCTCTCTCTCGTTGTAAAGCCTCCCAGCCAAATTAACAGCCAACCTAAAAGTGCTTGGTCCGGCGACAATCAAGTGCCTGCGGATATCAGCCGGCAATCCCTGCACATACCTTTTAATCTTCCTCGACACCAGCGTCACATGATCCGGCACCAGCCTCGCCATTTCATTAAACTTGGTAGTGTACTGCTGGTGCATCATGGTACCCACCTCTAGTTGCAAGAACTCCCTCTCAATCTTATCGAGTTCTCGATGAGGACAGAATTCCTCAATCACCATTTTCTTTAACTCTCCCCACTTCATCCTCCCATTGGCCCTGCTACCTTCAGCCTGGACAATATTGTCCCACCAAAACAGGGCCGAGTTAGCGAATGAGTGAGTGGCAAACTTCACCTGCTGGTCCTTTCTGCACTCGCTGATCTCCAGAACAGCCTCCATCTCTCTCACCCGTGGGTGAGTAGCGGCAACATTTCCATTGCCGTCAAAAGTAGGGGGTTTACACCGTTGTAATACGCAGTAGCTGCATCCCTTTGCGGTTTCTTGCACTGCCACTTCCTCTTCATCACTAGAGGCTACCTTATCAGCATGTAGTTCCTCCTCCTCACCATTATTCTCCCTTCTCCCAGTCGCCTTCCTTCTCTCCTCCTCCTTCTCCTTCTTTTCATCCTCACTAACAACGGATGACTTCAGTCACTACAGATGGTAGGATTGTCTGCATGACTTGGTGAACCTCCTCCACCACTGCCTCCTTCACCGAGGCTCTCAGATTCACACTCTCATCCACCCCTTCCGGATGATGAAGCTCAGGCTCAGCAGGAGCCGTCTCTGCGGTCTTGGTCTTGTTCCTTGTACTACGTGGCCTACCACGAATGCCCTGCGTTCCACCACGAGAAGCTTTCAATGATCTTCCCCCAGCCATCCTCTAAACACTATAAGATTCAAACACCAACACGATCATTCAAGGTAATAGCTCAGTTTATGTTAAGTATAGTAAGTCCCTAATTACAGTGGCCAGTTGTGATTAGCCACTTACTTTACTCTTCATCCCCTGAGCATTTCCTATCCTGACTACATTAGTATCTAAATCTACTAAAAGCACATAAATCAAATAGCACACGCACATAATACCGGTTAACATTAAGAAAAGAAATACCAGATGGCACATAACTACTCGGGCTGGCATCCCTCCATTTGGTCCCATTCTCGGTTTAAGTTTAGGTTCATGAAAATATTTACCTATTTCTCTTAAACATTGGATCTGATACCAACTTGTAAGGCCCCATTCACGAAGACCTCATAGTTAGTCAATCACAGCATAATTAAATAAAAACATTAAATAACTCTTAAAACAATGCAGCGGAATTTAACATCAAAAACCATTCACTTCATTAATATTAAACTTTCTCTTGATTAATAGTAATACTTACGAGCATAAGCAACTCATATAAAATCACCTAATAATATCAATGAAAGTGGAAAGTAATGAATAAATGAAAGTCTTGCAAGCAAAGATTGAGGTGAGTGACCGTGTTGTCGCAAAAGACTCGTAAGGGGTTTAATCCATGAGATTGACCCGATAGATTCGTGATGCTCACCCCGGTTCTGTGACGGTCTTCGGACATGAGGCGGGGGTGTTGCAAAAAGAGACGGGGTCCTTGTCGCGTACCTTGGTACTGTATCGGTCTTCGGACATGAGTCGGGGGTACTGCATGAGACAGGACCCAGATAAAAGTAAAAGATAATGATGAATGTACGAAACGAACGATGGTGAAGATAATAATAAAGATTATCAATGTGTATGTATGATGTGTGGTCACACAAAAGAAATGTACAGTATTTTAAATGGTATTTTCCTATACAAATCTTGCGAGGTATTTTATAGATTTAAAACTAGAGCTCACTCAGCAACGCTGACTTTTATACATTTTCAGTTGGCAGGTAATTTGCTGAGGATGGCACTCGGGGAAGCTACTCGTCGGGGCTAGACAGGCATCCATTCACTCTTAATAATATTGTTGTTTTGTAATGCAATTAACTGATCTTTTGTAACTGATAACAAACACAAATGTATCGCTTGGAAACAGCGTTTATTAATGAAGTGAATGGTTTTTGATGTTAAATTCCGCTGCATTGTTTTAAGAATTATGTAATGTTTTTATTTAATTATGCTGTGAATGACCAACTGTGAGGTCTCTAGGAACGGGGCCTTACATAGGGGCATGGTCTCAAATGGTAAGCTTAGCATTAAGAAGGTAAATTTTGTCAAGGAGCTTGGATACAATCTTTTGAGTGTGTCCTAATTTTGTGACCAAAAAGATCACATGCTCTTCACTGAGCATGAGTGCATTGTTCTCAAGCCTGGGGTGGTTATTCCTCAGGAGTACTTTCTGCTAAGAGCCACCAGGAAGGAAAACATGTACAAGATGGATCTGCAAGAAACAACTCTCTTCGGAGAAGTGTCTTGCTTTCTATCTAAAGCAAATAGTGATGAGTCTTTCCTCTGGCATAAAAGAATGTGCCATGTAAACTTCAAAAACATGAATAAATTAATTAAAAATGATTTGGTAACTAGAATGCCAAAGAAAGAGTTTACAAGTGATGACCATTGTGTTGCATGCCTGAAAGGGAAGCAGCACAAAGTGTCTCACAAGCCAAAGGAAACCAACTCCATCACTACTCCCCTACACTTGTTACATATGGATCTGTTTGGCCCCATTAGTGTAATGAGTCTTGGAAGGACCTCTTATTGTTTAGTGATCACAGATGACTTTACAAGATTCACTTGGGTTTTCTTCCTTAGATCTAAGGATGAGACTCCTGAGATCTTAAAGAACTTCATTCTGAAAATTAAGAATCAATGTGATCACAAGGTCAAAATCATAAGATGTGATCAGGGAACAGAATTTAAAAACCAAATCCTTGATACATTTTGTGATAAAAAGGGTATTTCAAGACAATATAATGCTCCCAGGACTCCTTAGCAAAATGGTGTTGCTGAAAGGAGAAACAAGACACTTATTGAGGCTGCTAAAACCATGTTGTCTGACTCTAAACTGCCTATCACCTTTTGGGCAGAGGCTGTTAACACAGCCTGCTATGTGCAGAATAGAGTTTTAGTAGTTAAGACTCATGGTAAGACTCCTTATGAACTGTGGCACAAAAGGAGACCATTCATTGGTTTTCTCAGAACATTTGGATGTCCTTGCACCATCTTGAATACCAAAGATCAAATAGCCATGTTTGCTAAGAAATCAGATGATGGACACTTTGTTGGATACTCTTCTCAAGCTAAGGCTTATAGAGTATACAATCTCAGAACTAGAATCATTAAGGAGTCAGCCAATGTGACTTTCAATGAACACACACCTTGTGTGAAAGGTTCTGGTCCAAATTGGCTGTTTGATCTTGATTTAGTTACCAACTATTTTAACAAGTCTTGTAAGAATGTTTCAGGATCTACAGATAACAGATCAGCAGAAGATCCTGATCCAAGATTTGAGCTGAGAAGACCAACCAAGAAGACTACTTCAGCTCCAATGGTAACTAACCTAGCAAGTGAAGCTCCTATCAGCACAAGCATGACAAATACTGCTGATTCATCTGAGGTGCCTTCAAATTCTAGCTCAGAGGCTCCAAATCTAGGTGAAGGAACTTCAAATGAAGGAGGAACTGGAGGTAGTGACAGTGATCAAGAATTTCTTGATGCTGATAACCACTCCATTGAAGACAACATGAATGATGTCATACACTCATTGGATCAAGTTTCTCTTGACAAATATGCTATGTTATGGGAGACACCTCATTGATAGATCAGAATTTCTCAAATTTAGATCTATCTAACCAACTTGCTATGATCTCTTAACTTTGGATCCACAAGTCACATCCCACCATAAACATCATTGGAAATGTTGACTCAGGGGTAAGAACAAGAGGACAAACTCATGACAGCCATGTTTGTCTACATTCTTGTTTCTTATCCCAGATAGAGCGAAAGAAGGTTGATGAGGCTTTGAAGGATGGAAGCTGGATTGAAGCTATGCAAGATGAGCTGCTTCAAATCAGAAGACAGAAGGTGTGGAACTTATGCCCTCTTCCTCAAGGGTATGCCCTCTTCCTCAAGGGAAAAGTGTCATAGGAACCAAATGGGTATTCAGAAACAAGAAGGATGATAGAGGGATTATCGTCAAGAACAAGGCTAGACTGGTTGTCCAAGGATACACTCAAGAAGAAGGGATTGATTACACTGATGTCTTTGCTCCAGTTGCAAGACTTGAAGCTGTAAGAATATTTTTGGCTTATGCTGCATCCAAGGATTTCAAGGTCTACCAGCTTGATGTGAAATGTGCTTTTCTCTATGGGGTGATTGATGAAGAAGTTTATATCAAACAACCACCTGGCTTTGCAGACCCAGATCATCCTGATTATGTCTGCAAGCTTAATAAAGCTCTATATGGACTGCAACAAGCTCCAAGAAAGTGGTATGAGACACTATCAACATATCTCTGTCAACATGGATACAAAAGAGGTACTATTGATGGGACTCTCTTCATCAAAGAAACAAGAAATGGCACACTGCTAGTTCAAATATATGTAGATGATATCATCTTTGGTTCAACTAATAGATTTGAAATGAGTGCCATGGGGGAACTTAGTTTCTTTCTAGGAATTCAAGTGAAGCAGGTTGAAGAAGGCATCTTCATTAGTCAGTCAAAGTATGTACAGGACATACTTACAAGATTCAAGATGACTGACTGTAAGGTTGCAAAGAAACCCATAGCCAGAAACCACTCCCTTAGTCCTGATCTTGAGGGGGAGTGTGTTGATGAACATCTCTACAGGGCTATGATTGGGTCACTTATGTACCTTACTGATAGCAGGCCTGATATCATGTTTGCCACATGTATATGTGCAAGATATCAAGCCAACCCCAAGATGTCACACCTAATCACTATCAAAAGGATTCTCAGATACCTCAAAGGTGCTCCAAATCTAGGCCTTTGGTATCCAAAGAATTCAGACTTTAATCTATATGCTTATACAGATAGTCACTATGGTGGCTGCAACATGACTGCAAAGTCTACATATGGGGGATGTCAATTCCTTGGTGGAAGGATAGTCTCTTGGTAGTGCAAGAAGCAATCCTGTGTGTCTGCATCAACTGCTGAAGCTGAATACATTGCTGCTGCAAGCTGCTGTGCTCAAGTGCTTTGGATTCAGAATCAGATGCTAGACTATGGATTCAACTTTAAGGAGACTCCCATCCACATAGACAACAACAGTGCCATCTCTATTATAGAGAATCCTGTGTAGCACTCAAGGACCAAACACATCAATATCAGGTATCATCTGATTAGGGATAATTTTGAAAAGGGATTGATCAAACTAATCAAAGTTAACACAATTAAACAATATGCTGATCTGTTCACAAAGGCATTTGATGAACAGAGATTTAAATATCTTGTATCAGCTATTAAGATGATTAACTTTGAATAGATTTTCTTTAATAACTTAATCAACTTTATTTCTTAAAATTGTGTGTCCTGAGTTGTCTATTAGATCACCTCATAAGCCCTTTTTTTCTTTGGAAGAAAATTAACTTTTAACTGATATTCCTTAGATTTGTGAAAATTTCTCTTCGGAAGAACTCAAATTGCCTTCGGAAGAAATTTATATCTTTAAATCATTTAACAGCTTATCTAAGATTTACCTTCGGAAGAAATTCTTGGGTATCTTCTGAAGCTTAAATTTTTATATAACACTTAAATACATTCAAAGAACAAATATCTTCTGAAAGCAACTAAGTCTCGGAAGACTTATTCACTTCTTCCAAAGCCAAATTTTCAAAATTATTTGAAATATCTTCCGAAGCCAAAATTGCCTTCGAAGTTTTACAGCTTCCAAGAAAACTAACTTTTTGGGCTCACTTTTTTAGAAGTAGGACCCACTTGAGGATTTCAAAGTTTATCTTTTTTCATAACTTTATCTCAAATCCACAGCATATATCTTCCAAACGGTTCTATTTCGTCTCTCTACTATCACTGATCCTTACCCTAAATTTCATCTTATTCTCTCTTTCTTCACTATAAAGCTTCGTCAAATGGCCAACCTTGATCGTCACAATGATCCTGATTTTTCCATGCACCTACACAGGCAACACAATCAAGTTGCCCTGTTACATTCTGAGAAGGATCCAAGCTTCTCAGATGTGTGTAGGTACCTTTCTTCGTCTCACTACTTCACCTCCCTTACAATCGATCCTCCTCTCTATGAGGATCAGTTGCTTGAGTTCTGGAGGACCTATCAAGAGGTCACCATGGACGGGGAGAAGGCACTATCTGCTACAGTGCAGGGAAGGACGGTTTTCATCACTCCGGCCATCATAACACCCATTTGTAGCTGGATGATGAAGCAGGTGAGCCATCCTTTCCAAAATCTACTGTCAACCATTCCTTTCAGCAGATGGGCTATGAAGGTGACTTCTCAGTGAAAATCTTCAGGAAGGGGAAGGTCTTATCTCAATGGAAATACCTCCTCCATGTTATCATTTACAGCCTTTCTAACAAGCATGAAGGATGGGATCAAGTTCCAGAAGACCTCTCCTTTATAGTTCATGGGATGGTACAAGGGGTCAAGTTCAGGTACTCTCAGTTTGTATATACTAATTTACTCTCAAACTTGGACTCCTTAGAGTATTACATGTTCCCTAGGTATGTTCAACACATTCTCAACTGTGAGTTGGGACTACAGTTGAGGGGAACAGGTAATATTCTTAAAATAAGACTAATGAGGCCCGACATCTTTAAAATCTTAAAGAAGCCAACTGTCGGCTTCTCTAGGGTAGAAACAGCCCTTGTCCCAAAAATGTTTGAGCTCATTTCTTAGGGTGAAAACCTAGCAGCACCAGCTAGTGTTAAACCAACACCCTCTACCTCTCACCCACCTCAAACACAGCCTACCATCACCATCACCTACAAAAGAAAATCCCAACAAACCCCTGCACTTACTACTAAGTATGTGCAGGCCCCCATATCAGAACCCGTACAGGAGGAAGTAGAATCTTTAGCTCCTACTTCCCCTGAGGAGCAGACCACTCCCATCTTTCCACAACTCAGCGCTGAGGTTCCTCATGCTCAGCCTGATGAGCTCACAACCCCATAAATAGCCTTAAGCCATCACTCTGAGTCTTAATACTTTAGTGATCAACCTTCTGGGGAAAGCTACCATCCCCAACCTCTTGATCTAAGCCACTCCTTTCCCAGCCTTGACTTCTATTCTGATGAAGATTCAGGCTTCAATGAGTACCATGAGTCTTTCCTCTCTTCCCACACTCAAGGAGAGATGAGTACTCCTGCTTCCCCCATCTCTAGCCCACATCAGCAAACCCCTACTGAGGTGGATCATCCTGAACTTATTCAGGAAATCCATATGGCAGAGGCTATCACTTTTGTAAGTGATAACATCATTAGGACCTCTACCATGGCAACCCAGCCTCTTAACACTTCTCTGGAAATTGTCATTGGGCAGGGGAAACCCAGCAGCCAAGAAACCCATGCTGGTGGTGAGGAAGAAGACTTAGGTCCAATTCTCTCATCCCCCAATGATTCTTTATCTAAAGATGAGGGGAGTCTGCAACAAAAGGTGCACAAACTATCACATCTTTGCACCTATTTTGTTTCAAAGATAGCTCACCTGGAATCTCAGGTGACTATCTTACTGAAGAGGGTCAATGACCAGCAACTTGAGATCACCGATCTCAAGGGCAAGTTAGCTGAGAGACCCATGAGGACAACTCATCCAGGTCCACAAGAACCTATGGATGTCATGGATCAATATCCCAGCTCACCTATGCAAGAGGGTGATGCTACCAAAAAAGGGGAGAAAATTCTGACAATCACAGAACCTGGGAGTTCTTCTGAGAGTATGGACATAGAGGAATCACCATCCTCTCTTGCAGATGTTCATACTCAGCAACCTCCTCTAGACAGTGATCTACATTTGCTCATTCAACAACTGTTTGAGGAGGGAATACCAAAAGCAATGTCTGCCACTTCTGAGAACCCAATTTGGGGTTGAGGGTATGACAGAAATAGGAAAGCTCTTGTGATCTCTAGAGCTCAGGGTTAACTAGAAGTTCTCAACATTTCACACCTGAGTTACTATGAGAGCATCAACTTGATAGATCTGCCACTTGTCAACCGAAGCAATAACAGACAAGCAGCAAGATTAGCAGAAAGAATCCAAGACAGGGTGCTAGAGGAGTTTAAATTGAGATCAAAATTATATAGACAGAGGCTAGCAGGTGAAATCTTTGGTCAACTGAATGTTGAGGTAGACCCGGAGATTAGCTTCAAAGGGAAAACCTTGACTGAAGGCCCAGAGGTTGAACCTGTGAATCTTGAGACAGGATCTCCCTCTTCACCCATTACCCTCAGTGAAACACTAGCTGGTGATGGTGTTTCACAACCTCTCTCTGGCCAGAGCTTGAGAGCTGAACTAAGCAATGAAGGCCAAAGCTCTCTCCAGCCTGAGTCACCAAAGCCTGTGGTTGATAAAGGCAAAAGGAAAATGACTCCTGGGGAGATTGAGGAGGAGAAGAGAGAGAGAAAGAGGAAGCTAAGGGAGAGAGTTCAAGTGGTTCCCCAGGGTTTATGGAAGCTGCAATCAGGGCTGCCCCCAGACTAAGCTCTCAAGAAGATAAGTTCAAGGCAGCCAGGCTGAATTACCTGGGAACCAGAAACTACGACATTGATGAACTCATCTCTCTCCCCTTAGATGAGCTGAATGAACTGGCTGACACAAAGCTGTCAAAGGAGAGGAGGGAAGCAGAAGATGCAACACTGCTCCTCAAGCACAAAGAAGAAATAAGGCTGAAAAGACTTTACAAGAACATTCCTGTCCTCTCCCCAGTTCAAGAAAGTCCTGGGCCAGAGACTGTGGCCACTGAACAATCTCAGGTAGCAACTGAAGAAGAAAGACTAAAGATGATTAGCTACCTGAGTGCCACAGGTCTCTATCAGGCAGATGCACTTCTTCCCTTACCATCTGAGTATATATTGTTTGAATACAATAAGCAGATGGAAGAAAAAGCTAAAAGAGAAAAACAAGCTGAAAGGAAAAGATTAAGGGAACAAGCTGCAAATTCAAGGGCCATCATCCTCAAAATCCAAAAGAAGCTATATGGGTTCTCCGAAAGGAGGCTTGGTCTTATGTCTCTATCCACAATGGATGAGCACATTTGGGTGATCAAGCAGAAGATTAAAAGGGGAGAGCTGGTGGACTTGCATTCTCAACCAAGTCCAACACAACCTGAAGTTGAGGTGAATGTTGAACCCACTGAGACAACACAACCTGAACCTGGAGCTGCATCATAGCAAACTTCATCTTCTGATCCATAGCAGGGTCCTCCTCTCTCTTCTTCTAAACCTATGAGAGAGGAGATCCCAACTGAGGGGGACTTAATTGAACAACTTGGTACTCAAGACCAATCCCCTCAGCTAAAATCATCAGGGAGAAGAAAAAGGATGGCCAGAAGATCATCCTCAAAGAAGAAAAAAAGAAAGGCATCCACTTCCTAACCTTAGGATGAGTCAAAGCATCCTGAGGGAGTGCATGAAGAGGTCTCTCAACAAACTCCAATCATTGTAGAGCCTCTTACTGTTGGAAGACAAATTATGTCATAGTCTTATGATGAAGATCAAGACAGATGGTATGTCATAAGAGATCAGGAAGGCAGGCATGTCTATTCCTCAGTAGACATACTCAGTCTTCATCTGCATGATCTATTTGACATGAGAAGGTTCTATGTTAGTCTGAAGGATCCAGACCTAATGATGAAGAAAGGTATACTGAGGATCCTGATGTGGACTATCAAAATCTAAAGAACTTCTCTGTTTTGGTAGCATCAGCCTAGGGGAGTTTGTAAGATCATCTGAAGATTATGAGGCTGATGCAACCAACAAGCCATAACAACCAAGTCTTCCATGCATGCACTAAGGAACAAAGATGAACTAGCTTTGGAAGTCTTACACTCTAAAATGTCTAAGTGTAAGATCTTCTGAAGCTAACAGTTCAGAAGGAGTTACTTCGGAAGTTTCACACTCAAACAGAAAATATTCTAAGTGTGAAATCTTCCGAAGCCAAAGACCAGCATCTTCCGAAGCCAAAGATGAAATCTTCCGAAGCTTCAGAGACAAAGTCTTCTGAAGCTATGAAGACTGATTTCTTCAGAGGACAGAGAAAATATGCTTTCTCTGAATCAACTTTTGATAAAGCTGACACACTTTCTGCTGCCTGCTCTGATGGTTCACCTACTTTACACAAGTTGGTGAAACTCCCATGCTTTATCAAAAAGTAGGAATGGTCTTTGTCTGTAACTTACCTTACTTGTTCCTGTAGACTTTTTGTATACGAAAAGTCATTGAGCTATGGCATGTCATAGTCACTAGTCAAAAGGCAATCTGCCTTTTGACTTTAGATTGATCTTGTTGTCTAGATTAGTCAAATCCAACTATCTTTACATGTAAGTGATGCTTGTAGGTTGTAGCATAAAAGTGTCTCAGGTCCTTGTAATTTTAGTATGCTTCATAACACTTGTAAGAGAACTTGAGATCAATATACAACATCCTTGAAAACTAATCTTGTGTTGATTCTTAGTTCTGTCTCTTTGATTTACTTGTGTTCTTTGGAGCATCTGTTTTAAGTTACCAGATCCCTATTTGAATTGTTAAGTGATCTAAGATCTCTCCTCAGTGTGAGACTAAGTGTTAAGTACCTTTACCCAGTCCTGCAATATATATATATATATATATATATATATATATATATATATATATATATATATATATATATATATATATATATATATATATATATATATATATATATATATATATATATATATATATATATATATGAGTCAAAATAACAATTGTTCCGATATTTAAATACTAAATAGATCAAATCCAATCACTAGAATATCGAAGTCCTAAGGCACAAGTATGACTCTCATGCTTTGGCCTTTCAAGGAGCTTCGTGAGTGGATCCGCAGTATTTTGATCGGTGTGAACTTTACGAATACATATCTTTCCTTTTTCAACTTTATCCTTTATGTAGTTGAATCTTTGCTTAATATGCCTTGTCTTTTGATGTGCACGGGGTTCCTTGATTTGAGCAATCACACCCTCATTGTCACAAATGATCTCTAGGGGATCTTGAATGGTAGAGACTACCCCTAGATTTGCAATGAATTTCTTTAATCATGCAGCTTCCTGTGCTGCCAATGAAGCGGCTATGTATTCTGATTCTGTAGTGGACAATGCTACCATATCATGTTTGAACTCTTCCTGGATACTGGCTGCAGGATTGGTTTTGACTCTCAACACAAAACTTACTAAGTATCACTTAATCGATAAAACACAGAATCCCAAACTAAAGTTGATAATAATATACGAAGTTAATGAACAAGAGAATGGTTTTCAAGATACTTGTATATATTACTTCTCACCTCAGTATTACAAGACTCTTTCTAAGCTCATACTTACTTAAGTTACAATGAGAAACAATATTTACTACTATCTACAGGCGGTTATACTTGGAAAACCAGCTGGATTCTACAACCAGACAAATACTACATTTCTAGAAGTAAAGTATCTAAGATAAAAAAATATCCTAGATAAGGTAGTCGTGACAGGTCCATGACTTACCTTTAGTCACCAACTAAAGATGGCATCTGTACTATGTTGAAAAGGTGAACAATGGATTAAAGTATGGTCAAATACATGGGTTAGGAAAAACACCATGTAGTGTATCAGAGTCTGTTAGACAGACCATACTTATGTCCACTGGTTCATAGTTGATTCTTTCGATGCTAAATGGCTTCAGAAGAATAAGTTCTTCCGAGGCCATTTATACTTCAGAAGAAACAACTTCTTTCGAGTCTTCTACAGGTCTTTATGACTTTATTCTTCGAAAGACTTTCTCCTTGATCTTCTAAGTGTGAATGCTTCAGAAGGAGAACTCCCTGGTCTGGAAAGACTTTGTTCTATCCTTCGGAAGTTCTTCATATACTTCGGAAGGAAAACTACTTAGTCTCAGAAGACTTGGTTTTCCTCCGAAAGCTCTTCAGACATAATGCTTTAGAAGATCTTTGACATAGCTGCGGAAGAGTAGTTTTGTCTTAGGAAGACTTCTTCAACTTGTACACAAAATTGTTCTAAGTGTTGTTTTGGTTGCACCAGCCTTATATGATCCAACAAACTTCCCCTAGGCTGATGCTACCAAAACTTCACTTTCTCCTACTCCTCAAGGTCTTCAACACCAGGGAAAGCAGATATTTGCCTGTCTCTTTGTTCTTCCCTGATATGGTGGTGAGGAGTTTGTACAGGTCATTTGTAAATAATAAGTCTAGTCGGTTGCTCTGAATGGCGTGTACTCTTTGCTGCATCCCTCTGAAGAGAGTTAGTTGATGGGAATGGTAGTCATATTCCCATCTAACTATAGGATCTAAAGTGGAGCCCTCAACCATCTGTAGAAAGGTCTTGCCTTTTGTGGTTGTACCTTCTTCTGCATCCTGTGCTCTTATTTTCAACTCTTCTTCAATCTTGGCCTTCTTTGTGAGCTCGGTTAGATGAAGGCTGCTTAAATGATTTCTAATGTAAGCAGTTATCTCAGAGTTAGAGAGATTGGAGAATGGCTTCTCTGCTAACTTAGTAATGTCAACTCTGCTGGAATGTAGCAGAGATGAAGTGTCAGCCCTGGTAACTTCACCATTCTCCCTTTCCACAACAAAACTGTGTGAATCTTCATCGAACCTCCCCTGGACAATTTGCTTTCTAGGATTGAGGGGTTTTGTTAGCAGTTTGTCCCCTTTCCTAGTGTCCAGTAGAGTCACCAGCATCCTTCTTAACTTCTTCTCGACTTCATTGAGAGTATCTGAATTTGTTGCAAGAAGTTAGAGAGCTTGGTCCAGTATTCCTCTAGAAAGATCAAGGAATGAATCTCTTGTGAGGGAACTGGAAGAGCCGTCAATGAAAGTCAGCTGGATGGACACTTTCCCACAAAAGATGTCGCTTAGTGTTGTGCAATTTGTGAGCTTCTTCTTTATTTCCTTGAATTCTTCCAAGGTCAGGGGTTTTGATGGATCAAAGGATGGTTTGGTTTTTGAGTGGGTTCTTGGTTGTGTTTTGGGTCGTAGGATGGGTGGTGGTGGTGGTTGGTGGGAAGCAGTGGGTGAGGGTGTAGGTATGGTTGATGGTGAAGGTTCAGGGGTGAAAGGTTTTGTTTTGATAGGGAAGAGAGAAGGTGTAGGTTGTGTTTTGGGTAGTGGTTTGGGTATTGGTTTGGGTGCCATCCTCTAAACACTAGGAGTTTGAGCAACCTCCTGCGTTCTTCCTAAGTGAATGTCAGCCTTGATATCGTTGACATGTCACTATAGGGTCTTAATTGACATGGGACCCACTTTCCTATCGGAGAAGCTGTGTGCTCGGAGATAGGATTTCAGTCAATCCTTGTCTCCATCCTTTTTGGCAGCCGCAAGTTCTCCCTCTACCTCTTTCTTTCTTTTCTCTTTAAGCTTCTCCCTGGCAACCTTCTTCCTCTCCTTGTTTATTAGATCTTGCTCTTTGTGAAAAAGAAACAAGATCATGTTGTTTTTGTGAGGTGCCAGCTCCTCTTGAGAATAGCCTTTGTTGCAGAGAAAGGCTATTCTCTCCATCCTCTCCCTTTCTATAGCTTCTTCCTTCTTCTTCCTTCTTTCCTCCACTTTGGCCAACCTTGATGCTTCTTCCTTTTCTTTTTGCAGCAAGGTTGCCTTTCTATTTTCACAAGCTCATCAGTTGGGGGTAGAAGAGTTTCTTCGTTGGCTACTCCTAGGCTGATGAGCCTATCAATGATTTACACCCTCATTTGATTGTTAAGACTTTCTTGGACGGCTGTTGCTGCTTTGCTACTTGCAGCGAACAACTTTCTAGTATCAAGTCTTCCCTTCTTCTTTAGCTTCTCCAATCTTTCCTCCTCTAGTAGCTCCTCAGCAGTAAGCTTTCTCTTCCCCTTAGGATCAGAGGAAGATTCAGGCTTTGGAAACTCAGGTTCAGAAGATTCAAGTTGGAGTGAGGGTTTTTGAAGTAGTGGTACTTGTAAGAGAGGGGTTGTAAGGAAGTCCTCACTGTTAATCTCAGAGGCTAGTTCAAGGATTGCCTCTGTGATGAAAAGATCATTGGACAATGAAGACAGTCCAATTATTCCTTTAGCAGCTTGGATTTCTGCCTTGGAAGTAACTGGAACTGCATCACCTATCCCATCCAAATCAGTTGCTGGGCTATCAGTCTGTACATTCCCTTTGAAGTTAATCTTAGGTTCAGTAGAGACCTTAGGTTGACCAACTTCCTCTTTAGAGGTAGGTGGTTCATTCAGCCTTTAAAGCTCTTCAGCTCCAAAGTAGGCGATAGCTAGATCAGGGGAGGGCTGTTTAATGGAGGAGCTCAACAAAAATTTGGTTAGAAACCTATTGAGACCTATGAGCATCCTTTGGTCCACTTGAAAGGTAATGGGAGCTGGTTGAGGGAAAACTATAGTTGGGTGATGCTGTTGGGGGTAAAAGATAGATAAAGGATCAGGAGAAGTTGTTGTTATAGTATAAGTGGGTTCCACATGATGTTGTTTCTGTACATTCTACCCCTTTTTGGTAGCATCATCTTAAGAGGTAGATGAGCCGGAGGAAGAACTTAAAGAAACCTAGATAGGTACATTCCTGACAGACTTCTCAATATGTGTCTCAGCTAGTTTAGCCTTGAGATGTTCAATCTCAAGTTACTGAGTGGTAGACCTGTCCTCTAAAGTCTTTGATAGTGAGTTGTAGACTACTCTCATCTTTTTTTGAAGAATCATAGGGAGATGAGATAACATACCTGGTATGTTCATCATCAACACCAGTAATGGTTTCTTGGCGCCCTGGATACCCTTCCCTACTAATGTCCTTTTTCAGAAACATCAATTGGCAAGGTTGCCGTAGACTCAGTCTCACTGATGTCACCAGTTTCCTAAGAGGCCAGTGAGACACTCTCAGTAATGGCGGCTGAGTCTACATGAGTCACCTCCACACCAGTGGGACTCACCTTAATTTGGCTTAACTAATGTTGGCTAGATATCAGAGGTTCCCTAGGGCTCAGTTGATCTTGAGAGAGGTATTATAGATCAACATCATGGCCCTGATGGAACATAATATCCTTATCAGGTTGGATTAAAAGGTCAGTGAAGGATAGAGAGGTTAATTCTAATGACCCGGGACCTTTGTCAGCACCTAACGACTCTTCTTCAATAGCAGTTGTGCCAATAATGTAGCTGTTCCTTTTTTGTTGCTCAGGGGAGTGTTAGGACTCACCCTGAGGGCTAACGGCTTGGGTTTTGGGCTTATTAGGTTGAGACTAAGGAGACTCAACACTGATATTGAAGTTGATGGTGGGACCTTTGGCTGAGTGGGAGCCCTGAGTTCCACTTGAGCCTTTTTAGTGTGAACAGAGGGGACCTGATCAATCAGAGTAGATTGATTAGGGGTTCACTTGGGGCGTCTGGTGTATGTAACCTTTATTGGGTGGGAAGAAGTAGTTGGCATTTGATTGGGGAGGTCTGGTATGGGTTCATCACCTACTGGGCTTGTAGGGATGTCACCAGGAGCCGTTGGCTCAAGCATATCTAGGAGAAGATCTATGAATCTCCTTATGAAATTGGTGGACACCTTCTTCAAGGTTTTGATGATGCCAGGCCTCATGTGTGGGATCATTAGAGTTTCTACGTGTTGTAGTCTATTCTGGTCCAGCTCACAGTTTATAATATGCTGAATAAACCGGGCATACATGAAAAATGAATTCTGGGTAAGATTTCCTCACAGATTGTTCAGCACAAACCTTGAATAGTTGAAGCAGAGGCCTTTTACCATTCCATGGACTAGGTAGCCTAGATCATATGGGATTTGATCCCAACCCCCTGATTTGTTGGATAGGCAGTGTAGAACGATGTGCAACAAGAATTTGCAGTTGTAAGAGAAATTAAACTTGTAAACAGTGGACTTGTGCACATCACCACCAAATCCTATCTGAGTGTATGTGTTTGCTAGCTCAGATTTGGGGAATTCAGTAGGGGCGCCTTCGTCATGAAGCTCCAGATGCTCCTTGATGGTAGATTTAGAAATGATGATCTCTTGTCCGCTGATTCTCGACCTGATGACCCTTTTTCATCATTAAGAGTTGCATAACGACCATTTGCTGAAAATTCGGTCATGTGATTAGAGTATATGGTAGGGTTTACAGTGAGGGCGGTAAAGTATGTGAAGTGGAATAGAAAATCGATGATGGGGGCAAAGTCAGCATCCTTAGAGGAATCAAGGATGGCGACTTGGTTGTGTTGAGGATTGAGAGCCATTGTAAGAAAGCATTGTTTGATTGAAGGAATTTAAGAGAGAGTGAAGACTATAATAGGAGTATTAGGTTTCAATGGTGGTAAAAAAGGTAAAGAAAGAGAGTCAGAAGTTTTATATAGGGGGTAAAAGACCATACGATAAGGTGAAAAGACAGTTTGGGTGTGTACTTGAGTACGGCGGCAAGGTAGATAATTTAAAATATTCCAAAAAGATCTTAATCTTTACACAGTGGAGCCCAAAGGTTTCCATTACACAGTAAAAGTTTTCTTCCAAAGAGAATGTTGCTTCTGAGAGAAAAGACTTCTTTCGAGAAGAAGTTAATAATCTTGGAAATAAATTTGATCTATGATCAAATTTTCTTCCGAGGGTAAAAATTATTCGGAAGAGAGTATTAAAGTGAAGGAATTTGCCTTCGAAAGATATAAAGATCTATTTCAAGGGCAAATTTCCTTTCGGAAGAATTTCCACTAGAAGAAAAAGTTTAGTAACAGGGCTTAGATTGTAATTAGACAAAATAAACAAGACACATTTTAAAAAGGTTTTTAAAAGAAATAAACTAGTCAATGTTAATATTCTCAATAGCTATGATTAAGTATTTAAATCTTTGTTCATCAAAGGCTTTGGTGAACAAGTCAGCATATTGTTCATTTGAATTAACTTTTACTAGTTTAATCAAGTGTTTCTTATTAATATCTAGAATGAAATTATACCTGATGTTAATGTGCTTTGTCTTGGAGTGCTTGACCGGATTTTCTGTAATGGAAATAGCACTCGTGTTGTCTATGTGGATAGGAGTATTCATGAAGTTGAATCCATAGTCTAGCATCTGATTTTGAATCCATAATAGTTGAGCATAGCAGCTTGCAGCAACAATATATTCAACTTCAACAGTTGATTTAGAGACATATGATTGCTTCTTGCATTGCCAGGAAATAATCCTTCCACCAAGAAATTGACATCCTCTTGATGTGGATTTCTTGTTAATGTTGTAGCCACCATAATCACTATTAGAGTACCCATAGAGATTGAAATCCTTATTCTTAGGATACCAGAGACGCAGTTTGGGAGCTCCTTTGAGGTATCTAAGAATCCTTTAGATGTCAATTAGGTGAGACACCTTGGGAGCAGCCTGATATCTTGCACAAATGCAAGTTGCAAATGTGATATCAGGTCTACTAGCTGTGAGATACATCAGAGATCCAATAATTTCCCTGTACTGATGCTGATTAGTATACTCCCCCTCGGAATCAGGACATAGATTGTGATTTTTGGGTATAGGTGTCTTGGCTGTCTTACAATCTTTTATCTTAAATCTTTCTAAGATGTCCTTGACATACTTAGACTGATTGATAAAGAACCCTTCTTCCATCTGCTTCACTTGGATTCCAAGAAAGAAATCCATCTTTCCTATGGAGCTCATCTCAAATTTCTTTCTCATGATGCTTTCAAAGTCTTTGTACATTTGGTCATTTGAGGAACCAAATATGATGTCATCGACATAGACTTGAACAAGCAGCATGCCCATCCCAGATTTCTTTATGAACAATATCTTGTCTATGGTACCTCTGGTGTAGCCGTTTTGGAGGAGAAACTGAGACAGAGTCTCATACCACAGGCTAGGTGCTTGATGCAGCCTATAAAGAGCATTATCTAGTTTGCACACATAGTTGGGATGCTGTGGGTCTTCAAATCCAGGTGGCTGACACACATAGACTTCTCTGTCTATATTCCTAAACAAAAATGCATATTTGACATCAAGTTGATAGACTGTGAAGTTCTTGGATGCTGCAAAAGCAAGGAAGATTCGCACAGCTTCAAGTCTTGCAACAGGTGCAAAGACATCAGTGTAAACTATGCCTTCTTCCTGTGTGTATCCTTAAACAACAAGTCTTGCCTTATTCTTGATGATCAAACCTTTATCATCTCTTTCGTTTCTGAACACCCACTTGGTGCCAATAGGGACTTGGCCAGGTAGCAAAGGACACAGGTTCCATACCTTTAGCCTCTTGAATTGAAGCAATTCCTCTTGCATAGCTTCAATCCAATTGTTGTCCTTGAGGGCTTCTTCCATCTTTTTTGGTTCCAATTGAGAGAGAAAGCATGAGTACAAGCATACATTCATATTGTGGGTCTGATTTCTTATTCTCACACCTTCTCATAGATCCCCAATGATGTTTTCAGTTAGATGAGTGTTGTGTATCCTAAGCCAAGGAATTACATCTAATTGCATAGATAGGTCTATGTTTGAGAAGTTTTGCTCAGAACTTCAAGCACCTTCTCTAGCTGATGTCTCACATTCATTCGCTGAGGACTGATTGATTGAATGAGTGAAATCATCAATGGCAGTATGCTATGAGGCAGTATGCTGTGAAGTAGCATCAACAGTTGCCTGTTCCTCTATGTCACTGTCTTCATCAGCTTGGTGTTAAGTGCTTGAATTGTCAACCTCTGGGTTATGAGGCTTAGTGAGCTAACAATTTGTTGAAGCTCCTTTGTTTCATAAGATACTCATGCTTTCAGAACTTTTAGCACTTGGAGTTTGTTCTTCATTTCTTCTTGGAGAACTAGAAATAGGTCTGGGTAACTCAAACAGTTGAACTTCATATGGGTCACTTTGAGTTCCTGTTCCAGCTGAAACATTCTCACAAGATGGTTTAGAATAGTTTGGAAACAATTCTAAATCAAAAATGTATTCAGGTCCATTCCCTCTAACACAAGGAGTGTGCTCTTTAACAACAATGTTGGATGATTCCTCAAACTGTTGAGTTTTGATATTATACACTGTATAAGCAATAGAGGTGGAGGAATACCCAACAAAGATAGCATAATCCAACTTGTTAGCAAATTTTGCTAAATTGTCCTTTGTGTTGAGTATGGTACACCTGTTGCCAAAGGACCTAAGAAAGCCAATGAATGGTGGCCTCTTGTTTAATAGCTTATAAGGGGTCTTCCCATGAGGCTTAACAATGAGAACTCTGATTTGCACATAGCATGTAGTGCTGGCTGCCTCTGCCCAGAAAGTTAGAGGTAGTTTTGAATAAGCTAACATTGTTCTTGCAGCCTCAATAAATGTACTGTTCCTCCTCTCAGCAACACCATTTTGTTATGGAGTTCTAGGAGCACTATATTATATGGTAATCCCTTTTGAGTTACAGAATAAGTCAAGAACTTGATTCTTAAACTCAGTCCCTTGATCACTTCTAATGATTTTTACCTTGTGATCCTTTTGATTTTCAATTTTAAGAATAAAAGAGTTTAAAGTTTCAGCCGTTTCATCTTTAGTTCTTAAAAAGAATATTCAAGTGAATCTTGTAAAATCATCAACAATCACAAGATAGTATGATTTCCTTCCAATGCTCATTATACTTGTGGGACCAAAAAAGTCCATGTGCAATAAGTATAATAGAGTGGTGATAGAGTTAACCTCTTTGGATTTGTGAGTGACCTTGTGTTGTTTTCCTTTCAGGCAAGCAACGCAGTTATCTTTACAGAAAAACTCCTTTTTAGGCACACCATGTACCAAATTATTTTTAACCATCTTGTTCATGGTTTTAAAATTAACATGGCACATTCTTTTATGCCAAAGAGTTGACTCATCACCATTGGCTTTGGAAAGAAAGCATGATACTTCATCCAGTGGGGAAGCATTATTCATATCCAGCTTGTACATATTCCCTCTCCTGGAGATCTAAGAAGCACCAATTCCTGAGGAATTGTCATCTCGAGTTTGAGGATAATGCACTCATGTTTTGTGAAAAGCATTTGGTGCTTTTGATCATAGAATTGAGAAACACTTAACAGATTATGTTCAAGCTATTTGACAAAGTTAACTTTGTCAACTTTTAACTTACCATTGGATACACTACCACTACCAGAAATGTATCCTCCGGCTTCACCTCCAAACTAAACAGGACCTCCATCAAAATGTTCAAATTGTTGAAGAAGAGATCTGTTCCCCGTCATATGCCTAGAGCATCCACTATCCACAATCCATACATTTCCATTCTTGTCATGTGGATGTCCCCTCACATAAAGTGAGATGATTAGTTACTATTAGAAACCCAAGCCTTGTTGGTCTTGGGTTCTTCCAATGTAGATGATTTAATTGAACCAAAGTATAGGCAAGTGGGTTCAATTTGTGTTTGTGAAGAAGAGGTATTGGCTGCAGCATCTGTTCTGTTCTTTCATACCATCCTATGGTTGACCAGTATGGTTGATCCTAAAGAGGATTGAGCAGCATGACCTTCTTCCAAGGCTACTTTCTTTTTGAAAGATTTCAAAGGATTCTTTTTGTTCCTTTGTTTGTTCTTTGGCTTGACTTTTGAAGCTATTTTTCTTTCGGAAGAATGGTTATCTTCCAAAGGCAACTTAGCTTCGGAAACAAGCTTTCCTTTCCTTGTCACTTGGACCATGTAATAAGGTCCAAATGTGAAACCTTCCTTGACTCCTTTTCTTTTAACATTGGTAGCATAATGTGTGCTTGCAGGATTGTAGTAACAATCTTTAGCCTTGTGGTTATGCAGACCACAGATTATGCACTCAATGTTATTCTTGATGGGGCATGATAGCTGTTGGTTCTTGCACTCCTTTTCTTCAATAGCTTTCCCCTTTAACTTCTAATCCTTCAGCTGGACAGGAATGCTGGTACTACATTCCTTTCCTGAGTCAGAGTTTCCAAGCACTTGGAATCCAGCTGAAATGAATACACCCTTTTACCTGGGATCTATCTTCATCCTAGACTCAGTCACCTTCTTGGTAGTTTTCTTTGCTGCCTTGATTTTGTTCTTTCTATATTTGGTGGTTAGGGGTAGGACATTAGTGGTGGGAATGAGGTTTTCTACCTTATCCTTCCCTGTGGTGGTCACCATAGTTGCATCACTCTTTTGCTCATTGGGTAGTGGGTCAGCAGTTGGAACCTCTTGCTCATGAGTACCATATCTTGGCTATCTAACAGACATATAAGAATACGATGAGGCAATTTCATTGGTTCCCAACCCACTTTTGTTTTGAGAACACACCTTTGAGTGGGAGGATGATGCAGTGATTGTGTTGAAGTTATGCCCTTCAATAGCATACCTCTTTGCTTTAGCCTCAGCTATTACTAGCTGGGCTTTAGCCTCAGTCAACTTAGAAATCAAATCCTTAATTTGAGCCCTGTAGTTTGTGTGTTCATGTTTTAAAGAGAAAACAGTTTTCTCTAACTCTTCAATTTTGAGTTTATAGTCAGATTCTACTCTCTTGAAATCAGATTTTAGGATGTTTAAGGACTCAATATTGGATTTAATTTCCATGTTGTAGTCCTGATAAAGTTTAACCTTAGTAATAAAAGCTGGAGTACAGGGGTTTTCATATACCTTGCTGTCTTCAGTTCCAGCCATGAGAGCTTGAGCAGGAGTGACATCTTGCACCATAAAGCTCCAGTCAACCTCTTGAGCAACAGCCGCAGTTTGCTGCTCAATAGGTTTTGGCGCAGCTTTTGAGGTGGTAGGATGTTAGGAGGCTAGAGTTGCTCCAGGATTGGATCTTGGAGCTTTGCATTCCCTAGCAAAGTGACCAGGCTGGTTACAGTTGTAACATTTGGCCTTGCTTTTATCAAATCCAAATTTGCTGTTGGTTGGATTCTAAGGGAAGTGCCTTCTGATTCTTTTGAAGAACTTCTTTGCTCTGTAGGTGAGGAGAGCCATCTGTTGGACAATGTCCATGTACTCAATGTCATCTGTGCTAAAACACTCTAGATCATCAAAGCAAAATTGAAAATCTCCAGAGTGTTCACTTCCTGAGAAAAAGGCACAACTATCCTGAAAAGGAGTATGTTGAGCCTGTTGAGACCTGGGTGTCTCAGGGAAAATGATGTATGTCCCAGAGGAAGATGATGGTTGTTGGGGATAGTTTAGGTACAACTGAGGTTGGGGAGTTCTTGATCCTTCAGCAACATGTAGAGCATTGCTGACTGCAGGATTTGAGGGTCTGTTTATCTGGTGGCTCTTCTGAGTCTCCAACTCCATACGGTATCCATCAAGGATTCCATATAGTTCAGTCATGGTGAGAGTGTTAAGATTTTCAGTTCTCTTGATAGAAACACAATAAAAAGTCCATTCATGAGGAAGTGCACTCATGAATTTCCTTACAATGTCTCTCTTCAACATTTATACTCTCACTGATCGGGTTCCATTCACCGTGTTCTACAACAATCTCATTCGGATCCACTGGTGCAATGGATTTAGCAGTTATGCACTTTGCATATTCTTCATTGATTTGGGATACACTCAACCCATCCAGAAAAACTCTGTTATATTTCATGTTAACCAAGTAGTTATACTTGTCTTCAACATCAACAGGAATATCATCTGTTATAGTCTTAACAAGAGAATAATTTACTTCTACAATATCTTCATCTTCTAACACTTCATTATACCATGCATCTTCAAATTCTGAATCTAAATCATCAAGAGCTTCAATCTTCTCTTTTGCTTCAAACACTTGATTTTCTTGCATTTCAGCTTCAGATGCAATCTTTTGTGCTTTTGATGAAGATTCAGCACGAGCTGATACATCAATTTCATAAATCTTTCTCTTCCCTTTATTTACTTTAGCAATCTTTTCAACATCAATAGGAATGATTTCAGATACAATCATAACATCAGAAGACGAAGATTTCAAGCTTTCCTTCATCTTTTCAATTTCTTCTTTCAATGCATCATGACTTTCTTTTAACTCTTTGAACATTTCTTCCATTAGGTCATAATCTTTCATTATTACTTCAAAATTCTATACATTCTCTTCTTTTCTCTTTCCAAGTCAGCAATCATAACATCTTTCTTTAACAGTTCTTCTTTTAACTTCTCATTTTCTTCTTTTAGATTCTTAATGATCTTATCCTTGTTTGAGTTTTCTTCTTTCTCTTGTTGCTCATCCACATGCACAACAGGTTCAAATTTTGATCATCTTTCTCTTGTTGCTCATCCACATGCACAACAGGTTCAATAAGCTCTGTGTTTTGAACATCAAAATCTAAATACTGATTAATGACATCATTAGAATCATCAATATTTTGAATCTCTTCTTGTTGTTCATCTACATGATCAACTTCTTCCATAACTTCTTCAATTACTTCATTAATGATTTCATTAATTTCATTTCCACCATCATTACCACCATCATCATCATCAGATGTGGAACTAAAGCTATCATCATCAACATTGTCATCATCTTCATCAAATAACTCTAGAGGAACTACTTCAATCAGGTCATTTGGATCAACCGGTTCATCCTTAAGTAAATGAAAATGATCTTCATTTATGTTCACCTCATCTTGAGCCACAACCCTCATATAGTCAAACATTGGTACATTAGGAGCACCAGTAATCATTGCTAGTCGTTTGTATAAATTTTCTGTCATATGCTCAAGAGTCAATCTTTCACCACCAACTCCATAAGCATGATAATCAGGATTGGCTTCATTTATGATCATCTGCAAGAATCTGGGATACATCAGATACTTATTTCTGATTCCTTTCTCCAAGTTAAAGACAAATCCATTATAATCCAACGAGCCATGTTGAATCTTCTGTTTGTGCAGTGGCAACAATTGGAGATGCTATATCAACAGGAAAAGAGTTCCAACCCGCACTTCGTTTGGACATATCGTGTTGGAATATATAATATAATAATTTCCAATGATTATACTCTCTTGCTCTGAAAAATTGTTTCCTAGGAAAGTATCCGAATGACCTATGGCAATAAAAGTTTCTCTGCACTCATCAAAAGATAATTCAGCCAAATCTTGTGGGTCATTTATTCCCAGCCTTAGAGATTCTCAAATGGCTTGTTCAGATACTTCTACCATCCTTTCATTAGTAATAAAACCTCGAACAACTTTTCTACCTTCCTCATCTATCTCCACATTAGCAGTGTTCCAAAACTTCTTAATCAGTCTAGCATAGATGACTAGTTGGTAACACTTAGCATAGACATACTTCATCCTTAACAGAAATCTGATCATTTCTTCATAGCCAATGGCATCTCGAACATCTTTGTTAAGAAAAGCAGCTACATTATGCTTTGGTTCAAACTTAAGCTCATCCATCTGTATGCATAAAACAAAGAAATTTAGTCACATTTGAATTTGCAAAACTTAAAAACAAATTGTGATTTATCAATTTTGAACCAAACCAATTAAAATTTTCTAAGTGTTTATATATATCTCATTACATGAACAAGAGTATATTGGTTACAAGTTTGATTTACACAATTCAAAATAATCAAGTAATGCATTAAGTGTCTTGAACTTTGATTAGATTTCAATTGAATTAGCATTTTTAAACTTTCAAACTTAACTTTCAAAAAAAAATTTTAAGTGTTCAACCTACTCTGTCAAGAGCAGATTGCATTCAAGTTCATGCTTGAATGATTTAAACACACCAAATCATTGAAATTTTTATCAAAATCAGATTAATGAATGAAATTTTTTGATTAATTTGACATTTTATTAACAATTTCATGAAGTTGACTGTTCACATTCAAAACCCGACTGATGACATAATCATCAAGAACACAATTTGATGAAAAACTGATTTAATCACACCAATATGTTCGAAAACATGTGTATATCATCATTCAATGTCCAAATGTCCAATTTCAATTGATTGCTTGTATTATATTCTCAAATTTCAGTTTTTCATTCGATTAGGGTTCATACGCCTAACAGATCTAAAACGCCCAGTTAAATTCGAAATGTAAACTTGAAATCTGATGAATATGATCTCGAAATGAAGTTTAGATTTAGTGTATCTACCTATGAATCACAAGTATTTACACCAAACAATCGTTAATGATGAACTGAGTGAATCGGGTGAATGAGAGTCGAGAGTGTTTATCAGAGAATATGAGTGAATGAATGAATAAATCACAAGTGTTGTATATATATATATGAAAATTTAGGCGCATGAGTTCAGACGCATTAGCACTATTCCGTCGCATGAGACTAAATTTCACCATGTTTTTCAGGCGCATGAGCACTGTTTGTGCGTATAAGGTATAGACGCATGGGCACTGTTCAGGCGCATAAGCACTGTTTAGGCACTTTGGCACTGTTCAGGCACTTGAGACTAGATGAAACGCCCAACACTCTTGGTAATTATTCACTTCAAACGTCTGACACCTTGGAAGCCTGGTACTGTTCAGGCGTATGAGCATAAGATGATACGCCCAACACTTAACCAAAATTTCAGACATATGATAAACGTTTAGGCACATGAGCTTGTCTGAAACGCCTAACACTTGTGCAAAATTCTGATAAATCACCACACTCCTATTCTGGACTTGTGAGTACTGTTTAGGCATATGGGATCCTTCCATGAGTCTTGACACTTGAACTTTTCTCATCATTCATCTGAACACTATACAATCTCATTAGCACTATTCACACTCAATTTTCAACACGTAGTCAAAATTGTTTGACTATCACTCAAAATTTTCAATAATTTCCCTCAATATTAACATTTTTGACATTCAAAATTTTTATTTTTTGTTTTTGACCATTATTTTGTATTTCAAATTTTAAAAAATTAATTTCCCGTCATTTTAGTCTCTATTTAATTTTTTACCAATACAAATGATCTCATTTTGTTTACAAAAAGCTTTTCCACTGAATTTGAATTCTTTTTTAGGTTTATTTTTACATCATATCAAACACACATATCCTTGAAATTGCAGCTTCATCCTTTCATCCAAAATACTTTATTTTTGATTTTTCACTTTTTGAAAATCAATTATTTTCTCTTTTTTCATTTTTACTCCCCCTAAACTTTTAAGTTTTACAAACTTAGAAGTTTCTTTGATTTTGCAAGAAGAGAAAACTAATCATTATCAACATGCCTGAACACAGAAAATCATGCAAAAATCAAAACTAAAGCAAATTAGAAATCTACTATATACAATTGAATCACATGCTTGAAGTGAGATCATATCAGTTTAGATCAGCACATTAAAAGAAAAAATGATGGATAGTCATAGACAGTGATTAAATCCTGATCAAGTTTGTTCCAGGTTAGCATTTCTGCAGCAAAGGAGACACGAGATCTAAGGACAGAAAATGAGTGCTTTTGGCAAAATACTCATCACACTTACTTTTTCAATTCTTAGATTGATTAAGGTACGGTTAGATATGCCATTATGTATGTCACAATTAGACTTAGAGAGTTCAACCCTCATCAAGATATGCAAGAAATCACTTTTCTCAACTTGTTAACCTGACATAGACTTGTAACCAGATCTCATGTTTAGATTATACATATTGGCATCTTTTGCATCAAGTGAGAATACCCAGGTCTGTAATTACTTACAACAAAGGATATCTCATCACCTTAGGTCTATGATGACTCATAACAAAGCGGTGATTATATGCTTTAAATAAATTAGAGCTCAATGGTTATTCATATCGCCACCAGGTGTGAGATTATGACTTAACAAGCATTCAATTTGAGAAGTCAACACTACTCATTGGTACTACAATGGACAAACATGAATACATGAATGATTTAGTTTGATCACAAGAATTTACTTTTCAGTATAATTGCATGAGCTTACCTGCACATCATATCTGATCACATCAGACTTTAAAAGCGAGTGAAGTATGCAACTGATCATAACTAATGTATCTATCATTTCTCACAAATTGCAAAGACAGATTCAGTCCTAAACACTTAACTAACAAGAAAAACTCTATTTTTGTGTTTTTTTTTATATTTTTCTATTTGATTTTACAATTTTCTATTTTTTTATTTGCATTTTCATTATCTATTGAACATACACACATAATATATACAATCAGGCAGTTAACTTTGACAGTTTCTCTATATTCAAGATTAAGCTAAGGGAGGTTTCTTATCATTTTTAAATAATTAAACAACTGAATTAAACTCAAAAACCAGTTTTAAACATGATTAATAAGTCTAATTGACTCGACCAAATATTCATATCGACCTGGTAAAAAGGCTTTTGTGAATAGGTCAGCCAACTGTTTTTCATAAGATTTTACTTTTATAGGATGACCAGTTTTAATCTTCTCTGAATCTTGTTCCTCAAATATCTTAATATTCGTTTTCTCTTCATCACTCTCAGAATTCTTTTTCTTATTTTGGAATGCTCTTAGCTTTGCTTTGTTTTCAAGTGAGTGATCACGCGTGTTGAAGTTTTCTGGAAATGTGTTTGTGATGGATTCAGGCATTGGTTCATGTGTAAAACCTAAACCTGCTTTTTGTTTGTCTTTTCTCTCACTTACCAGTTGTTCTACAATTGTTTTTGACTTTTAACATTTTCAAGATCAACCTGTGTTGTAGCATGTGCTATTTTATCTTCTTCTAAATTCTTTGTCATTTCTTTAAGTTGTTTTGTAACAATTTCTAGTTCTTTCAAAGTTTTATTCCATGATGTTTGTAGAGAGAGGATCTTTTCATCAGATATTTTGTGATCGTTTTAAGTTTGTTATGCATTACTTCCTCTTGTTTGAGCTTGTCACATATTTTATATGAATAAGTTCTGTAGTACTCTACTTGTTCAAAGCAAGCTTTAGTGCACATTTTTCTCTTACTTCAACTAGAATTTCAGGATATTTTGAGAAAGAAGTCTCAGAGTCAGAAGATGAATATTCAACCTTTGGTTGATCTAACTGTTCCATTAGAGCAAGTTCTTCTGAATCCTCTTTAGGATTAGATTTATCACTCCAGTCATATCCATCTTTAATGCTAACAACTAGAGCTTTGTTTGGCTCTTCAGATGCTTTTGATTTATCATTAAGTTCTGGCATAGGAAGACACTGATAAGGCTTTTGAAATGTCTTCTGAGACTGCTGATGATATCTTTGACTTCTAGAACCTGCTTGACCATTTCCTCCTTGGTTTCTGGGAGCTTTATGATATGCAAAAAGTGTTAAATTGAAATGATTAAAACTGACTCTAAACAGACACTAAGTTAAACTCTAGACTATCTGAACTAAACTACTAACAGGCAAGTGCACCTATCGATTCTAGTAAAGCTTAAGTAAGTCCAGATATCGAACCCACGAGACTCTTAATGAATGGCATAAACTAAACTTTAGGACTTATCTACTAAACTGATTTTTATTTTATTTTTATGTTTAAGAGGGGGGTTTCTGAAGTAACTAATAAAATTAATTAACTAAAAAGAAGCTAAAGACGATAAACCAAGCACGAATGAGAACTTTAACTGAAATCAGATAATGAGAAGATACTACCTAGGCAACAATCATATAATTGGATAACTAGTCTTATATCGGTTATGGAGCTAAATGTGAGAACTGGGATCTTAAGATACTAACCTATGAGCAGCCTAGAGAACCATCAACCCTTCTCAACGGTGTCAACCACGAAACCCAATAGGATGTTAAATTACCACTTTGTGGACTTCTCTTACGATGTATCCATCTCAATAAAGTACCCAATAGACATTTTACCTTACAGCACAAACATCTCAACACACCTAAGTGCACGGGGTAACTATGGAATTTCTGACAAGACTCGGTTCACAAGTAAGTGCAAGGGAAACTAAGCTAAGCCTTTTTACAAAGAAACTAAACCTAGCAATCAAACACGCAAGGCTAACCGATAACCTCTCACTTTACAGCTTTTAAGATTAGTTGAAAATCTAGAGTACCACATTCATTCAAGTAACTCCTATGGATTACTACGATCGTTTAGCAAACCACCTAAAAACTAAGAACACAAAGTAAACAGTCAAGCAATGCACCTATTCCATGAAAGACATTCACCAAGATACACGAGGAATTAACAAGTAATTATAAGGCATAAAAGATTATCATCCACACCAAGTCAGAAAAACCAAGTTTGTAACTTTATTGATAAATCCACAAGAACGAGTTCCAAAACCGACAAGAAAACAAGTCAAACAAGAATAATCATCAAAGCCTAAGTAGAACTACAAGATTTAGCCAACAATCATATCCAAATCACTAACAAAAATCATGTATTCAAAATGTTTCAACATGAACTAGAAAGTGATTAAACTCGAAAAGGATAAACCGAATGATTCCGGTTGATTGTGTGATCCCGTAGCTTGAAACCTTCAATCCTTTTGCTCCCAAACTCCAAGATTTCTCCCAAGAAACTCTTTTTTTCGTACTCTGGCCGATCCCTCTTTTTTTCTTCATCATTAGGGTTAAAAACGACTTAATTGGGCTCAATTAAGATTTTCCTCGAAATAAAGCCCGTCGCGCCACTTGGTGGGGGAACCCCTTTTCGTTTTGATCTGTCTTTTTCCCGCAACGCGTCTGGAAGCATGGTTTTCTCTGTTTTTGATCATTTTTACATCCTTTAGCTCCAAAGCCTGTGGAAACACAAAATACTAAGTAACTAAAAAAAACAAGACAAAATCTAAACTAAATGACCCGAAAGATGTACGAAACATATACTGGAAATCAACGTATTTTGCAATACATTAAATATCCCCACACTTACCTCTTTTTCGTCCCTGAAAAAGAATTATGCTATGGAATCATAGTTAAGTTTAAATCCGGATTTCAAAGCCTAGATTACTTGATTTTCAAGCCTAGTAACGTGTCAACCGTGATTGCAAGTATATGAAACCAATTAAACCCAAACCAGCTTCCAAGTCTCTCATCATGTGCTTTATGTTCAAATGGGTCAATCAACCTAGGGTTTCATACTGAAGAGTCCACAGTTTCACCTAATCCCGCCTCAAGTTTATGAAACTAGAGGAACAATCATTTGATTTTTCCTAACCGCATTATGAGAAAACCAAAAGAATTTAAAATCAAATAATTTTTTTTTCAATTGTAATGAGCACTAGATATATTGAATTACCCAACTCAGAGGTTGTCTCAATCAAAGTCACCATCCCCGAAAGAGACCGCATAAGCTTCGGTATCTTTTTTTTTCAATTTTTTTTACCAAACTTAGCCTAGAGGTAGTTTCAACCAGAATCACCATCCCCGAGAGAAACATCATAGGCCTCGTTATCCATATCTAGCTCATATTTATTCTATTTTTCTGTTTTTTTTCTATTTTTCTTGATTAAAAATTCTTAAGGTTTTAACTTATAACAGTGTCTCTTATACTATTATTGGCGGCTTCAATTTCCTCGTTTCCTCCTAGATGAGGACCCACAAGGTATCCTGACATAATTTATTATATTAAGCTCAAAAGAAACTCTTCTACTAGCCGGGCCTAACCGCACATTACGAATCAAACAACGTGTTCAACTTATTTATCATTCTCATACCTATAATATTCAAAACCCGAACACTTAACTTTATCTATCATTTTCCATATTTATTAATGCAAACTTCTAAATCAGGGACTTTTTTTTGTTTTTTTAACTCAAATTTAAACTGAAAAAAAGTTACCCATCCCTACACTTAAATTTTGCATTGTCCCCAATGCAGGAATGGGAACCCGACTCAAACAAATAAAAACAAAAACTAAAACAAATAAGTAAAAGAAAAGAAACAAAATAAAGATAAACTGGAAAAAAAACGCCCTCCAATTCGAACATGCACAGCAAATAATTCCAAATTTTCAAACATGACCGAAAACGGCTAAACAATCTGTCAAAACATATCGCCACATCATAGCAAACATATATATAAGAAACAGAGTACCCACCTGCTGATTTCTGTCCAAGTGTCACAAAATATCAAGTACAGTACAGACCATGATCCAGTAACACATCAACAAAAGAAAACTTAACAAAAGATATAACCAGATGATCATGCTGCACTCGCATCCCCACACTTCTCCTAATCATCCTGGGGATCCCGCTGCTCTAGGGCTCTGAAAAAATCTGGAATGCTTATATTCATTACCCCCATCTTTTATCTCAATGCATCATCCTGCCTACGCTGGCCCTCTGCATGTACCCGATGACCCTCGATAATCATCACTCTCAACTCCCCGAACTGCCTATCCGTCCTCTCAGCTAGTGCCTCTAAAGTGAGTGGCACTGGGAATGGATCCCTGAGAGGATACTGGCGACCTGGCAGCTCGTGCCTCTGAAGTGGTCTCTGGAGTCTGGTAGGGATGCGAGTTCGGAGAGCCTCTGCTTTTGTTGTACCCTCTGGAGGTACTACCTGTGGCCCTGGTGTGACAGCTACCCATTCAGGTGGGTCAGTCCAAGTAATGATACCCGCCTTTCTCTAAACTGTCAGACCATAAAACTCGGGCTTCTCAGGCCCTTTCACCAACTTATGCTTTGTATACGGGCCAAACTCCCTCATCACCTGCAAATTTTCAGCCAGCTGGGTTATATACGGGCCCATATCCAACGCTGCCCGTGGACCACCTCTCCTAGGTCTGGAGAATGACCAGGCCATTACACTAGCTAGATTGGCCTCCCGGCCCCTCACCATACAGTACAAACAGAATAACTCAACCCAATTCACCTTGTTGTCACTCGACTTCCTTCCCACCAAAGTACAACCAAGGATCTTATGAATATACCTATAAACTGGATCCCGAATATCTGAGCCAACCATCTGAGCTGAGAATGGACTAGTAGCAATCGAATGCCAGAACTCGGCTAAATATGCCTCTCTCAAACAGTACTCCCTCTCAACCTTTCTCGCGCCCCTCAAACTAGTGTGAAAAGCAGGAGTCTGAACCTCCTCCTCAGTATAATAACCCGTTGCAACTGCGAACTGAGGGATGGACATCTCATGTAAAACCCTGCCGAGAGAAAAAGAGACTGCATCTGGCTCATAAAATCCACCCTCTCTGTGTCTGTAAGTGGAATGGAATTCAATGGTGAGCTCCTCGTACTGCGGCTTATCACAGGCCAAAACCCTCTTAAACCTATGACCCAACAGTCTCTCAATCCTGTCCCGCTGACCAATTGCATCTAAAAAATCCCAATCTATCACCCTCGGCACTAGCAAGTCGGTGTCAACATAAGCATCATACTTCTCCGCCTCTTTTGTTCCCAAAGCGAATTGCAGTAAAGTATGTCTGCGGAGGGTTGCAGCTGTAACAATGGTAACTTTCTCTGGCTCAGAATACTTTATCTGTCTGCCGGGTTGATCCCTCTGAGGCTGCTCCTGTTGGGCGGGTTCCTTCCTCCATCTTCTCTTTGAAGTTCCTGCTTCTGACATGCCTGAAAACATGACAAACAAAGCATAAGAACAAAGATAGACTCATGGTATATAGCTCTACCCCATCCCGGCACTTTAATTGTCCTCAATTAAATCTGAAATGTCTAATGAATGAAACCAAAGTAATCCCGTACCTGAAATTTAGAAACTGGAAGAGGTTGCAAATATCGGTTCGAGACGTTAAACTTCCCTTAAGAGAAAGGGAGTTACCATTTAAAAACATGTGTGAATTCACCTCAATTTTCAGATATCAAACAAGATGCCTATCAACATTCACCCAATGAATAGTATTCACTAAAGCACATGTCAATCATGAGGCAAAATTCGATGAGAGTGCAATGGCTACCGAGACCCAAACAGGATGTTCGTGGTAGTAATCTCACATAACAACCCATGTTTTTAGAAAACCAATCATGACTAGTAAGGTATAATACTCCATTCCAAAATCACTAACTAGCATGTTATAGACATGAATTCCTGCATATGGCATTGCCTAGCCCACAATCACGAACAAGTTCCAACTAAAATCCTAAAATCGACCGAAAATGAATGTAAACATTGAACTAGATACAAAAAATAAAGATGAAAAACAAGAATATACAAAAAAGACGAGATTCATACCTGTTTTGAGAATGCGAATTCAAATGAAAGTTAAAAGTTGTGAACTTGGACACAAACTGAACCGGGATCAGGAGAGTTTTTGGTGTTTGGACCAAATAGATGAAATGTGGCCGGATTTCGGGTAGAAAGTGGTGGTTTGGTGGTGGTGGCCGCGTGGTGTGGGGGTGTAGGTGATGGTGGCCGTAGGTGGGTGGTGTGGTCGCGTGGTGTGGGGGATGTAGGTGATGGTGCGGGGTGGAGTGACGGGGGTGGGTAGCGGTGTTATTGGAAGTGGAATGGAGGTTTGGAGGGTTAGGTCTTCAATTTGGGGGTGAAAAGATTTTAAACCCGACTGGAGCATCGTAGCGCCACGCGACCAAATCCATTCATACCATCGCGTGGCGGTAGGGTATGTAATTTCCAGAAAGTTTGTTGATTTTCATGCTCAATACTTAGAAAAATTTTAAGGTTTTTAATCCAAACCTCACCAAAAACCATTTTAAGCCAAAATTTACCCAATAACTTACCTGGGGCCCGGTTTTTCCATGTTTTCCACTTCTATTCGAGTACGAATCCTTGTAAAAATGACCAAAACACAAAACACACAAACCGGAAAAAAATAAAATAATAAAATAATAAAAACTACCGAAAATACCAAAATAAACAAAAGCATGAACTAGAAGACTATACAAACTCTACACTTGGGAACTCGCCCAAGATCTCTATTCGCTCATTTTCGGGGGAGTTTCGAGAGGAATAACCTCCTCCTCACTCGAATCCAATGGTCCTACAAGGTAGTGCTTTAATCGTTGACCATTAACCTTCCAAGTACTCCTTGTTTCTTCATTCTCCAACTCAACTGCACCATGAGGAAATACTTCTTTCACCATGTAAGGTCCTGACCACTTTGATTTTAATTTCCCACCAAACAACTTCAAATGGGAATTGTAGAGCAGAACCTTATCACCTGCCTTAAACTCTTTAACCCTTTCAGCCTTTTATCATGATAGGCTTTTGTTTTCTCCTTGATACTCAAAGAACGAGCATAGGTCGCATCCCTAAGTTCCTCCAACTCGTGAATTTGGAAGAATCTTCTTTTTGCCGCTTCCGATAGGTCAAGGTTAACCTCTTTTAGGGCCCATAAGGCTCGATGTTCTAACTCTACGGGAAGATGACACGCTTTTCCATATACGATCATGAATGGTGTTGTACCCAAAGGTGTTTTGTAGGCAGTTCTAAATGCCCATAGCGCATCATCTAACTTGTTGGACCAATCCTTCCGACTACTCCCACGGTTTTCTCAAGGATTCTCTTAACTCCTCAGTTGGCATTCTCCACTTGACCACTGGTTTGTGGATGGTAAGCGGTGGATAAACGATGAGTGACACCGTAACGTTCTAATGTCTTTTCCAGAATAGTGTTACAGAAATGCGTGCCTGGTCACTTATAAGAGCTATAGGAGTGCCAAACCTAGTGAATAGCTTCTTCAAGAATCTCACTACCACTCGGGCATCGTTAGTAGGCAAGGCTTGAGGCTCCACCCATTTTGAGACATAGTCTATGGCCATAGGGATGTACCAATTCCCTTTTGACAAAGGGAATGGTCCCATGAAATCGATTCCCCACACATCAAAAACCTCAACAACCTGAATGGGATTTTGGGGCATCTCATCCCTAGATGAGGTATTACCTGTCCGCTGACAAGCATCACAAGTTTTAATGAACTCAAGGGCATCCTTCACAACAGAAGGCCAGTAAAAACCGTAGTCAAAAACTTTTTGTGCGGTGATATGATGACTATAATGACCTCCGGTTAGACCCGCATGACAACGTTCAAAAATCTCTTTTCCCTCTTCTCGAGGGACACATCTCCTCAACACTCTATCTCCTCCTACACGGTACAGGAATGGGTCATCCCACACATATCTTCCCGTATCTCTCAAGAACTTCTTTCTTTGTTGAGCATTTAACCCCTCTACTAACACTCCATGAGCAAGGTAATTAGCCAAATCACTAAACCATGGCATAGCTTACTTCTCTTCCTCCAAAAGTCAACTGATTCGTGAGGGAATCTATCTCCAATTTCCTCCTCATGAATCTCCTCTCTACTCGGGTCCTCTAACCTTGAAAGATGATCGGCCGCGACGTTATCTGCTCCCTTCTTGTCCTTAATTTCAATTTCAAACTCAGAAAGCAAAAGAATCCACCAAATTAAACGAGGTTTGGCATCTTTCTTGGAGAATAAATATCGTAATGCCAAGTGATCGGTGAAAACGGTCGTCTTAGAAAGCACGAGGTATGAACGGAATTTATCAAAGGAGAAAACCACCGCTAGAAGCTCTTTTTCTGTGGTAGTGTAGTTCTCTTATGCAGCATTCAGAGTCTTACTAGCATAGTAAATGGGATGAAAGTGTTTATCCCGCCTTTGACCGAGGACTGCCGTGACTGCGTAATCACTTGCGACACACATGAGTTCAAAAGGCAAACTCCAGTCGGCGGAAACAAGAATAGGAGCACTCACCAACTGCTCCTTTAAAAATACGAACGCCTTAAGACATTCCTCATCAAATACAAAAGGGACGTCCTTCTCAAGAAGATGAGTCATGGGTCGTGTGATCTTTGAAAAATCCTTGATGAAATGCCTATAGAAACCCTTATGGCCTAGAAAACTTCTAATGGATTTGACACTAGTGGGTGGTGGGAGTCTACTAATGGTGTCTATCTTAGCCCTATCAACCTCTATCCCATCTCTCGAAATCTTGTGCCCTAGCACAATCCCCTCAGTCACCATGAAGTGGCACTTTTCCCAATTGAGCATAAGCTTCGTCTCGGTGCATATCTTTAGCATCCTCTCCAAATTAAGTAAAGACTGATCAAATGAGCTACCATAAACTGAAAAATCATACATGAAAACCTCCATGGATGATTCAATCATATACTGAAAGATAGTTACCATGCAACGCTGACAAGTGGCCAGAGCGTTACACAACCCGAATGGCATCCGATGATACGCATAAGTGCCATATGGGCACGTGAAAATGGTCTTCTCCTGATCCTCAAGTGCAATGGGAATCTGGAAGTAACCTAAAAAGCCATCTAAGAAGCAATAAAACTGCTGACCCACTAACCGCTCAAGCATCTGATCAATGAAAAGAAGAGGAAATGGTCTTTTCTGATGGCATCATTCAGTCTCCTGTAATCTATGCACATGCGCTAACCAGCGACCGACGAGTGGGTATGAGCTCGTTATTCTCATTTGTGATCACTGTCATCCCTCCTTTCTTGGGGACAACCTGAGTTGGGCTCACCCAAGTGGAATCAGAATAGGATAGATTAAGCCTGCATCCATCAACTTCAACACTTCTTTCTTCAAACCTCTTGCATATTTGGATTTAAACGTCTCTGAGGCTGGACCACAGGCTTATACTCATCCTCCATGAGTATCCTATGGGTGCAATAAGCTGGGCTAATGCCCTGAATGTCCTGCAACCTCCAAGCAATGGCTTGTTTATGTGTCCTCAACACTTAAGCAACCTGTTCTTCTCCTCCTCGATAAATTTGGATGATAATGATGGGCAATATGCATCCTCTCCAAGGTAGGCATACTCTAGATGGAAGGTAAACCTTAAGCTTTAAGATGGGTGGTGTTTCTAAGGAAGATTTCTTACTCTCATCACGAATCTCACTAATCTCTATCGCTCGGGGAAAGCGGCGCCTTCTGCCTCAAAACTAGGCTCCTCTACTTCATCTTCAGCAAGCAGATCGGAACCACAGATGTATAGAGACAAGCGGTTTACACAAGATGTCACAATTAATCATGCACAAATGCTTCGGTATGGCGGCCGCTAAGCTTCGCAGGTTACAATTAGGTCAACATTCCTTATATAAAGGAATGTGACGTCTGCTGATGTCACTTGATAGTGACATCTAACAGAATTATTACAAACAACTGAAAGTAAGCAAACTACTGAGAATGTTCACAACAACTGAGAACATCTCAGAGTATGCTAAGTACAAGATGAAACTAAAACTACTGAAACTACAAGTACTGATTACAAGAAACATAAAACTACTGATTACAAAAGAACTGAAAGGAAATATAACTACTGAAAGGAAACCATCACAACTACTGAAGAGGTCTTCTTCAGCTGTTGTGACAACATCTGAAACTTGGTCTTCAGTCTTTGTCTTCAGCTTTTGTCTTCAGACTTTGTCTTCAGTTCTTTAGCTTCAGACTTTGTCTTCAGCTTTTTCACTTCAGACTTTGTCTTCAGCTCTTTCACTTCAGACTTTGTCTTCAGACCTTGTTATCAGTTGATGTCTTCAGCTGTTGCAGACTACTTCAGTTGTTGTAATGTCTGTGGGACTTAAAGGTTTTTCTGATCAGGCTCATTGGTTCTTTTGGTCCAACAAACTCCCCCTGAACCAATGCAGCCAAAACCTTTAAGCTTATTGAGGTCCCACTTATTCTTGGCAGAAATACTCTCTTGATCAGCTTCAGAGATATCAGATAAGCACAGGCCAGGGAACAGGTTTCAGTAGATGTGAATGTCAAAGGATGGAAGGGAACTCTGTCTTGGGGAACTGGACACAGAGCTGTTATCCCAACCATGAAACCTACTTCCCATTGATGAGTCTATAAGACTCTCTGACGTAGGCCTCAAGGAGAACAACTTGTTCCTCCTTAGTGAGTTCTTCTGCTTCTCCTTCGAAGAAGAACTCTGGGCCATAGTACTCTGATAGGTACTTTACTGTCTTTCCATTTTTCAACTCAACAGTTGTTATCTCTCTGTAAGCAAATTCATCTGGGTGAGTCCCTTCTAATAACAACTGGAGTTCATTTTTCTTGATCTCTTCAAGCCTCTTGTATAACAACCCCTTCTTGACCATTTTGTTCTCCATTAGAGTTTGAGGGGTCATCTTTGACTTGTAGGCTCTCTTGAAGTCTTCAAGTATCTCCCAGGGTGAGACTACAATGGCCAACATAATAACAGCATCTATGGTCTTTCTCACTTGGCCATTGTATCTACTTGGTATGGATTTCTTATGAATTCTAGAACTAACCCTGGGGTCTGGCCAAATCCTTACTCTCTCCTTTTGATATTGAAAGGTATGCCTGAGAGCATACAGCCTTTGAGCGTGTTTCTTCATGGCTTGTATAGATGATGACTGAGGAAACTCTTTGTCAACCATCTTCAAAAGTTGCTCATCGTGCTGTTTCTGCTGTTCTTCTTCTTCAATCTTAACTTTCACCATTTGCCTCTGAAAGTCTGGTGTGATCATTTGTTGACTTCTGGGCTCAGGTATTTTTAGAACAGCAGAGATTGGCAGACTGTCTTCTTCATCATCTTCTTCTTCTTCTTCTTCCATCCTCAACACCCTTCTCCTCCTTCTGGGTGCATCATTGGATGTGGTTTGAGGTGGTTTTTGGGGTAAGGGAGTTGGTTTTGAGGGTTGAGTTGGTTTAAGTTTAGGTTTAGGGATTGGTTTGGAGAGTTGTGGGGTTGGTTGTTTTTGAGTGGGAGTTTGGGAAGGCTGATCTAGCATTTTTGTGGTAAGTTTGGCTTTGGAAAGCTTGGCCATATCAGTTCTCTTCCCAGCACCTGCTTCATCTAAGGCTTCGATAATCAACCCCTTATTGAATGCTTCAGAAGCACAGATTCTGGTGGTTATTGCCAGAATACTGTCTCTGGTCCATGATTTAATCTCAATTAATGATCTTCCCAAGTATTTTGCAATAAACCTGATCATTATCTCCAACCTCTCCCTTTCCATCACACTGTAACTGGCCCATCTCTCTTGTATCTCTTTAATCTCCAGCCTTCTGATCTCAGTGTCTAATGTAGCTGTATCAAAGCCCTGTCTGAAGAGTTGGTCTATTATTCTGTCCATTGATCTGCTGTGAGCTTCATCAGCTTCTTTAACCAGATCTTCCAATGATTTCTCTTCATCAGGCTTTTGAGTTTCAGCACTTTTCTTTCTCTTGTATGTGATCAGCTGTTTTTCCTTTTCTAACTCCTTTTCTTTCTCTTGTTGTTTCTCATCTTCCACTCTCTTTCTCTTTCTTTCTTTCACTGCCTTAGACTCCCCCTTTTTGGGTGCATTGGGTTCAGGGGTTTGAATGGCAGAAAGCTTCTTTTGCACAGCATCATCAACAAGTGTTTGTAGATTTGAGGAGATCCTCTCATCAATGGCTTTATGCACAATCTCATTGATGATGGGAGTGATGAGAGGTAAGGAATGTTGAAAGGTAGCAACCATCTGCTCAGAGGGGTTCTGTCCCTGAGAGGTGGTGCCAAAAGCAGTGGCTGGTGGCTCAGTTGAGTGTAGTGGCTGAGTGTTTGGTGAACCTTCAGATGAAGGTGCCATCTGTGGGTTTATTGGGGCAGATGGACTTTGATCCTGAGACATTTTGGCAAGCAGTTCTTTGAGTCTGCTCACCTCAGCCTCAAGGATTGTGTTATGGGCTAAGACATCGAAGAAAAAGCCCAGGTCATCATCAGTCTTTGCTGAATCACCTGACCTCCTGATTGAATCAGGATGTACATGCCCTGAGTGTAGATCAGTTGTAGCATGTGCCCCTTGTTCTTGGTTCTGGGGACTTCCTGCCTCAGGACTGAGTCCTTCATCGGCAGTTGCCTCTGGTGAGGTCTTAGAGATGTTACCAACTGCATCCTGTTCATTTGCTGAATCAGTAGAAGTGGCAGCCTCACCAGATGTTCTAACCTCCTCCTCTACACGGGGAGATTGAACATTATAACCCCTGTGCTGTGGGTTATCAGCAGCATTTTGGTCCTCTTCCTCAGCTGTTGAGGTTCTCCCCATTGTAATTGGTTTCTGGGGAGGAGGAGAGGAATGCAGCTGACTCAGCACTTGTGCAACTATAATGGTTGGGCTTTGAGGGGCGGTTGCATTTGGAGATAGGTTTGAAGCAGATTGCACCCGGGGTGACTGGTGCTCTTCAATGGTAACCTTCTCAATTGAGATAGGTTCCAGCATTGTGGTATCCCCAATTATGGTTGCATCAGGATCCTGTTGAGAGGATGCCTGAGCGGCTAGGGCTGGTGGAGTCTTTGACACTACTGGGGGGTTAGAACCAGTAAGTGTTTCCTGTATTGGTGGTACAGGGGCATCCTCAGGGGACTCATCTCCCTGAGTAGCCTTTTTGGGCTTTTTGGTGTTGGGTTTGGTGGGGACTTTGGATCTGGAAGTGGAGGCTGTGGGTTCCCGCTGCTTGGGTTTTAGCAGCCGGGCAGCCCCTTTCAGTGTAGGGTCAGAGTTGTGCCTGGAGTATACTTCAGGCAATACAGCCGGAGCAGGGACTCCAAGGCCAACAAGGCCGTCTGATTTTAGCTGATTTAAAATTATGGCCATGAGAAACCTGGGATATAATATCCATCTGTTTGCCACAGGTTTCAAAGCCAGATCCTTTAGTTCCATGAAAACTATCTCAGAAAAATTTAGATTTTGTCGTTCAAAGATAGAGTATAATACCTGTTGCCATCGGGAGGACATCTGATCCCATGAGGAGGTTTTTGATGCAAGGCAGACATTCACCATGTGGAATATAAGACGTTCAGCATCATGGAAGTGCTTCTTCAGAATGGTGGTAGCACTTAAGTCTCCTTCATACCCGTTATTGATGAAAGACATATCAGTTGTGCCTTTCGGGTATTCTGTGACACAGGTGGCATCATGTAGATTTAGGGTTTGTCGAATGATGTCTGGAGTGATGACCACCTGTTTCTGGTTAACCAACGACTGGAGAGTGATTTGGCTATCATTCTCACCAGTTTGCACAGAGACGTTGGTCCAGAATTGGCTTAGGGAATCGGGGTATATGGTAGGATTCAGAAGAAAAGCGGTTCGGTACTGGGAATCTACCATAAGATCGATGGCATTATCAAATTTGTTCCAAAAGGCCGATTTCGAGAGGTAGGCAACACAGTTGTGTCTGGGTTTGAGTTTCATGGTCGCCATTGTTGAGAGAGTGAAGGACATAAAACGGCTAATGAAACGTTTGAAAGTAGGTTTAGGTATTTATAGGGTAAGAAAAGGCTGATATAAAACGACTGAAAGTGTTGGTGCTGTCATCAGTTGTTTGAAAACAACTGAAGACCTGGTTTTAACTTTCAGAAGTTGTAACAACTGAAGACTTGGTATTAGTCATCAGTAGTTGTGAAACTACTGAAGACATGGTTTTGGCTTCAGGTGTTGTAAACAACTGAAGATTTGGTGTTAGTCATCAGTAGTTGTAAAACTACTGAAGACATGGTTTTGGCTTCAGTTGTATGAAGTGAAACAGCAGTTGTAGAAACAACTGAAGAGAAAAGTTTCTCATCAGCTGTTGTCGTCAATTCTTAGCTCATCAGCTGTTTCATTCTGACCTCAACACTTATCAGACTTTTTGTCTGATTTTCAGACGTTTCATTGGTCATCAGTACTTATCTGTTATACTGACATCAGTAGTTGTAACTACATCAGTAGTTGTAACCACATCAGTTCTTTTCAACAGATAGAGTACTTCAGTACTTTTAAGTAATTTAGTCTTCAGTAGTTATGAAAACTACTGAGGATAAAAGAACTTATCAGTACTTATTTGTGACAATAGTATACGAATGCTCATCAGTACTTGTTGACTGAGATCATCAGTAGTTGTCACTTATTCTAGCTGCAGCATACCAAGCCTTAACACTAGGTTTTGGAAAGTTGAACTGTCCAAAGGCTTAGTAAATATGTCTGCAAGCTCATCAGCACTAGGAACAAACTTTGGATCAATCAGACCTTTTTCAAAACAATCCCTAATAAAATGGTGTCTGATCTCAATATGTTTGGTCCTAGAGTGCTGGACTGGATTCTTGACAATACAAAGAGCTGAAGCACTATCCATTAGTAATGGAGTCTTAGTCTCTGTAATGCCATAATCCAATAATTGATTCTGAAGCCAGAGTACCTGAGATGTACAACTTGCAGCAGCAATGTACTCGGCTTCAGCAGTGGATGTAGCAACAGATGTTTGTTTCTTACTCTGCCAAGAAACCAAACAGTTGCCTAGGAATTGACATCCACCAGAAGTTGATTTTCTAGTTAATTTACACCCTGCATAGTCACTATCAGAAAAAGCAACTAATTTGCAAGAGTGCCCAGTGGAATACCAAAGACCTAGAGATTGAGTACCTTGCAGATATCTAAAGATCCTCTTGACTGCAATCAAATGAGACTCTTTAGGAGCAGCCTGAAATCTAGCACAAACACAAGTTGCAAACATAATATCTGGTCTAGAAGCTGTTAAGTACATCAAGGACCCAATCATACATCTGTAAAGTGTTTCATCAACAGCTTTACCTTTCTGATCTGCATCCAGTTGTGTGGTGCTGCACATGGGAGTAGAACAGGGCTTACAGTTTTGTAAATCAAACTTTTCCAAAAGACTCTTTGTGTATTTTGACTGATGAATGAAAGTTCCATCAGCCTTTTGTTTGATTTGCAAACCTAGAAAGAACTGTAATTCTCCCATGGCACTCATTTCGAATTTTTGTTGCATCAACTTTGTAAATGCATCACACAACTGTGGATCAGAGGATGCAAAAATAATATCATCAACATAAATTTGAACAAGGAGCTTATGCTGACCCACTTTCTTAATGAACAAAGTTTTATCTATGGAGCCTCTAGTGAAATTATTCTGAAGAAGAAAATTTGACAGTGTTTCATACCAGGCTCTAGGAGCTTGTTTCAACCCATAAAGAGCCTTATCAAGTTTATACACCCAATCAGGATGTTTATTATCCTCAAAACCTGGTGGTTGACACACATAAACCTCTTCTTTTATTTTACCATATAAAAATGCACTTTTGACATCCATTTGAAAAACTTTAAGATTGTGGAATGCAGCATAGGCTAAGAACAATCTAATTGCCTCCAGTCTGGCTACAGGGGCAAAGGTTTCATCATAATCAATACCTTCTTCTTGTGAAAACCCCTGGACAACCAGTCTGGCCTTGTTCTTGACAATTTGCCCATTTTCATCTGTTTTATTCCTAAACACCCATTTAGTGCCTATTGCACACTTACCTGGGGGTAGAGGAACCAGTTCCCACACTTGCTGCTTTTTGAACTGAAGAAGCTCAAGCTGCATGGCATCAACCCATCCATTGTCTCTTAATGCAATATGATAGTTCTTTGGCTCTTGCTGACTGATGAAGAGAGCATAGAAGCAGAAGTTGGACAATTGACTTCTAGTTGAGACACCAGCATTGATATCACCAATGATTTGAGACATTGGGTGATTCTTCAGCTCTTGGTACACTATGAGATCTGTGCAAGTGTTTGTAGCACGCTCAGCAGCAACAGATGTTGATCCAGATTCTTGAAACCAAGTATTAGATGGCAAGTCAAATGAAGTAGAGGATTCAGAAATCTCATCAGCATTTGTTGTGGATGGTGCTACTGAAGCTACAGGAACATCAAGTTTAGTAGACTCAGGCAGTTGATCACTAAACTTGAATAGGTGAGTACTGGGATCATCATCAACATCAGTACCACCAGATGGATGACTAGCTGCAGAAGGTGATGAATTCACATGATCTGCAACAGCTGGAGGCTGATAAGGAACATATTGCAGTATGTCCAGATCAAACAACTCCACAGGGTTTTGTGGGATTTTGTCCTTAGGAGATTCATTGAACTTCACATGCAAGGTTTCTTCAACCATCTTTGTTCTGCAGTTGAACACTCTGTAAGCCTTGCAAGTGGATGAATACCCAACAAAATACCCTGCATCCACCTTAGAATCAAACTTTTGGAGTTGATCCTTTGTGTTGAGAATGTAACAAGGACACCCAAATGCTCTGAAGAATGAAATTAGAGGAGCCAAATGATGTAGAACTTCATAAGGAGTCTTCATCAACCTCTGATTCACTAAAGCTCTATTTTGCACATAGCATGCTGTGTTGACAGCTTCAGCCCAAAAGGTCAGTGGCAAACCAGAGTCAGCCAACATGGACCTTGCAGCTTCAATTAGGGTCCTGTTCTTTCTCTCCACTACTCCATTTTGTTCTGGAGTCCTTGGGATGCTATACTGCCTCTTGATTCCTTTTGAAAGGTAGAAATCATCAAGTGTATGGTTTCTAAATTCAGTTCCATTATCACTTCTTATACACTTGACTGATAGGGAATACTGCTTCTCAACATACAACACAAAGTTAATAATTGTCTGAGCAGCCTCATCCTTTGAATGCAAGAAGAAGGTCCATACAAATCTGGAGTAATCATCCACAATTACCAGACAGTATTTCTTCTTTGCCATGCTCATTACTCTCACAGGACCAAAGAGATCCATGTGCAGTAATTGCAAGCAGGCAGTGGACTTTGGTTCTTCTATAGGAGGGAATGAAACTTTGTGTTGTTTTCCTTTTAAACAAGCAGTGCAGGTTTCATCACAGTGGAACTCCTTTATTGGTAGACCTCTCACTAAACTATTGTGGATCAGCTGATTCATGTTTTTGAGATTAACATGACCCAGCCTTCTATGCCACAGTTTAGATTCCTGAGGAGAGGCCTTGGAGAACAGGCAAGGATGACCTTTTAAATCAATCTTCTTTGACAAATCCAAGGCATATACTCTTCCTATCCTGTTGGCCTTCAGGAGAGTATGTTCATCCAATACCTTGTCAATCAGCCTCAGAACTTTGGAAGACAGAATCCGGCAGTTCTGGCTTGTGAAAAGTGCAACATGCCCTTTATCACACATCTGACTGACACTCAGTAGATTATACTTGAGATTCTCCACATGGTTAACATCATCAAATCTGATTTCTCCATTTGACACAAATCCTTTCCCGATGATGTAACCCTTAGCATCATTTCCAAATGAGACAAATCCCTTCTTTCCTTGAGAGTAGTCATTAAGAAGAGAACTGCTCCCAGTCATATGCATAGATCCTCCACTGTCTACATACCAGATGCTTCTTTGGCATGCTGAAGAACCCTGCATTTATCATAAGAAACTAGTTAGCTTTAGAGACCCAAACCTTTTTGGTTTTGGGTCTGTTTTCATCAACAGATTTAACCATAACTTGTTTCTCATGATTAACAGCTGATGAAGGTGGAGATGGTGCTGAAATGGATTTCTTAGATTTGGGCTTGGATTTCCTTTTCAGTGGTTTGATCACAGGTGCATCTAGTTGGTTAACTCTCCCCAACAAATGCTGAACCATCATAACAAGTTGTGTCTGATTTGTTGCTAAAGCCTTCAGCTCATTTGACACATCAGTACTTGTTTTTGATGAGTTCCTGTGACCCACCATTTCCTCCTTCTTGAAATTCACAGACTTAGTCTGATGTTTATCATGAGGAACACTATCAGCTGTTTTCTGATAAACCCCATCCTTCTTTTTGGATTTTGGTGAGGCCTTGGGTTTATCAGTTTGAGATGACTGTGGTACAAACTTGGTCTCAAACTCATTTTTCATTTTATTAATCTCTTCTTTAATGAGCTTATCTCTGTTGAGTTTGGAACCCTTTTTGTACCAGCATTCATCAGATAGATGATTGAATTTACCACATATTTCACATGGCTTATTCTTCATCTTGGATTGATCAACTGCTGAAGTGGAAACTACTGAAGGTGTGATCTTCAGTACTTTCCTCCTTTCAGTACTTGTGTTAAGTACTGAAGGATCGGTAACAACTGAAGACTTGTTCTTCAGCTGTTCTCTATCCGTCCTGAAAGACCGTATGATAGATTCCTCAGCAGTTGTTAATCCTTTTATTTCAGCAGATTTGAAATGCTTTTCAGATGTTGTGACTTGCCCTTCAGTACTTGGAGTACTTTGAGGGACAACATCTGAATTGCTCAGCTTCATGTGTTTATCAGCATTTAAACCATCAGGCAATTGATTTGCTGAGATCTTAACACTGACTTCATCCTCTAATTTTGTATTATCATTTGAGGATGAATCACATGATGATGTGGTTTGGAAATTACTTTCACCTTCAGATTTTACTATTGATTTTGAAGTAAAATCAGTAGGTGGTGCAGTATGATTGTAACCTATTCCAAACTTCACATTTGAAGCTGTTTGCTTGCTGAGAAGCATTTCAAATCCCTTGCAGGATGTTACCCAGCGGTCACACTCAACTTGGGTAGCTGCAAGTGTCTCTTTGAGACTTCTGTGGTTCTCAAGTATGACCTCTACCTTAGCCTTTTCATCATTAAGTTGGCATTTAAGCTTGTAAATCTCATCATCTTTGTCATTAAGAGCAGACTCATACTCAGCTTTTCTTTTGGAAATAGTTTTCTCAAGCTCAAGATTTTGATTGATTAAAGCTACATTTGCCTCTCTAATAGAGACAAAGGCAGCTATGCATGATTCAGAACATAACTTGGCTTTAGCCTCAGAAGATACCTGGGTTACCTGTGAAGATGATGCATTGGAGCAGGAACCCTCAGTAGACTCCAGGGCCATGAGAGCAAGATTCCCAAAAGGATGTTCACCACCATGTTGACCAGCACCAGCAAATAATTGCTCATTGAAACCAGAAAGATCATCTGGTAAGCTGCTCCAGTCAACAACTCCTGGTGTGAAGAAGCTGTGATGAGGTTGAGATTGTGATGGAGATGGTTGAGGCTCAGGTAGGGCTTGAGGTTGTTGTGCTATAGGAACTTGAACTGGATTTGGCTGTGGCATGTAATAGCAGGGATATGGATATGGCATTGGACCCTGAGGGACAAAATATGCAGGAGATTGAGGTTGTGAGTGATGACCAGAACTAGCAGGATGTTGCCCTTTGTTTTGTGAACTATTGCTTGGAAAGGTCACAAAGGGTGCAGAGGAGTTAGATCCAGTTGATCTACACTCTCTTGCAAAGTGCCCAAGCCTGTGGCATTTGTGACACCTCAACTTACTCTTGTCAAAACCAACTTTGGTTTTGCCAGAGAGTCCTGGAAATTTCCTACCAGTTCTCTTGTAGAACTTTTGAGATCTGATATTGATCAAGGCCATTTGGCTCAAAATATCCATCTCTTCTAAATCATCATCAGCAATACCCATCAAATCATCCATGATAAAGCATAAATTATCACTATTACACCCAGAATGACTGTCAACACCAACAAATGCATGATCAGAACTGTTTGAAGAGAAATCTATATGCTCATCATAATGGCTTTCTGATCCAGCATATTCTGACTCATGACCGACCAAGGCAGTGTTCCCTGGTACAAAGTCATCAGTGAGCTTTCCTGATGATGCCAGTTTCCTTTTCTGCTCTATCTCTCTTTCAAATGTAAGCAGTTTCCCATGGAGTTGGGTGAGAGATAGGCTATCCAGATTTGCACTGGAGCGTAGGACAATGGTGTATGTGTCCCATCTCTCAGGCAGTGATCTGAGGAATCTGTTGTTCATCTGGCTGTTAGTATACTCATGCTTGACCATTTTCAGCTCAGAGATCAAGCAGGAGAAACGCTCAAACTGTTGAGTCAGTGTCTCACCCTTCCTATGAGAGAATGTCTCATATTGTTGGGCGAGGATTTCTCTGTTGTTTGCTAAGACCTCATCAGTTCCTCCGAATTGTTCCTTCAAAGCATTCCAGAGGTCATGAGCAGTTTCATGATGCATAAGCCCAGAATAGATTTCATTAGGCAGTGCCATGGCCAGAATTCCATGGGCTTTAGCATCAATCTCAAACAGTTTACGATCTTCATCTGAGTATTGCTCCTTCTTCTTCGGAACCATTTGGTTGGTCTCCGGATTGTTCACCATAGGCTTGTGTGGACCGTGAACCACAGATGTCCAACAACCTGAACTGTTAACAGACAGGTGATGGAGCATTCTTCGTTGCCATATGTTATACTCACTCCTAACCAGCATCGGAGGCTTGGTTGAGGAGCCAGTATTGTGAGGGTCATTAGATGGAGTAGTCATTCTCAGATTCAAACCAATTCAATCAAGTTTCAACAGATTTAGCACAAAAACACAACAAACTCAATATGAACCAAGAAGAAACTCAAATTGAATAACCAGAAGCAGCAGAAGATCAATCTCTATAACCAATTCTTGCAAATATGCTAATTCGATCAAACTTTAGATATCGAAATAGCAGTTTCAATGATCAATTGTTAAACCGATCAATGATTAACCTGCTCTGATACCATTTGACAGGATCAGTGATCTAAGTTTGATCAATTAGAGTTGAATCGCAGCGGAATTAGAACAAGAATTAGACAAATATAGCAAGAACACAATAGATATTCAATGGAACAGTACACGGTTATAGAGAAAGAGGGTTTTCTGCAAAAGGGATAATATCATTCATGCACAAATGCTTCGGTATGGCGGCCGCTAAGCTTCGCAGGTTACAATTAGGTCAACATTCCTTATATAAAGGAATGTGACGTCTGCTGATGTCACTTGATAGTGACATCTAACAGAATTATTACAAACAACTGAAAGTAAGCAAACTACTGAGAATGTTCACAACAACTGAGAACATCTCAGAGTATGCTAAGTACAAGATGAAACTAAAACTACTGAAACTACAAGTACTGATTACAAGAAACATAAAACTACTGATTACAAAAGAACTGAAAGGAAAATATAACTACTGAAAGGAAACCATCACAACTACTGAAGAGGTCTTCTTCAGCTGTTGTGACAACATCTGAAACTTGGTCTTCAGTCTTTGTCTTCAGCTTTTGTCTTCAGACTTTGTCTTCAGTTCTTTAGCTTCAGACTTTGTCTTCAGCTTTTTCACTTCAGACTTTGTCTTCAGCTCTTTCACTTCAGACTTTGTCTTCAGACCTTGTTATCAGTTGATGTCTTCAGCTGTTGCAGACTACTTCAGTTGTTGTAATGTCTGTGGGACTTAAAGGTTTTTCTGATCAGGCTCATTGGTTCTTTTGGTCCAAAAACACGAGATATAAACGAATTTACTAGGTAAACAGAATTGGAGGGGCCACTGAAATCGTCTTGACTATCAGGATGTCGCATGGATTTTAAAATCTCAAAGGTGATGTTTTCATCCCCGACTGTAAGAGTGATTTTACCATCAAATACATCAATGATGGCCGTTGCGGTGTTAAGAAACGAACGACCAAGAATGATATGAACTTTTTCATCAGCCTCCATGTCAAGAACAACAAAATCCACAGGAAACACGAATCTATCTACTTTCACCAACAAGTTCTCAATGATACCCCATGGATATTTGACTGATCGGTCAGCAAGTGAGAGTGTCATGCGTGTAGGTGTCAGATCTCCCACATTCAGCTTCTCATAAAGAGAGTATGGCATCAGGTTGATGCTAGCCCCGAGATAAGCCAATGCTCAACTTTGAGTGTTACTACCAAACAAACATAGTGAAAGTACCCGGGTCCGTCAGCTTCTCTGGTAGCTTATTCAGAACTACAGCAGAACACCCTCCTGTCAAAGGGTTGTTAGACAGTTCACCCAACCTGTCCTTATGTTTCAGAAGGTCTTTTAGGAATTTGGCACATTTGGGCATATGCTGAAGGGCCTCAATGAAGGGAAGATTTATCTTCAGCTGCTTAAATATGTCTAGAAAGTGCCGATACTCCTTTGCGTATTTCTTATTAGCAAGGCGAGCGGGGTATGGGACACGAAAACGATCAATATCGGGAGAAGGCCTAAATGAAGACGGTTTTTTAGTTTCCAATTTCTCTAACTGAGGCCCACTGGTCGGTGCGATACTTGCTGGGACTCGTCTCAGGTGCACCCCTCCAGGAGCCTCCATCTTAATTTCCTCGTCAGCCGGTTCCTCTTCCTCTATGACATCTGGTGACTTAACTACCTCTCCTCCTCTACCACTACGAGTGGTGACTGCGTTCAGTTGGGCATTTGGATTAGGTTGAGTGCTACCCGAAAACTGGCCCTGGGGCCTCTCATCCAAACGCCTAGCAATATCACCAACAGAACGCTGAAGATCAAGGAAAGCTAACTGTTGATTTTTAAGTAGGATATCATGCACAACAAGTGTTTTTTGTGTGGTAGCATCCTTAACAACTAATTGTGACAGCAACTCCTCTATCTTATCCAACTTATCTCCACTACCCCTTACGGCACTATTCCCTGAATTCCCACTAGAAGACGATCCCTGCCCTTGGTTCTGATTATAATTTGAGTGGAAACTAGGGGGATTACCGAAAGAACGCCAGTGAGAACTTGAATTATTTCACCACCTAGAGTTGTATGGGGTATTGAATGGATTCTTGGGACCTCTGTTTTGACCCCCTATAAATCTACCTGCTCCTGACCGATCAAAGGGCATTCAGAAGTATCATGCCCCCCTCTACACAACTCACACTTGTCTACCTTCCTCTTCAACTCCTTAACCTCCTTCACTAAACTCTCCAGAGCAGCAGCCACACTAGTATCCACTGTGACATGGTGAATTCCTCCGGATGAGGAACTAGTGGCAAGAGTAGATTTCCTGTTGGCAGACAGTTGCTCATACTCTGCTTGAGCAAAACTCTCGAACATTTCATTACATTCAGTCACATCTTTCTTACCCATGAAGTGGCCTCCTGTGGAAGTGTCAAAACGCTCATGAGCTTTATAAGTCAGGCCATTGTAGAATTTCTCTACAAGTGCCCAGTTAGAGAGGCCATGTTGGGAGCAACAGCTGAGTAGATTTTGGAAAAGCTCCCAAGCAAGGTAATAAGGCTCGTCAGGATCCATTCGGAATGAATGGATCTCGTCGCGAAGGCGAGAGGCCTTGGCCGGTGGAAAGTACTTATTCAGAAAACGATCACAGAGATCTGGCCAAGTAGTGAAAGTGTCAGCAGGATGCGACTCAAGCCAAGTGGCGGCTCGATTCGCGAGTGAAAATAGGAATAACTGCAGGAAAATGACATAGTTAGTGGCACCTTGAAGTTTGAAGGTGCGACAGATGCGCTCAAGGCGGCCAATATGAGCAGGGGCGTCTTTATCTTTGCGCCCATGAAATTGGTAGTTATTAGCAATGGCAGTCATCACATAAGAAGTCATCTGCCAGGAGTTTTCATTTGCGATGGTTGGGATAGTGATGGGATTGTTAACTCCCATGAATCCCTGAGTGGCTTGCTAGTGAACAGTGCGATGAGTAGCCATTTGATTTTGGATGGGTGGTGACTTTATCGTGGTGTCCTCAAATCCAAGCTTTTCTGAAAGTGTGTATTTTGGCGGCGGTCCTTATGAACGCAGATGAGGTTTGGGCATTCAACTGCAAGGAAGACACAAAACAATAAGATGCAAGGAAAATAAAAGTGACTCAAACAAACACAAAGACAAAAGATACGAAGCACAGATATAGCATATAAATCCAATCAAAGATAATTAGCGCAATTTCCAAAGAGTTCCCGGCAACGGCGCCAAAAACTTGATGCGCAAAAAGTAGTTAAATTGAAATGATTAAAACTGACTCTAAACAGACACTAAGTTAAACTCTAGACTATCTGAACTAAACTACTAACAGGCAAGTGCACCTGTCGATTCTAGTAAAGCTTAAGTAAGTCCGGATATCGAACCCACGAGACTCTTAATGAATGGCGAAAACTAAACTTTAGGACTTATCTACTAAACGACTCTTAATGAATGGCGAAAACTAAACTTTAGGACTTATCTACTAAACTGATTTTATTTTATTTTTATGTTTAAGAGGGGGGTTTCTGAAGTAACTAATAAAATTAATTAATTAAAAAGAAGCTGAAGACGATAAACCAAGCACGAATGAGAACTTTAACTGAAATCAGATAATGAGAAGATACTACCTAGGCAAGAATCATATAATTGGATAACTAGTCTTATATCGGTTATAGAGCTAAATGTGGGAACTTGGATCTTAAGATACTAACCTATGAGCAGCCTAGAGAACCATCAACCCTTCTCAACTGTGTCAACCACGAAACCCAATTGGATGTTAAATTACCAGTTTGTGGACTTCTCTTACGATGTATCCATCTCAATAAAGTACCCAATAGACATTTTATCTTACGGTACAAACATCTCAACACACCTAAGTGCACGGGGTAACTATGGAATTTCTGAGAAGACTCGGTTCACAAGTAAGTGAAAGGGAAACTAAGCTAAGCCTTTTTAGAAAGAAACTAAACCTAGCAAACAAACACGCAAGACTAACCGATAACCTCTCACTTTACAGCTTTTAAGATCAGTTGAAAATCTAGAGTACCACATTCATTCAAGTAACTCCTATGGATTACTACGATCGTTTAGCAAACCACCTAAAAACCGAGAACACAAAGTAAACAGTCAAGCAAGGCACCTATTCCGTGAAAGACATTCACCAAGATACACGAGGAATTAACAAGTAATTATAAAGCATAAAAGATTATCATCCACACCAAGTCAGAAAAACCAAGTTTGTAACTTTATTGATAAATCCACAAGAACGTGTTCCAAAACCGACAAGAAAACAAGTCAAACAAGAATAATCATCAAAGCCTAAGTAGTACTACAAGATTTAGCCAACAATCATATCCAAATCACTAACAAAAATCATGTATTCCAAATGTTTGAACATGAACTAGAAAGTGATTAAACTCGAAAATGATAAACCGAATGATTCCGATTGATTGTGTGATCCTGTAGCTTGAAACCTTCAATCCTTTTGCTCCCAAACTCCAAGATTTCTCCAAAGAAACTCTTTTTTTGTGCTCTGGCTGATCCCCCTTTTTTTCTTCGTCATTAAGGTTAAAAATTACTTAATTCGGCCCAATTAAGATTTTCCTCGAAACAAAGCCCGTCGGTCCACGTGGAGGGGGAACCCCTTTCCGTCACGTGGCGCCACGGGGTCAATTTTCTAGAAACTTTTGTTTTGATCTGTCTTTTGCCCACAACGTGTCTGGAAGCATGGTTTTCTCCGTTTTGATCATTTTGACTTCCTTTAGCTCCAAAGCCTGTGGAAACACAAAATACTAAGTAACTAAAAAAACGAGACAAAATCTAAACTAAACGACCCGAAAGATGTACGAAACATATACCGGAAATCAACGTATTTTGCAATACATCACTTTACATTCCCTCGAGAAATGACCATAGTTGTTACAGTTGAAACACCTTGACTTTGATTTGTCGACGCCCACGATTTTGTTAGCACTTGGCTTGTAGTTCCTGCTAACATAAGAGTGTTTCTGGGTTCTATAAGCATTCATCACCATCTGCCAGTTCAAGTCCATCTCTTCTACATTGTCTGGATCCATCTCAAACAAATCCTGCAAAACAAGATCTAATTGTGTTAAATGACTACCTTGATAAGCTTGAAAACTTTCCATAAAAGCAGTAAAAGCATATTTAGACTCATCATCCTGTAAGAGAATGTTAATAACATCTTTAACTTTAATAGTTTTAGCAATGTTAGAAGATGGAGTCTCAGTTTGAGGTTTAGGAGTTTGTGTAACACCCCGAATTTTATTAAAAATGAAAAGAAAAAAAAGTATCTAGAAAGAAAAGAATATGGACACAAAGTGGAGGGGCTAAAGTTGTAAAAGGGACAAAACTTATTATTCTAATAAGAATGGAGGTATGGCTGCCCACTTCAAAAGCAAAATCTGCTTTTTGCTCTCAGTTGAGAAAGAAGGGAAGAAGTTATCGGTTCCTAGAGAGAGAAAGATGAAGAAGAAACTAAAATCTTCTTCAAGGTGAGTTTTCTTGAGTACATGTTTGGTTTTAACAGAATTCACAAGCTTTGACTAAAGTTCTAGGTGTTCAGTGGTTGTTTTCAGGATTTTTAGTGCTGAAATCGTGGGGGAGCTTCAGACCCGAAGTGTTTTGCTTGAAGGTTGCTTCAGGTGAGTTTCTAGAACCCCTTTTTTACTGGTTTTAAAATGTTTTGGGGCTGTTATGCATACTAAGCAAAGATTTTTGATGTACCCGTATATTTATGCTTGATGTGGTTCATTGGTGTTCGGTTGTGGTATGCTTTAGAGGTTGTTTTGAAGTTATGATGGATGTTTAGCTAGTTTAGGTGCCATAGAATGATAGATCTATGTTTGGGTTAGGCCAGAAATGTTTCGGGTGTTTATTGGCAGTTTAGATGTTTCAGAATGATCCCATGCACCCAACTAATTGTATGCTAAGTGTCCTCATGCGCCCAAGGTGGTGCGCCCAAGTAGTGCTGATGCGCCCAGGTCAAGCGCCCAAATAGAAGCCATGCGCCCAGAAAACTGTCCAGGTGACTAAGTATTGGTCATGCGCCTAAATGACCTCATGCGCCCAAGGTCATGTGCCAAAACAGTGGACATGCACCTGAACAGTGGTTCATGCACCTAGAAATAAGTGTTGATGCGCCTAAGTATTGGGCATGAGCCCGCATAGAGCTCATGCGCCTGGACAAGGCTCATGCGCCCAATAGTTCTCATGCGCCCAGGCTGTTTTATACTTAGAATTTTCTACTGATGCACCTAGAATGTTCTGTTCTGCCTCATTTTTGGACTTAGGGTTTTCTAGGGCTTTAAGAGGTGATGTTTGAGATAGGTCCCGTTAAGATATGGTGGCTTATGCTTGTTGCATGCTTGATGATGTGATGTGGTTTTTGTTGTGTGTGTGATGTGTTGTCTTTTTACATTAAACGGTTTTCAAAACGTATGTATTATTGTCACACCCCGGGCCCAGGTAGGGTGGGACGCCACAGACTAGTAACAACATATGGCAGCGGATACAAACCATCATAAGAGCTCAAAAGGAGAGAACATCACATGGCATTATATTTTAAAAGACACCGGGCCAGAAGTAGGCCTACCCCCAATACATGTACATAAATAGAACAATACAAATTATTCCATGATAACCAAATCTAACTTGTTCCAAATGTTTTAAAACTAATCAAAGCAAATGCCATGGGTCACGGTGCTAGGTCGTCATAAGTCTTCTACAAAAGCCAGACCTTCATCACGGGTTACCTGAAACATGCTTAAAGAAAATTTTGTCAACTAAAAAGTTAATGAATTCAAGTGCTTAAAGTTTAACACAAAAGGATTTAATAAAATCCATGTTTGATTTAAAATTCATAGTTTCATTGTTGTGGGGATCACAATCAACCCTGCACTCAGTCCCGACTAGCCTCTTCAAAAGTTATGTTATACCGGTTAATCCCGAAGGAAGAACTGAGCCTCAAACAGTGGACCATACCTGTCGGATGGTTCACCCTAGTATCTTACAAAAACCTATCACATGACAAAAATGACCCCGCAGGATCTCAGTGTGGTACCCTTCCCGTTCATCACGGAAGGCATTGTGTGTGGGGGATTCCCCAAGTAAATCTACCCATATAAAACAAGCGGTTCACACAAGAATTAATGATTGTTATAAAAGTAAAAGTAGGTTGTAATATTTCCACAACATATAGCATCATAATATAGCACAGAAATAGTTCAGTTTCAAATAGAGCATGCTTCATCCCAAAAACAGTAGTAAAAAGTGAACACTAGAACTCACCTTAAGTTTCAAGCAACGGGTTCTTCGAGTACAGGGAAAGTTTCCAGTCTAGCATCCTACCATCAAGATTAAGTGATAAGACACTAGTTCTAAGGTCACACGAGGTGGCCAAAGTGTGTTAAGAAGTTAAATGTTCAACTAGCTTATATTTGCTAAGGCTTGCATTTAAAAGTTTCCTTTTATAGAAAGCTAGGGTTTCTTAAGGGGAATTCATGTTTTTAAACTATTAGGTCATTAACAAAAGTTAGATTAAGTTTATCAAGTGATTACCAGTCCAAGGGGGTCGGTTTATTGATGTTTGGCAGACTTTACAGTTTAGTCCTTCAAGTTTCAGAATTTACATTTTCTACCCTAAAGTTTGCTTCTTTACATTTAATGACCTTTATGACCCCATAACCGACTTTTGGAGTTAAATATTACATTATTAATAAGTTAAACTCCCAAATTTTCCAGATTTTAAATTTGAGTTGGTGAACATATGTTTTAAGTTACCGGTTACGGTAAAACCGAAGGTTTTTAACGGTTAAGCATTGAATCTTATAGTTTTATGTCTTAAAACATTAAATATTATTTTAAGGACTTTAAAAAATCTTTATAATCTGTCAAGAATGTATTTTCAAGCCCTTTTTATTGAAAGTCTCGTTTTTAAGTTTAACTCGTTAAAACGCGTTTTCACCCGAAACCGAACGTTCAAAAGGTGATAGACCAAATTTTTCATCAACATCAAGTCTTAGAGGTCTCAACTTACTGAAATAATATAATTTACCTAGATTTTCGGTTTATCCTTTCATTTTCAAGATTCCTGCCAAAAGTTACCCGGTTAGGGCCCGTTTTTAGCTAAAAATTCCATTTAATTGTCTTTTGGCCATTTAGTCAGCAAATTCGATCTATATCACTTTGTTAACCCTTTTAGAGCCTGGAATTATTTTTAATATGGTTATACTCTAAGTTCTCTTATTTTTAAGTCATTTTACCACCTTTCGGGTCCCAAAATAAGCTCAAAATGCCTACAAGTCCATACTTTTATTATTTTCAGCCATTAACAACACCTTATACACAAATAATAACTCAAAAATTACTGAAAAATATCTCTAACATACGGATTTAACATGTAACCATGAAATAAGCTTGTAGTTGTGTGTTTTCACCATTTAAACCCATTACACATGTGTAAAACGTTACGGATCATGCTTAAACATTACCAAATCATTTAGAAACTTTCAAAAAAGGTTATTAAGAGTTTCATAAACCATTTATAAGCAGGTTACAAGCTTTGGTTCGAAGGTTACAAGGCATAAAGGTTAGATGATTCAAAAGTCACCCAAAGAGAGAGTTTTCATGGTGTAACTCGTGTTCCACCCATAGAATGACTAATATATCAAATAAGATACCTTCAATGATGTTAGAATCTCCTCAATAACAAGGTGATAGCAGTAAGTTTCTGTTAGAATAAAGAATGTAAGGTTTTTGGTAGATTAAAGAAGGAAAAACCCATGACATAGCTTGTTTCGGATGAGATGAACCTTACTCTTTGTGTAGTTCATGATTTGGAGAGTGTAGAGGGACAAGAATGATCTGGAAATCTTCGAACAAAGGCTGGAGAATTCAAACTTGAAGAAACCATGTACCAAAAGCTCACAAGGTGCCACTCTCTTGCTTGCTTTGAGCTTGGCCGATGATGGATTGTTGTTGTTCTTCGAGTATGTGGCTGAAATGGAGAGAATTTGTGGTGTGTTTGAGTGTGTTTCAGATGGAGAAACCGAGAGAGAAGAGAGAAGGAAGAGTGTGTGAGTGTAGTTGAATAAAATTGCATGAATGGAGAGTGGAGGAGGGTGTGGTGGTAAGTCAAGTGGAGTAGAGGGAAAGGGATTGGTGGAGAGGGGGGGCGGCCGATTGGAGTTTAGTGGGGTGTATTTTAATTTAAATTTTAATAGAAATTGTTATTATGTAGTGTTATTTTGTAGTGTAGTGTAGTATTTTAGATGGTAAACTCTAGTTAGTTATTATGCATTGAGCATGCATATGTGTGTTTTCAACTGTGAATTTATGTGTTTATACACATATTTTAATTGTTTCAATTAACATTTAATTGCAAGGGTGACTAACTGACTTTCCCGAAACACGAAGTTATTCTATGCTAAGGCTAGACTTAGCTAAATCATTTCAAATAGCACATAAAATAATAAGAATGACCATAGTAGCAGTAACAATAATAACACTACTACTAATAATAATAATGATATTAACATTAATATTAATTGTATGGATAATGATACAGGAGGTTAAAGGCTAGAATTATGACCTAGAGGTCGGTTGTTACATTCTCCCACCGTTTAGGAAATTTCATCCCGAAATTTTTAGCTTCGATAAACTCCAGAGCGAGTGGATTTGAAGAGGTGCGGATAACTCTTTCTGATCTCATCTTCTCGCTCCCAAGTAAATTCAGGTCCTCGCTTAGAATTCCATCTTACCTTGACCTTGGGTATGCGACTTCGCCTGAGTTTCTTGACCAGCCGGTCGGTGATCTCTATAGGCTCTTCCACGAAGTTCAACTTGTCATTAATCCTCGCTTCTTTCAAAGGTTACTCCATGGTCTTATCTACCATGCACTTCTTCAAATTTGACACATGGAAGGTGTCATGTATGTAACTTAACTCTTGAGGTAGCTTTAATTTATACGCCACGGGGCCAATTCTTGATAGTATCTCAAATGGTCCTATGTATCTCGGGCTTAGCTTTCCTTTCTTTCCAAACCTCACAGTTCCCTTCCATGGTGCTACTTTTAGCATTACTCTGTCACCCACTTGAAATTCTAAAGGTTTTCGCCTTCTGTCAGTATATTTCTTCTAACGATCTCTGGCTGCTCTTAAACGCTCCTTGATTTTAAATATTTTGTCGGTGGTCTCCATCACGATGTCGGGTCCCATTACTTGGCTATCACCGATCTCATTCCAACTCAACGATGATCGGCATTTCCTGCCATATAGGGCCTCATACGGAGCTGTTTTTATACTTGCGTGGTAACTATTATTGTAGGAGAACTCTACTAGAGGAAGATGGTTATCCCAGTTCCCACCAAAGTCAATCACGCAAGCCCTTAGCATATCTTCCAAGGTTTGGATGGTTCTTTCACTCTGACCGTCAGTTTGTGGGTGGTATGCAGTGCTTAAATCCAGATGGGTTCCTAGAGCCTGCTAGAGTGACTTCCAGAAATGAGAAGTGAAACGCCTACCACGGTCGGAGATGATTGATAGTGGCACCCTATGCCTGGTTACTATTTCATCGATGTACAGTTAGGCCAGCTTTGTCAGGTCGTAGTCTTCTCGAATCGGCAAGAAGTGAGCTGATTTAGTTAACCGATCCACTATTACCCAGATAGCATCATGACCTCTGAAAGTTTTGGGTAACTTTGTAACAAAATCCATCGTGACGTTATCCCATTTCCATTCTAGAATTTCGGGCTGTTGTAACGTCCCTAACGGTTTTTGATTTTCAGCCGTTACCATGGCGCACGTCAGACACATCCCAACATAAATGGCGATTGATTTCTTGATTCCAGGCCACCAGAAAAGTGCCTTTAGATCTTGGTACATTTTGTCACTTCCTGGTGAACCGAGTACCTAGATTTGTGGGCTTCGTCTAGGATCACCTCTCTAATTCCCCTGTACTTTGGTACCCACGTTCTCCCTTCATGTTTATATATACCATCGTTACTCATCTCATATAGCTTCTCCATTCCAGTTAATGATTCCTCTGCTAAGTTATCTTCCTTTAGCGCTTCACCTTATGCTTCTTTTAGTTTTGCGATGAGGTCGGTATACACACTCATCCTTAATGCACGAACACGGAGGGGTTTTTCTCTTTCTTTCCTGCTCAAGGCATCTGCCACTACATTGGCCTTGCCAGGATGGTAGCAAATCTCACATTCGTAATCATTCAGTAGCTCAACCCATCTTCTCTGACTCATGTTTAGCATCTTCTGGTCAAGAATGTGTTGCAAACTTCTATGGTCAGTGTAGATAATGCACTTTGTGCCATATAGATAATGCCTCCACATTTTAAGTGCAAACACCACGGCACCCAATTCTAGATCACGCATTGTGTAGTTCTTCTCATGATCGTTTAGCAGTCTTGATGCATAAGAAATTACCTTGTTGCGCTGCATTAGCACGCATCCTAGTCCTTGACGCGAGGCGTCACAATAGACCACGAAATCTTCAACTCCTTCTGGGAGGGCGAGGATAGGTGCACTACATAGTTTTTCCTTAAGTGTTTCGAATGCTTCATTCTGCTCTTGTTCCCACACAAAAGTTGTATTCTTCTTAGTCAAAGCAGTTAACGGTTGCACAATACGCGAGAAGTCCTTGATAAACCTTCTGTAGTATCTGGCCAATCCAAGGAACTGCCTTATCTCTGTAGGAGTTTCCAGAATTTTCCAGTTCTTAATAGCCTCTCTCTTTGAAGGGTCCACTTGAATCCCATCTTTATTTATGACATGTCCTAGGAATTGGATCTCTCGCATCCAAAATTCGCATTTGGAGAACTTGGCATATAGTTGCTCATTCTTGAGCAACTCAAGAATCAGCCTAAGGTGCTTCTCATGCTCTTCCTTACTACGAGAGTAGATCAAGATGTCATCAATAAACCCGATCACACATTTGACTAGATATGGGCGGCACACTCGGTTCATGAGATCCATAATTGTTGCTGGTGTGTTAGTCAGTCCAAAGGGCATGACCAAGTACTCATAATGTCCATATCTAGTTCTAAAGGCTGTTTTGGGTATGTCTTCCTCTCTTATCTTTAGTTGATGGTACCCTGATCTTAAATCTATTTTGGAAAAATAGCTTGCCCCCTGCAGTTGGTTGAATAGGTCATCGATTCTCGGAAGAGGGTAACGATTCTTTATTGTCAGCTTGTTTAGTTCCCGGTAATCAATACACATACGTAGGGTTCCATCCTTCTTCTTCATGAATAGTACCGGGGCTCCCCATGGAGAAACACTCGGTCATATAAACCCCTTGTCGAGTAGCTCTTGGATTTGTAGCATTAGTTCTTGCATCTCGGGAGGGGCAAGTCAGTACGGTGCCTTGGCTACTAGTGCAGCATCGGGCAATAGAACTATTTGGAACTCAACCTGACGAGTCAGAGGGAGTCCCGATAGGTCTTCGGGAAATACTTTCGGATATTCAGAAACCACTAGTATATCCTTAATCTTCTTTTCCTCTTTGGCTTTCATTACATAGACTATGAAATCTGGGCATCCCTTCATGAGACTCTTGGTCGCCTTTAAATAGGATATCATAGGATATAGCGTGTTACTTCTTTTACCATGAACAACTAACACCTTCCCATCGTTTAATGGTATCTTAAGTAGGCGTTCATCACACACGATTTCTACTCTATGCCTAGCCAGCCAATCCATAACAACAACCACATCGAATCCTACTAGATTAATAGGCATTAGGTTTATCTTAAATGTACTTCCTTCTAGATTCATTAAGCAATCTTTGATGACTTCATTAGTTTCTAAGATGTTACCATCAGCTAATTCTACGGTAAACGTATCAGTCAGGACACATGCACTCAAGTCAATCAAAGGCCTAAAAGTACGAGAGACAAAACTAGCAGTTGCTCCAGTATCAAATAGAACGGTAGCAGGATGGTTGTTTATAAGGAACGTACCATTGATCACATCAGGTTCCTTACGAGCACCGGCTGGATCCATCACGAATGCTCGTCCCTTGGGCTTGTTGGGTCTGGCGTCCTTATCTATCCCTATCTTAGGACACTCATTCCTCATGTGCCCAAGATCTCCATACTCATAGCATTGTTTACCTGGCGCATACGTACATTCCTTAATTAAATTACCTGGTAGTTTGCATCGGAAGCAGGGCATCGGGTTGCACTCCCCTTGATGATGCAGTTTGCACTTGTTGCAGAATGGGCTTGTACCCGAGTATAGCTTCTGAGTCCTTCCACCCTGGTCATCACGCCTCATACCTTCAAAACCCTTCTTGCTTGACCCACTACTGCTCCAATTACTTTCTTCACATCAAACCACTTTCTCTTCTCACCCATCGGTTTCCTTGTTTCGTCAGCCCTGGTTTGTTCAGTCCATCTAGCCCTGACTAAATCATAAGTCAAACTACTGGTGAAGTCAACCGCAGCTTGAAGGGTTGAGGGCCTGGAGGATCAAACCATACCCCTGACTCTAGAATGTTGTCCCCAAATGAAATGTGCTACGCCCTTGGATTCCGGTGTCACCAGGTGTGGCACTAGACGAGACAGGGCTAAGAAGCGGTCAATGTACTCCTCATCTCCAGGCTCAGAAATTCAGACTCCAATTTCTCTAGTTGGTTGATTGGGCAGTATTTGTTGGTTATCAATTCCCTGAGTTCGGTCCAGCTTATTCGGTTAGCAGCGTTTCTTCCCCGGGGCTGAGTAACAGTCTTCCACCATTCCATTACCGATCCCTTGAGTGATTGGGAAGCAAACCTCACCATGTGTTCCATCTTACATTCGCTGATATCTAAGACAGCTTCCATTTCATCAATCCATCGGTACGTCTCTATCGCACCCTTGGTACCATAGAAATCCTTTGGCTTGCACGCAATGAAGGTTTTGTAGGAGCATCCATTCCTTAATGCGTCAGCTTCCTCATTGTTGCCCTCATCGTTCCCGAATCCATTATTACCACCGAGGTTGCTCCGGTCCGCATTGATCTAAGCGATGATGGTCGGAATGGCGTTAGCAATTTGTTGTGCTACGAGGTTGGTAATTCTCTTATCATTCCCCTGATTGGCATTCTTTCCACGAGGAGTTCCTGGTGGAGTAGGTTGGTTTTTTTGTCTGTCTATCTCCCTCACGACGACCTCTAGTAGCTCCTTGTCTTCCAATACGGGTTCCTTGTCTGGTAGCATCACAGATAAATTCATTTAGCATCTCATAATTGGTTTCAATTAGCCCATGCATCACTTATCCTAATATACCATGTTCTAATAAGAGGGAGTGTAATATACACACCACTAAATACCTCTAAATATGTTCCATTAAATTAATTTAGGACAATTCACCCATAATGGACACAAGTCAAAAATTCCCAACGCCTAACATGACACATTGCAATTCAATACAAATTACCCTGCGAAATTTAGCATCAATAGAAATAGTTTCATAGATAGATTGGGTTAATAGCATTAGCAAAACATAATTGGATCAGAGTTATACTCTTACAAGTTGGAAGGTACCATCACCCCCATAAAAAAAATAATAATAGTATCTGATAATAATAAAAATTGTTTCCTTCAACTGTCTAAAAGACAGACAATCCCACTTCTTCTCCATGCTGTCACAACCACTTCTTCTTCAGCCACCCTAGCCACCCTGAGTTCTTCTTCCTTTGCTCTTGCTCCAACTGCTAGACCCCATGCGAAGCCATCATGGCCTGAAACTGGGCAGACTGAGAGGTCCGCGTGGCATGCTGGAGTGTCAGCTCGTGGCGATGGACGGTCTTCAGAATCTCATCCAATGCAGCATCAGAAGGACCTACGTCACTTGCCCGACGGCTAGACTGGGAGTACCGATCACCAACTAGCACACTAGGGCCATCAAGCATGCTATGCCTCGGTGTCATCCAGTGCTCATCATGTGGGTGGAGTCGGAGCGGGTCAAACATCGGTGGTGCAGGTGTCGGAGTCCTAACAGGTGGTGGAGGAGGAGGTGGCATCCTAAAGGAGACTGAGGGTCCTGGCCTAGTACTTTTGCGTGGACGGGTGATAACACATGCACCCCTATCCCCGATAGGTGGGATAGGTGAGTGGGTAGGAGCTGCGACATGTGGTGAATGGGAGCGCGTTCGGCTCTTGGAGGGGGATGTCGAGGAAGAATCCTCCGATGGCTCAGCGTCGTCAGACGTAACGGATATCCATCCCGGATGTCCGCATCTCCTAAAGTATTCTTCATACTCCGTCAGCGGCGTCGCCCTCTTGCGGCTCCCAACTGGTGCAGTACCGTCAGTTGGGTACGCAGGTGCCTTCCCTTTGTCGGCCATAGCTTAGATGTCCTGTAAGAAATATCATGAGTAATTTGGTTTCTCATAGCTCATGATTGTAATAATAATAGTACTTATAGTAGTAGTGATGGCAATAGTATCAGATATCCCAACAGTATCAATAACCAGAGGTATTAGTAATCAATAGTATCAGAAATCAGTAGCCTCTTCAAATAATAACAAGTAAAGTAGTTTATTTTAGGAAAAACCTTTAGGCCATTCGAAGTAAATTTCAAAAATCAAAACTTTCAAACAAAAAGGTCCAATCATTACCTAAAGGTCCACGCTAGAATTTACACGTCCGGTAAATTCATGATTACGTTGATCAAGTGTAATCATCAATTTACCCAATCTGATCATCCCAACACTTTCCCATAAGGACGATCCTAAGGTATCAGGGTTGTAGCCTAGGGTCTACTATGGTATTCCCGACTTCTCTACAACCTTTTGCTCTGATACCAATCTGTCACACCCCGGGCCCAGGTAGGGTGGGATGTCACAGACTAGCAACAACATATGGCAATGGAAACAAACCATCATAAAGCACAAAAGGAGAGAACATCACATGGCATTATATTTTAAAAGACACCGGGCCAGAAGTAGGCCTAGCCCCCAATACAGGTACATAAATTCAACAATACAAATTGTTCAATGATAACCAAATTTAACTTGTTCCAAATGTTTTAAAACTAATCAAAGCAAATGCCATGGGTCACGGTGCTAGGTCATCATAAGTCTTCTACAAAAGCCAGACCTTCATCACGGGTTACCTGAAACATGCTCAAAGAAACTTTTGTCAACTAAAAAGTTGGTGAATTCAAGTGCTTAAAGTTTAACACAAAAGGATTCAATAAAATCCATGTTTGATTTAAAAGTCATAGTTTCATTGTTGTGGGGATCACAATCAACCCTTCACTCAGTCCCGGCTAGCCTCTTCAAAAGTTATGTTATACCGGTTAATCCCGAAGGAAGAACTGAGCCTCAAACAGTGGACCATACCTACCAGATGGTTCACCCTAGTATCTTACAAAAACCTATCACATGACACAAACGACCCCGAGGATCACAGTGTGGTACCCTTCCCGTTCATCACGGAAGGCACTGTGTGCGGGGGATTCCCCAAGTAGATCTACCTATATAAAACAAGCGGTTCACACAAGAACTAATGATCGTGATAAAAGAAAAAGTAGGTTCTAACATTTCCACAATATATAGCATCATAATATAGCACATAAATAGTTTAGTTTTAAACAGAGCAGACTTCATCCCAAAAACAGTAGTAAAAAGGGAACACTAGAACTCACCATAAGTTTCAAGCAACGGGTTCTTCGAGTACCGGGAAAGTTTCAAGTCTAGCACCCTACCATCAAGAATAAGTGATAAGCCACTAGTTCTAAGGTCACACGAGGTGGACAAAGTGTGTTAAGAAGTTAAATGTTCAACTAGCTTATATTTGGTGAGGCTTGCATTTAAAAGTTTCCTTTTATAGAAAGCTAGGGTTTCTTATGGGGAATTCATGTTTTTAAACTATTAGGTCATTGAAACAAGTTAGATTAAGTTTATCAAGTGATTACCAGTCCAAGGGGGTCGGTTTATTGATGTTTGGCAGACTTTACAGTTTAGTCTTTCAAGTTTCAGAATTTATATTTTCTACCCTAAAGTTTGCTTCTTTACATTTAATGACCTTTATGACCCCATAACCGACTTTTGGAGTTATATATTACATTATTAATAAGTTAAACTCCCAAATTTTCCAGATTTTAAATTTGATTTGGTGAACATATGTTTTAAGTTACCGGTTACGGTAAAACCGAAGGTTTTTAACGGTTAAGCATTGAATCTTATAGTTTTATGTCTTAAAACTTTAAATATTATGTAAGGACTTTTAACAAGATTTATAATCTGTCAAGAATGTATTTTCAAGCCCTTTTTATTGAAAGTCTCATTTTTAAGTTTAACTCGTTAAAACGCGTTTTCACCCGAAACCGAACGTTCAAAAGGTGTTAGACCAAATTTTTCATCAATTCAAGTCTTAGAGGTCTCAACTTAATGAAATAATATCATTTACCTAGATTTTTGGTTTATCCTTTTATTTTCAAGATTCCTTCCAAAAGTTACCCGTTAGGACCCGTTTTTAGCTAAAAATTCCATTTAATTGTCTTTTGGCCATTTAGTCAACAAATCTGATATATATCACTTTGTTAACCCTTTTAGAGCTTGGAATTATTTTTAACATGGTTATACTCTATGTTCTCTTATTTTTAAGTCATTTTACCACCTTTCGGGTCCCAAAATAAGCTCAAAATGCCTACAAGTCCATACTTTTATTATTTTCAGCCATTAACAACACATTATACACAACTAATAACTCAAAATTACTGAAAAATATCTCTAACATACGGATTTAACATGTAACCATGAAATAAGCTTGTAGTTGTGTGTTTTCACCATTTAAACCCATTACACATGTGTAAAACCTTACGGATCATGCTTAAACATTACCAAATCATTTAGACACTTTCAAAACAGGTTATTAAGAGTTTTATAAAACATTTATAAGCAGGTTACAAGCTTTGGTTCGGAGGTTACAAGGGATAAAGGTTAGATGATGCAAAAGTCACCCAAAAAGAGGGTTTTCATGGTGTAACTCGTGTTCCACCCATAGAATGACTAATATATCGAATAAGATACCTTCAAGGATGTTAGAGGATCCTCAAGAACAAGGTGATCGCAGTAATTTTCTGTTAGAATAAAGAATGTAAGGTTTTTGGTAGATTAAAGAAGGAAAAACACATGACATAGCTTGTTTCGGGTGAGATGAACCTTACTCTTTGTATGGTTCACAATTTGGAGAGTCTAGAGGGACAAGAATGATCTGGAAGTCTTCGAAAAAAGGCTGGAGAAGTCAAACTTTAAGAAACCGTGTACCAAAAGCTCACAAGGTGCCACTCTCGTGCTTACTTTGAGCTTGGCCGATGATGGATTGTTGTTGTTCTTCGAGTATGTAGCTGAAATGTAGAGAATTTGTGGTGTGTTTTGAGTGTGTTTCAGCTGGATAAACCGAGAGAGAAGAGAGAAGGAAGAGTGTGTGAGTGTAGTTGAATAAAATTGCATGAATGGAGAGTGGAGGAGGGTGTGGTGGTAAGTCAAGTGGAGTAGAGCGAAAGGGATTAGTGGAGGGGCGGGGGGGGGGGGGGTGGCCGATTGGAGTTTAGTCGGGGTGTGTTTTAATTTAAAATTTAATAGAAATTGTTATTATGTAGTGTTATTTTGTAGTGTAGTGTAGTATTTTAGATGGTAAACTCTAGTTAGTTATTATGCATTGAGCATGCATATGTGTGTTTTCAACCATGAATTTATGTGTATATACACACATTTTAATTGTTTCAATTAAGATTTAATTGCAAGGGTGACTAACTGACTTTCCCAGAACACGAAGTTATTCTATGCTAAGGCTAGACTTAGCTAAATCATCTCAAATAGCACATAAAATAATAAGAATGACCATAGTAGCAGTAACAATAATAACACTACTACTAATAATAATAATGATATTAACATTAATATTTATTTTATGGATTATGATGCAGGAGGTTAAAGGTTAGAATTATGACCTAGAGGTCGGTTGTTACAATTATGTTTTGTAATACGATGTGTATTATGTTGTATGACTTTACGTGGTTTGATGTATGGCTTTGAATGATCGTAAAGTATTATGTAACGAAGTAAAAGACATTAATAATGAAAAGTGGAACATGATAATAGTCTTGCAAGCAAGACTGAGGTGAGTGACTGTGTTGTCACAAATGACTCATTAGCCAAGGTTGAGGTGAGTGACTGTGTTGTCACAATAGACTTGTATTCTAGGCTGAGGTGAGTGACTGTGTGTCACAACAGACTCGTAAGGGTTTTATCCATGAGATTGATCCGAGTAATGTCGTGATGCTCACCCCAGTGCTGTGTCGGTCTTCGGACATGAGTCGGGGGTTTGTTTACAGACCCCGGCATAGTACCAGTCTTCAGACATGAGTCGGGGGTGTTGCAATCAGAGACGGGATCCTTGTCGCGTACCCCGGTACTGTGTCGGTCTTCGGACATAAGTTGGGGGTTTGTTTACAGGCGCTAGCATAGTATCGGTCTTCGGACATGAGTCAGGGGTATTGCATGAGACAGGATCCAGATTGAAGTGAAAGATAATAATGAATGTACGAAACGTACGAAATGAACGATGATGAAGATAATAAATATTATTATCAATGTGTACATATAATGTGTGATCACGTACGATTGTGAAGGTTATGTTTTAACAAAGTAAAGTATTTTATTTATAAAACTAGAACTCACTCAGCGTCGCTGACTTTTTGTATGCATGATAGTTGACAGGTATTTTGTTGATGCTGAGGAGTTGCAGGCATGGATGCATACGCAACTGGGAACGTTTTGAGTCTGACATCCACATTTTGATATGATGTTGTAATCATATATGTGAACGATTTATGTAATGTAATGATATGTTTTAATTATAAATGAAAGTTTTTAAATTCTGCTGCAAAAGTGATGTTTGCTTTTAATATTTTATGCGATGACGGTCCAGCTGTAAGCGTCCTGGGAATGGGGCCTTACAAGTTGGTATCAAAGCTAAAGTTTACGGGAATTGGGTAAATATTTTCAAAAAAACCTAATCTTAAACTGTTGGACCAAAAGAATCAATGAGCCTGATCAGAAAAACCTTTAAGTCCCACAGACATTACAACAACTGAAGTAGTCTGCAATAGCTGAAGACATCAACTGATAACAAGGTCTGAAGACAAAGTCTGAAGTGAAAGAGCTGAAGACAAAGTCTGAAGTGAAAAAGCTGAAGACAAAGTCTGAAGCTAAAGAACTGAAGACAAAGTCTGAAGACAAAAGCTGAAGACAAAGACTGAAGACCAAGTTTCAGATGTTGTCATAACAGCTGAAGAAGACCTCTTCAGTAGTTGTGATGGTTCCCTTTTAGTAGTTATATTTTCCTTTCAGTCTTTTGTAATCAGTAGTTTTATGTTTCTTGTAATCGGTACTTGTAGTTTCAGTAGTTTTAGTTTCATCTTGTACTTAGCATACTCTGAGATGTTCTCAGTTGTTGTGAACATTCTCAGTAGTTTGCTTACTTTCAGTTGTTTGTAATAATTCTGTTAAATGTCACTATCAAGTGACATCAGCAGACGTCACATTCCTTTATATAAGGAATGTTGACCTAATTGTAACCTGCGCAGCTTAGCGGCCGATATACCGAAGCATTTGTGCATGAATGATATTATCCCTTTTGCAGAAAACCCTCTTTCTCTATAACCGTGTACTGTTCCATTGAATATCTATTGTGTTCTTGCTATATTTGTCTAATTCTTGTTCTAATTCCGCTGCGATTCAACTCTAATTGATCAAACTTAGATCACTGATCCTGTCATAAACTATGAATGGGACGAAAGGAAAGGGACGCCAGTCCTAGTAGCTACGTGCGTGCAGGTAAAAGTTTTATGTAAAAGGATTTTTTGTAAGTTAATGTTAACCGGTATTATGTGCGCATGTTCTGTGGCTTGTGTGCTTTTGTGTAGATTTAGATACTGATGTAGTCAGGATAAGAAATGCTTAGGGAATGAAGAGTAAAGTAAGTGGCTAAACACAACTGGCCACTGTGATTAGGGACATACTATACTTGACATAACTTGAGCTATTACCTTGATTGACCGTGTTGGTATTTGAATCTTGTAGTGTTTAGATGGCTGGCGGTAGGTCTTCTGAGGCTTCGCGTAGTAGAGGTCGTGGTGGATATGGTGTTAGACCACGTGTCATGAGGAGCAGAGCTAAGACTGCTGAGACGGCTCCTGAAGAGCCAGAGTTTCGTCACCAAGACGGTGAGGACGGAAGTGCTAATCTGACAGCCTCAGTGAAGGAGGCGGTGGTTGAGGAGGTTCATCAGGTCATGCAGATGATTCTACCAACTGTAGTGACCGAGGTCATTAAAGCTATAAAGGATGATGAGAAGAAAGAGATTGAGAAGAGGAGAACCGCACGACAAGGAGGTGAAGCCAGAGGTTCTAGAGATATGGAGCAACCCGATGCTGACATGGTTGTCTCTAGTGGCAATGAGGAAGAGGAGGAAGCTGTGGAGGAGGTTGCTAAGGGATACAGCGATGGAGCATTCCAAAGGTGTAGGCCTCCTGATTTTGATGGAAATGGGAGTGCTGCTGAGGCACAACGTTGGGTGAGAGAGATGGAGGCGGTACTTGAAATTAGCGAGTGCCGCGAGGATCAGAAGATGAAGTTTGCTACCCACTCGTTTGTGGATTCAAACTTGTGCTGGTGGGACAACATTGTCCAGGCCGAGGGCACCAGAGCAATCGGGAGGATGAGGTGGAAGGATCAGAAAAGGTTGGTGGTCGAGGAGTTTTGCCCTCATAGAGAGCTTGACAAAGTCGAGAGGGAGTTCCTACAGCTGTTGGCGGGAACGATGACTCACCAACAGTACACCATAAAGTTCAACAAGATGGCAAGGACGGTGCCAGATCAGGTGATGCCTATGTCACAAAAGATTAAAAGGTATATTCAAGGTCTGCCGGTAGATATCCATAGACATCTGGTTGTTGCCCGCGCAAGCACGTTTAGGTCGGCGGTTGATTTGGCGGGGAGGTTGTATGACGAGCGTGAGGCGGTGGCGATAACGGATGAAGAGTAGAAGCGAAGCTATGATAGGGATGAAAGTGGAAGACGGGATGATGACGGCGAATTTGTGGCTGGAGGTAAGACGATGAGGTTCGATGATCGGAAGAGGATAACTGAGAGAGAAGAGGTATGAAAGAAGTGTGGTAGAGGCCATATGGGGGAGTGCAGGTGGGGATCGAACGTCTGCTTCTAGTATGGAAGAGAGGGCCACAGGGCGAGGGATTGTCACATGGCTAAATGTTACGACTGTGGCGAGACTGGATACAGGAGCAGAGACTGCAAGAAGTCGAGGGCAGAGAGCTCTGGTGCAAGGAAGGAGAACAGAGGATGAAGGTTAAAACATTTTCCCTGACTGGGAGGAGGCTAGAGTGGACTTCAACTTGACGTCAGGTATGTTTCTGGTAATTTAAATTTGTGAATATATGTTGTGATTGTGGTGCTAGTAGTAGTTTCATTCCTGCTGCCTTTGTTTTAAGTTACACATTAGGAGCAGGAAAATCGATGAGCCTTCGATGTAGAAATAGCTATGGGTAAGTCCACTAGGTTACCGGATGCCCTAGAAGATTGCGCGATAGAATTGAGAGAGCGCGTGTTTCCTGCTAGACTATTCAGGACAGACGTAGGTGGATAGACGTACACCTTCGGGTGAATTGGCTAGTAACCTATGAGCCAAACACCGAGTGTTGCAAGAAGGTGGTTTGAACAACCATGCCCGAAGGAAGTTTGGTGTCGATCTACGACGATGAAATAATGATGAAGGCCTCATTTTCAGAGAGGAGATCACCCAATTTTGAAAGTGAGTGAAGCTAGTACTGAGGAACAAAGGACCAATCTGAATTATTGCTCAGGTAGGAGAAGTGGCATGTCGACTGGAGCTACCGACGTGTTAAGTGTAAGTCATCTGATGTTCCACGTATCTCATCTAAGAAAGCGCTCAATCGATGAGGATATGATTGTGCCACTAGAGGATACTGAGATGGACAAAGGATTCTACTACGAGAAGCAACTGGTGGCCGTTTATGATAGAAAGAAGTGAAGGGCTAAGGAGAATGGTGGTTCCACTTGTGCGAGTATAGTAGAGCCCAGAAGGGGACTAAGCCTACATATAAGAACAAGGAAGAGGTGATACAGCATCACCCGTAACTGTTCAAGAAGCGACAGGTTTCGGGGACGAAACCTATATAAGGGGGGTGGACTTATAACACCCCGAATTTTGTTAAAAAGGAAAAGAAAAGAAAAGTATCTAGAGAGAAAGGAATATGGACACAAAGTGAAGGGGCTAAAGTTGTAAAAAGGACAAAACTTATTATGTTAATAAGAATGGAGGTATGGCCGCCTACTTCAAAAGCAAAATCTGCTTTTTGCTCTCGGTTGAGAAAGAAGGGAAGAAGTTCTTGGTTCCTAGAGAGAGAAATAGGAAGAAGAAGCTGAAATCTTCTTCAAGGTGAGTTTTCTTGAGTATATGTTTGGTTTTAACCAAATTCACAAGCTTTGACTGAAGTTCTTGGAGTTCAGTGGTTGTTTTCAGGATTTTTAGTGCTGAAATCGTAGGGGAGCTTCAGACCCGAAGTGTTTTGCTTGAAGGTTGCTTTAGGTGAGTTTCTAGAACCCCTCTTTTACTGGTTTTCAAATGTTTTGGGGTTGTTATGCATACTAAGCAAAGATTTTTGATGTACCCATATGTTTATGCTTGATGTGGTTCGTTGGTGTTCGGTTGTGGTATGTTTTAGAGGTTGTTTTGAAGTTATGATGGATGTTTAGCTAGTTTAGGTGCCTTAGAATGATAGATCTATGTTTGGGTTAGGCCAGAAATGTTTCGAGTGTTTATTGGCAGTTTAGATGTTTCAAAATGATCCCATGTGCCCAACTGATTGTATGCTAGGTATCCTCATGTGCCCAAGGTGGTGCGCCCAGGTCATGTGCCCAAATAGTAGCCATGCGCCCAGAAAACTATCTAGGTGACTAAGTATTGGTCATACGCCTAAGTGACCTCATGCGCCCAAGGTCATGCGCCTAAATAGTGGACATGCGCCTGAATAGTCGTTCATGCGCCCAAAAATAAGTGTTGATGCTCCTAAGTATTGGGCATGCGCCCGCATAGTGCTCATGCGCCTGGACAAGGCTCATGCGCCCAAATAGTTCTCATGCGCCCAGGCTGTTTTATACTTAGAATTTTCTGCTGATGCGCCTAGAATGTTCTGTTGTCCCTCATTTTTGGACATAGGGTTTTCTAGGGGCTTTAAGAGGTGATGCTTGAGATAGGTCCCGTTATGATATGGTGGCTTATGCTTGTTGCATGCTTGATGATGTGATGTGGTTTTTGTTGTGTGTGAGATGTGTTGTCTTTCTTCGTTAAACGGTTTTCAAAACGTATGTATTATGTTTGTAATACGATGTGTATTATGTTGTATGACTTTACATGGTTTGAAGTATGGCTTTGAATGATCGTAAAGTATTATGTAACGAAGTGAAAGACATTAATAATGAAAAGTGGAACGTAATAATAGTCTTGCAAGCAAGACTGAGGTGAGTGATTGTGTTGTCAAAAAAGACTCGTTAGCCAAGGTTGAGGTGAGTGACTGTGTTGTCACAACAGACTTGTATGCCAGGCTGAGGTGAGTCACTGTGTGTCACAACAGACTCGCAAGGGGTTTAATCCATGAGATTGACCCGAGTAATGTCGTGATGCTCGCCCCGGTGCTGTGTCGGTCTTCGGACATGAGTTGGGGGTTTGTTTACAGACCCCGACACAGTACCAGTCTTCGGACATGTGTCGGGGGTATTGCAATCAGAGACGGGGTCCTTGTCGCGTACCCCGATACTGTGTTGGTCTTCGGACATGAGTCGGGGGTTTGTTTACAGGCCCCGGCACAGTATCGGTTTTCGGACATGAGTCGGGGGTATTGCATGAGACTGGATCCAGATTGAAGTGAAAGATAATAATGAATGTACGAAACGTACAAAATGAACGATGATGAAGATAATAAATATTATTATCAATGTGTACGTATAATGTATGATCGCGTACTATTGTGAAGGTTACGTTTTAACAAAGTAAAGTATTTTATTTATAAAACTAGAACTCACTTAGCGTCGCTGACTTTTTGTATGCATAATAGTTGGCAGGTATTTTTTTGATGCTGAGGAGTTGCAGGCATAGATGCATATGCTACTGGGAACATTTTGAGTCTGGCATCCACATTTTGATATGATGCTCTAATCATATATGTAAATGATTTATGTAATGTAATGATATGTTTTAATTATAAATGAAAGTTTTTAAATTCCACTGCAAAAGTGATGTTTGGTTTTAATATTTTATGCGATGACGGTCCAGCTGTAAGCGTCCCGGGAATGGGGCCTTACAGTTTGAGTTTTAGGAGGAGACTGAGATTGAAGTTGATTTGCATAAACAGGAGCACTTGTGTAAGAAGAATATGTAAAGAAACCAGCTCCGACGAACAAATCATCCTCTTCTTCTGGAGATTTATCATTTTTGGCTAGAAAAGCATTCTCCACTATGTTAGCTGGAGATGCAACATACTTGTATTGAGACATTGAAGAAGCTCTATCATTGTTTCTTGAGCTCTCATCAATCTCAACTAATGCAATCTTGGCAATCAAAAGATCTAGATCATAGGAAACTTTCAGTATGCATTAACAGTGTAACTGTCTGTTTCCATGAAGATGGAAGAGCATTGAGAAGTCTATAGTTTAGATCTTTTAGATCATTTTTGATACCAGCAGTTGACATCTCAGTAGTTAGTTGCACAAATCTGTTCATCATTTGATTTATTGTTTCACTAGAGAGATGCTCAAACAACTCTATCTGCCTCTTAAGTTTCTACTTTTTGAGATCTTGTATCTCTTTACCTCCTTCAAATATGATTTTCAAAGCTTTGTACATACTGTACCCAGTTTGATAACCATCAAGTCTAGTCAAGAATTCCAATGGTAATCCTTTACACATCAATGAATAAGCTTTGATATCATTCTTCACTTTCCTTAAGTCATCACCTTGCAAATCATCCTCAGGATAAGGTTCTTGAGAGTCTTTTGTGTAAACAAATCCTCTATCTGGACCATCAGATGTAATCAGGATATGAGGTCCTTTCTCTATGGACTTCCACAAGTCAGTGTCAATAAAACTTAGATGATGCTTCAATCTTAAAGACCAGTTCTTGAAATCAGCTCTGTTCTTTAGCTTTGGAACCCTGTTCTCAGAATCTTCAGACTTAACCATTTTGTATTTTTGAATTTAAGAAAAAGATTTGTTTTTGTTGTTTTTAAGTTTTGAATTAAAAAAAAACTATGAAATGAAAATATTTTTGGATTTTAGTTTCTAAAAAAAATTCTAAGTGTAAACTGATAAGTCTAAAAGCTGATGCGCCTGAATAGTTGACAAGTGCCTGCACAGTAGTGAAACGCCTAAAAAGTTCTAAAACACCTAACTTTGAAGTAGAAACGCCCAAGGAAATGACTTAGTAGAATTCTAAAAAACGCCCAACTTGTAATGCGCCTGAATAGCTGTAATACGCCCAAACAGTTATCAAGCACCTAGGGTATAAAACACCCAAACAGTTCTAAAGCGCCTAAACAGTTGAAATGTGCCTAGAATTACTTTGTTTCTGCAAAGTCACCAAGTGTTCAAACAGTCTCAAAACGTCTCAACAGTGGTCAAACGCCTGATCTAAAACGTCTACACAGATTTCAACTGATTCAAAGAGCTCAAAATTGTCGATAAGCTCTGATCACTGAACCGAAGACTGTGATACCAATTGATTGGCTCAAAAGGATCAAACATGTGATGATTTCATGATGCAATGATCAATTCAATCATAAGTAATCAAACACACACAATTATATCAAAAAAGTCATAGATTTATTGATAGTAAATGCACGGATACAATGTGTAGGGTTACAATTACGTTCAACTGATTCTTAACTGTTCTATTCCCGTCTTTTCTGGTTTACCCTGCACATACATAAAATATCCTATATATACTATAAAGAACTAAGGAACATATATTTACAAATAAGTCCCTATACTATGACAAAAAAAATATACAAAGACAAAATGTTAATCTTCTAAGAGTCTAACACTTAACGACTATAATCATCGATAAAGGTAATGAAGTATCTTTCACCATTCCTTGTCATTGCTTTAAAAGGACCACATACATCTGAATGTATGATTCCTAAAAAATCTTTTGCCCTTTGGTTAGTACCACAAAAGGCTTCCTTGGTCATCTTTCCTTGTAAACAAGATTCACACTTATCAAATGAACCCTCTTCATTTGCTTCCAAAAGACCATTCTTTTGAAGTGTTTGAATACGATTCTTGTTTATGTGACCAAGACGACAATGCCAAAGATATAATTCACTTAAACCCATTTTAAGTTTCTTGGTGCTCGACAGGTATAACGAGTTATTAAAGGATGAGTCATCATGAACCAATTCATAAATACCATTAAAAGGCATAGCCTTAAAATAAAATATATCATCCATAAATACACAAATACCATCATTTTCAAACTTTAATACATAACCAAATTGTTTTAGTAGGGAAGCATAAATTATGTTCCTAGTCAAACTAGGGGCACAAAAAACATTCTTCAAAATGACTTCCAAACCACTTGGAAGCTTTAAGATGTAGTCTCCTTGGGCTTCGACATCATCCTTTGCTCCGTTGCCCATATAGAGACTAGTATCCCCTTTCTTAAAATGCTTATTTCTTTTAAACCCCTGAAACAAATTGCAAATATGAGTTCCACATCCAGTATCTAATACCCATGTGTTTGAAGAAAAAACATTAAGTTTATTATGGATCATGAAAGCTGTACCTGAGGTCTGCCTAGCATCCCTCTTGTTTCTCAACTCCTCAAGATAGATTGGACAATTCCTCTTCCAATGTCCTATCTCACCACACTCAAAGCATGGATCGTTCTCTGTAACTTTTGGCTTCTTAAGCCTCGGATTTGGTGGTCCCGCTTTAGTCTTTCCCTTACCCTTTCCTTTGATGTACCCCTTGCCTTTGGCAACATTTGCCTTGGGTTCGGGGTGATGCCTCTTCTTGTTGCCACCCTCATTGATCGTGAGAACTGGTAAAACCCTTTTACACATCCCTGCCTCAGCTGTTTTAAGCATGGCATGAAGTTCCCCAATGCTCTTGTCCCATCCATTCATGTTATAATTCATGATAAAAGTCTCAAACTTCTTGGTTAGACCATTGAGGATCAAATCCATGGCCAACTCTTTTGAGATGGGACAATTTAGCCTTTGGAGGTGATCAATGTTGCTTTTTATCTTCATCACATAAGATTATACAAATTGGTTTCTTCCATTCGACATGCATGAAGCGCTCAAACCGTTTTGAAGCGCTCTACCCTCGCTTGTTGAAGGAACATTTCCTTCAGCTGGGTAATCATGCCATATGCCCCATGATGTTCAGAATCCTTTTGAAGCTCAGGAATCTTGGTTCCCAACATGAGGCAAGAAACCTGCACAGAATCCTTAGTGTGCTTAACCCAATCCTCATAGGCATCAACATCATCAATGTTGGTTCATCGGGAATAGGATCTTCAAGCATGTATGATTTCTTTTCCTGCTTGAGAACAATTCTCAAGTTTCGAAACCAATCCATGAAATTATTATGGTTTAGACGATGCTTTTCAAGAATAGTTCTCAGTGATAGGTTATGGAAGGTCGGGGATGTAGCGTTGTTACTATTAGCGGCCATTACTACAATATAAACAAAGTTCAATTTTAGTATTTATAAAAAAATTATTTTAACTATTAATACCCTTTCATGTCTCATAGATAATTAATAATTAAAATCTAGAATCCAAGTTACATTCAAATAATGGTTAGGTGACCTTTATCCTATTATTTAAATTAACAAGGTAGTCAACTTTTGACAATTGCAACCCTTTGCAACTTCTAGTTTATGGGCTCGGTTAAACATCTTTATGTTTAGTCGACATGTTTAATCCCATCAACACCATTGTATGCCATGTGGTTAGGTGACCTTTATCCCACAAATATGTTAAACCCACATCAAACACACAAGTTTCCTAAATGTGGTTAGGTGACCTTTATCGCATAGATAGTTCCCAAGTGATTCGAGTGTTGTATAAAGGGATGGTGTTAAACTTGTTTAAAAGAGATTTTGTTTCCATTAATTCTAGTTATGAAAACATTTTGTACCTTACATATGCATGCATTCAAATGCGTGGTACAGGAGTGAAACCAATTTCAAAAGTTCTTTTAATAAAACCCAATTTTATTTCGAAAACATTAACCTTTAATAAAACCATTTTACTACCCATGTTAATGTTTCCAAAAGAATCGATTACAGCTTGTCATTGATTTGAAATTGTTTAATAGTGCGTTTCCAAATATCACATGAACAATAAATTAAATCAACCATACAAGCAACACATACAACAACAAGTTCATAACCATAGCCAACTATTTAACTTCACTTGTTAGCCGAAACAAGTGAGTTATTTGGGTCCTTCCTAAGGGTAACACTTGTGTCGGTGAACTACCACTTGATCCCGCATCCAAATGCTTCAAGTGTCCACTTTGTGTTGTGATTCTCCCATTCGATTTGAGCTTCCAAATGGACTTAAAATTCTACACCAAACCCCTTTGGGCCTTCAAAATATGTTTTCGGTTATAGGGCTTAAATCCCATTAAAAGCTATGAAGCCCTTTGGACACAAAATTGGCCCAAACCGAAAAACATTCTTGTTGCATCTTCTTTTACAAAATTATATATCCTATATACATTTTCTAGTAAAAGTGAAATGCAACTACTCTATTTATTTTACATACCAAATGAAAATAAATAAATTACATAGCCAATAGGACAAACAAATAAATTTAATTATTACAACCTTTTGAATAATCAAATACAAATCACAACACAACCAAACACAAGGTTTCGGCTAGGTTATGAACATCAAGATACATATCCAAATATGTAACAAAATCCGAGAGTTTTCCCTTGAATCACAGACTTTCGGTTAATGTATAAACAAATCAAAAATCATGATTCTTGTCCAAACAACTTAAATCATCCAAATGATTAAATATTTCAAGATTACAATATGCATGAAAAGTAGAATCCTGAAAAACAGGGGAAACATAGACCTGAATTTTTGGTCTGTTGGTAAATAACAACAAGAAACCGAGAATTCAGTCTTGATGAAGCATGTATCCATATAACCGGCTCTGATAACACTGTTGGGTTTTTACAAGTTTATCAGGGTCATTTTATCCTTATAAAATGAAAACGTAGCGGAAATGGAATGAAAAACTTGTTATAGTAAATATATAAACCACTTTATAATATCTGTTAAAAGAAACCCGTAATGGATCGTGTTATGAAAAAACCATGCTTACAAACAACCATAGGGTGTTTAGTAATCTACCTCTAGAATGGGACATAGGAAAAGATCTTTGATTGGTAGCTTCCAAAGCAGGAAATCTCAAGCTTGTCTACCCCAAGCCTCCAACAATACACCAGGTTCTAGGATTTTTCTTGAATCGGGTTCTGTTCTTGGTTTTTCTCGACCGATCGAGAGAAAAGCTATAGTAGCACATCGATTGCACCTTTGTGTGTGTTGTAAGTTATCAGAGAGAGTGGTTGAATGTAATCACATATTGCACATTCTATGAAACTGAAATTCAGGGTGAGAGAAAAGTGGGCGGGACCCATCCCTTTAACCCATCCGTATTTCTCTAATATTCATCCGCATTAGTAAATGCGGATGAACAAACTCTAACCGCATTTGTAAATACGAAAGAAAGAACTTCATCTGCATTTCCCAAATGTACATCCGCATTTGTAAATGCGGATAAGTAACTCCAGCATTTCCATAAATGCTCATCCGCATTTGTAAATACGGATGATCAGTCTCATCGACATTTCCTTAGATGCTTATCCGCATTAGTAAATACGGATGAAGTAATTCCTTCAGTATTTCCCCAAATGCACATTCGCATTAGTAAATGCGGATGAACAAAAGAAATACGGACAAAACACTTGTATTGTTTGTTCAACCATTTGGATAACAACACAAGGTATTCTCTCTATAGAATAAATTATCCATATAATTTATTCATAACACTAGTGCAAATATTTAGCAACCCGATTTCTAAATACTTCAAGTGTCAATATTTATTTATTTGATCATATAAGAATATTGTAGGTGTTTGTCTAGCTTGTTATTGGGTATGACCCGACTTGGATCATAATGTACTAGCCACATCAATTCAATATGTGTCTTGGGCAGACCGTTCCCAACAGGGGCTATATTCCGAATATGGGCCGTGGAGAGCAATGCAAAACCCCAAAATGACAGAGGTAGTGTGCTTCTAGCCATCATAGATCGAACCATATCCAATAGAGTTCGGTTTCTCCTCTCAGACATACCATTATGCTGTGGTGTTCTGGGTGGAGCAAGCTGTGAGACAATCCCACAACTCCTAAGATGATCTTGAAAATTATCACTAAGGTATTCACATCCTCTATCCGAAATAAAAATTTTGATCGTTTAGTTGAGTTGATTTTCTACTTCTCTTGAAGATTTTGAACGTTTCAAAAGCTTCATCTTTGTGTCTCAACAAGTACACATAACCATAACGACTATAATCATCTATGAAGGTAATGAAGTATCTTTCACCATTCCTTGTCATTGCTTTAAAAGCACCACATACATCCGAATGTATGATTCCTAATAAATCTTTTGCGCTTTGGTTAGTCGCACTAAAGGGTTCATTGGTCATCTTTTCTTGTAAACAAAATGAACCCTCTTCATTTGCTTCCAAAAGACCATTCTTTTGAATTGTTTGAATATGATTCTTGTTTATGTGACCAGGGCGACAATGCCCAAAGATACAATTCACTTAAACCCATTTTAAGTTTCTTGGTGCCTTACTGGTATAACGAGTTATTAAAGGATGAGTCTTAAAATAAAATACATTAAAATAAAATAAATACCATTAAAAGGCATAGCCTTAAAATAAAATGCATCATCCATAAAAACACAAATACCATCGTTTATAAACTTAATACGTAACCATATTGTTTCAGAAGGGAGACAGAAATTATATTTCTAGTCAAACTAGGAGCATACAAAACATTCTTCAAAACGACTTCCAAACCACTTGGAAGCTTCAAGATACAGTCTCCTTGGGCTTCGACATCAACTTTTGCTCCGTTGCCCATGTAGAGACTAGTATCCCCCTTCTTAAAATGCTTATTTCTTTTGAACCCCTACAACAAATTGCAAATATGAGTTCCACATCCGATATCTAATACCCATGTGTTTGAAGAAATAACATTAAGTTCAATATGGATCATGAAAGTTGTACCTGAGGTCTGCCCAGCATCCCTCTTGTTTCTTAACTCCTTGAGATAGATTGGAAAGTTCCTTTTCCAATGTCCTATCTCGCCACACTCAAAGCATGGATCATTCTCCGTAACCTTTGGCTTCTTAAGCCTTAGTTTTGGTGGTCTTGCTTTAGTCTTTCCCTTACCCTTCCCTTTGATGTACCCCTTACCTTTGGCAACATTTGCCTTGGGTTCGGGGTGATGCCTTTTCTTGTTGCCACCCTCATTGATTGTGAGAACCGGTAAAACCTTTTTACCTATCCCTGCCTTGGCTGTTTTGAGCATTGCATGAAGTTCCCCAATGCTCTTATCCCATCCATTCATGTTATAATCCATGATAAAAGTCTCAAACTTCTTGGTTAGACCATTGAGGATCAAATCCGTGGCTAACTCATTTGAGACGGGACAATTCAGCCTTTCAAGGCTATCAATATGGCTTTTCATCTTCATCACATAAGATGATACAGATTGGGTTTCTTCCATTCGACATGCATGAAGCGCGCAAACTGTTTCGAAGCGCTCTATCCTCGCTTGTTGAAGGAACATTTCCTTCAGCTGGGTAATCATGTCGTATGCCCCGTGATGTTCAAAATCCTTTTGAAGCTCGGGAATCAAGGTTCCCAACATGAGGCAAGAAACTTGCACAGAATCCTCAGTGTGCTTAACCCAATCCTCGTAGGCATCAACATCATTAGCGTTGGGTCAATCGGGAATAGGATCGTCCAACACATATGATTTCTTTTCCTGCTTGAGAACAGTTCTCAAGTTTCAAAACAATCCATGAAATTATTATGGTTTGGACGATCCTTTTCCAGGATAGTTCTCAGTGACAGGTTATGGACGGTAGGGAAGGTAGCGTTGTTATTATTTGTGGCAATTACTACAATATTAACAAAGTTCAATTTTAGTATTTATAAAAGACATTTTAATTATTAATACACTTTAATGTCTTAAAGACAAGTAATAATTAAAATCTAGAATCCAACGTTACATTCAAATAATGGTTAGGTGACCATTATCCCAATATTTAAATTAACAAGGTAGTTAACTTTTGACAATTGCAACCCTTTGCAACTTCTAGTTTATGGGATTGATTAAACATCTTTATATTTAGTCGGCACGTTTAATCCCATCAACAACATTGTACGCCATGCTTCGGTGACCCTATTCACATGGTTTCCAACTCAAGTCGTTCTACTTACACACACGTGTGAGTTTACACATGCAGGTGGTTAGGTGACCTTTATCCCACAAATATGTTAAACCCACCTCAAACACATAAGTTCCTTAAATGTTGTTAGGTGACCTTTATCCCACAAATAGTTCCCAAGCAATTCAAGTGTTGTATAAAAGGATGGCATTAAACTTGTTAAAAAGGGATTTTGTTTCCATTAATTCTAGTTATGAAAACATTTTGTACCTTACATTTGCATGCATTCAAATACGTGGTACACTAGTGAAACTAATTTCCAAGGTTCTTTTATTAAAACGCAATTTTATTATGAAAATATTAACCTTTAATAAAACCATTTTATTACCCATGTTAATGCTTCCAAAAGAACCATTTGCAGCTTGTTGTTGATTTTAAATTGCTTAACAGTGCATATCCAAATATCACATGAACAATAAATTAAATCAACCATACAAGCAACGCATACAACAACAAGTTCATAACCATAGCCAACTAATTTAACATCACTTGTTGACCGAAACAAATGAGTTATTTAGGTCCTTCCTAAGGGTAACACTTGTGTCGGTGAACTCCCACTTGATCCCGCATCCAAAGGCTTCAAGTGTTCACTTTGTGTTGTGATTCTCCCATTCGATTTGAGCGTCCAAATGGACTTAAATTCTGCACCAAACCCCTTTGGGCCTTCAAAATAGGTTTTCAGTTATTGGGCTTAAATCCTATTAAAAGCTATAAAGCCCTTTGGGCCTAAAATTGGCTCAAACCAAAAAACATTCTTGTTGCATCTTCTTTTACAAAATTATATATCCTATATATATTTTTCTAGTAAAAGTGAAATGCAACTAATCTATTTATTTTACATACCAAATGAAAATAAATAAATTACATAGCCAATAGGAAGAACAAATACATTTAATTATTACAACCCTTTGAATAATCAAATACAAATCACAACACAACCAAACACAAGGTCTCGGATAGGTTATGAACATCAAGATACATATCCAAATATGTAAGCAAAATCCAAGAGTTTTCCCCTTGAATCACTGATTTTCGGTTAATGTATAAACAAATCGAATATCATGATTCTTGTCCAAAAAACTAAATCATCCAAATGATCAAAATTTTCAATATTACAATATGCATGTAAAGTAGAATTTTGAAAAAACAGGGGAAACATAGACCTGAATTTTTGGTCTGTTAGTGAATTAACAGCAAGAAACCAAGAATATAGTCCAGATGAAGCATGTTTCCATATAACCGGCTCTGATACCATTGTTGGGCTTTTCACAAGTTTGTTAGAGTCATTTTATCCATATAAAATGAAAACGTAGCGGAAATAGAATGAAAAACTTGTTACAGTTAATATATATAAACCAATTTATATATCTATTAAAAACCCGTAATGGATCGTTATATGAAAAATCATGCTTACAAACAACCATAGGGTGCTGAGAATTCTACCTCTCAAATGGGACAGAGGAAGAAGATCTTTGAACGGCAGCTTCCAAAGCAAAAAACCTCAAGGTTGTCTACCCTAAGCTTCCAACAAAAGACCAGGTTGCTAGGATTTTTTACACTTGAACAATCTCAGTTCACTGTTCTCTTCGGCCGATCGAGAGAGAACCAACAGGAACACCAATCTGCACCTTTGTGTGTATTGTAAGTTGTCAGAGAGAGTGGTTGAATGCAATCATATATTGCACGTTCTATGATACTGAATTTCAGAGTGAGAGAAAAGTGGGCGGGACCCATCCCTTTAACCCATTAGTAAATGCAGATGAACAAACTCTAACCGCATTTGTAAATGCGAAAGGAGAAACTTCATCCGCATTTCCCAAATGTACATCCGCATTTGTAAATGCGGATGAGCAGTTCCATCAGCATTTCCATAAATGCACATCCGCATTTGTTAATGAGGACAAACAGTTCATCAGCATTTCCCAAATGCACATCCGTATTAGTAAATGCGGATGATCAGTTTTATCAATATTTCCTTAAATGCTCATCTGCATTAGTAAATGTGGATCAAGAAATTCCTTCAGCATTTCCACAAATGCACATCCGCATTAGTAAATGCGGATGAGGAACATCTATCCGCATTTCCTCAAAACACATCCGCACTAGTAAATGCGGATGAGTAACAAAGAAATGCGGACAAAGGACTTGTATTGTTGTTTAACCATTTGAATAACAATACAAAGTACTCTCTCTCTGTAAGGCTCCGTTCCCGAAGACCTCACAGTTGGTCAATCATAGCATAATTAAATAAAAACATTACATAATTCTTAAAACAATGCAGTGGAATTAACATCGAAAACCATTCACCTCACTAATAAACGTTGTTGTCAAGCAATACATTTATGTTTGTTATCAGTTTACAAAAGATCAGTTAATTTCATTACAAAATAACAATATTATTAAGAGTGAACGGATGCCAGTCTAGCCCTGACGAGTGGCCTCCCTGAGTGCCATCCTCAGCAAATTACCTGCCAACTGAAAATGCATAAAAGTCAGTGTTGCTGAGTGAGTTCTAGTTTTAAAATAGTGAAAATACTTTATGAGTTTTGTATAGGAAAATACTCTTTAAAATACTATTACTCTTTTGTATATGATCATACATCGTACGTACATTCAGATATTATTCAATATCAACATTTACATCTTTCTTCACCATTTCCATGGTCGTTCACTTGAACCTTTACTTTTGATCTTTCACTTCGATATGGAACAAAGCGCTATACCCCCCATATAATGCGCATAAACCTGGTACTGGGCCTGAGGCCTAATAATAGACCCCATCCGTGGTGCACAAAGCTGACTCTAGTACCGGGGCAACGACAATGGTCCCCTCAATCTCAACGATTGACCCTGTGTGCATCCAACGGGTTAGCTAAACCGCACACAGTTAAGCTAACAACCTAGTGGTTGTGAACCTCATGTGAATTTGCTTACAAGACTTTCTTACGTTCTTTATGTTCAACTTTCATTAATCTGTCCACTTTCTTAGAGATAATACTTTACGGATAAGGGTAAAATCACACCACGTAAAGTCACATAACAATATAATAAATAGAAACACAAGAACAACCCAAAACGTCAATAAAATAAGAAAATAATAACACCAAGTCAAACCAGGGTCAAACCCTAAAATTCTGATTTCCCTAAAATCCTAAGTATCATAGGCGCATGGGCACTATGCAGGCGCATGGGCACTATGCAGGCGCATGGGCCTTGCTTAGGCGCATTAACACTATTAAGGTGCATGAGGTTATTCTTGGCTTATCAGGTAAAAGTTTTGGGTGCATGGGCACTATTGGGGCACACGAACCCCCACTTAGGATTTTCTATGGAAATTTACAGGCGCATGGGCCCTGTTTGGGCGCATGGCCTGCACTTAGGCATATTTTCACTAAAATCCCAGGCGCATGGGCCCTGTTTGGGTGCATGACTACCTGTTGTGCATTTCTACATTTCAGAATCAGTTCAAACCTATTTCATCACCTGTCCTAAGCTTAAACATACTGTTCTAAGCATCAATAACACATAACCAACCAAAGAACACAAGTATAAACATACGTATACATACGGGTAAACATATTTCAGTTGTAAACATCTTAACCATGCATTTTTAGCCCCAAAATAGTTTAAAACACATAGAAATCGGGGTCTTGAACTCACCTAGTGTAGCAAACAAGTAAAACTCCTCCCAACCTGCTTGTACAAGACTTCAAACACCTAAAAACAAATAAAACAAACACCAAAACACATAGAACACTTATTAATCGGTTCCTAAGGGTGAAACCACTGAGAAACCGAACCAATTATACAAGAAAACTCTCACCTTTGATGATTTCAGCTTCCTTCTAACTCTAAAACTGAGATGATTCAGTTTTCTTCCTCTTCTTCTCCTTTGGGCGACCATGCCCATATAAAGTGCACTTTTTGACTTTGTGTACTTTTACACAAAACACCCCTTGTCTTTGGCTCTTCTTTCATTCTTTCCAAATACTTTTACTTTGACCGAAGTTTCGGGTGTTATAAGTCTACCCACCTTAAAGAGGTTTCGTCCTTGAAACTTGTCATTCTTCGAACAACTATGGGTAATGTTGTCTCATCTCCTCTTCAGTCTCCCACGTAGACTCATAACCCTTTCGGTGTTTCCACTGCACCCGCAAGTGGAACCACTTTATTCCTCAACCTCTTCTCCTTTCGATCGACGATTGCCACTGGCTGCTCCACATAGTTGAGCCGTTCATCCACTTTGATATCTTCCGGTGGTACAATCATATCTTTATCAGCTAATCACTTTCTCAGATGAGATACATGGAATGTCGGGTGAATCCCACTTAACTCATTAGGAAATTCTAGTCAATAGGCCACCTCTCCTACTCGTGCAACGATTCGGAAAGGTCCTATGTATCTAGGGCTCAGCTTGCTTCTCTTCCTGAACCGGGTGATCCCTTTCCAAGGTGAGACATTCAACATGACTTTATCACCCACATTGAACTCGATTGGTCTACGCCTCTTATTACCATATGACTTCTGCCTATCTTTGGCTGCCTTCATAAAGGCTTTGATATTTTCTAGCTTTTTGGTCGTAGCCTCGATCACCTCGATGCTTCCCAATTCCTTCTGCCCGATGTCACCCTAACATACGGGCGTTCTACACCTCCTACCCTACAGCATCTTGTATGGTGGCATACCAATGCTAGCATGATAACTGTTGTTGTACGAGAACTCTGCTAACGGTAGATGGTCATCCCAGCCTCCTCCAAAGTCTATCACGCATGCACGAAGCATATCTTCGAGTGTCTAGATCGTTCGCTCAGACTAACCATCTGTCTGAGGATGGTAAGCCGTGCTGATGTGTAGTCTCGTCCCCATGGCATCATGGAATCTTTTACAAAACTTAGATGTGAACCGGGTGTCACGATCTGACACAATTGACATCGGCACGCCATAACGAGCTACAATCTCTTTGATAAATAGATCCACCAGTCTCTCAGATGAATACGTCTCATGGATCGGTAAGAAGTGAGCACTCTTTGTCAGTCGATCAACTATCACCCATATGGTATCGTACCCCCTCGTCGTACGGAGTAACTTCCTGATGAAGTCCATGGTAATGTGATCCCACTTCCATTCGGATATATCCAAGGGTTGGATCTTCCCGTATGGCTTCTGGTGTTTTTCCTTCACTTACAAGCAAGTAAGGCACTTACTCACATACTCCGCCACGTCACGTTTCATACCCGGCCACCAGTAGTCCTTCTTCATATCTTGATACATCTTGGTAGCATCGGGATGAATGGAGTATCGAGTCTTATGAGCTTCATCCATAATTCACCCACGTAGATATCCATATCGAGGAATCCACATCCCCAAAACGAGTCTTAATCCCATGGGTGTTCTCTCCCAATTCTATGACTAAACTCTCATTCGTTCAGAGTTGAGGCGATATTCTTTCAACGCCTCTTCCTGAAATTCTTTGACTTGTGTCATCACATCCGAGGTCACTACTAACTGATATGCTTTCACCTGAATCGGCTCTGGTCTCTCCTTTCGGCTAAGGGCATCGACCACTACGTTGGCCTTGCCCGGGTGGTAATGGATCTCACAATCATAGTCCTTGATCAACTCTAACCACCTCCTTTGTCTCATGTTGAGATCTTTCTACCCAAAGAAATACTTTAAGCTCTTGTGGTCTTTGTAGATGGTGCATTTCGCCCCATACAGGTAGTGCCTCCAAATCTTTAAGGCAAAGACCACAGTTGCGAGCTCCAGATCATGCATAGGATAATTGACCTCGTGGGTTTTTGGCTGTCGAGACGCGTAGGCTATTACTCTCCCATGTTGCATTAGCACGCAACCTAGTTCCGAATAGGAAGCATCTGAATAGACCACTAAATCCTCATTCCCTTCAGGTAATGTTAAGATACAGGCTTGAGTTAATCTTGCCTTTAACTCCTCAAACGCATTCTCCTATTCCCGTCCCCACACATACTTCACATCCTTGCGTGTCAATTTGGTCAAAGGTGAGGCTATCTTGGAAAAGTCCTGGATGAATCTTCTGTAGTAGCCCGCCAAACCCAAGAAACTACGAATCTCGAATGGTGTCTTTGGAGACTTCCATTGCATCACCGCCTCAACCTTCACCGGGTCCATCATGATTCCTTCGGAATTCACCACGTGACCCAAAAATTGAACTTCAAGCAACCAAAAAGCGTACTTAGAGAATTTAGCCTAAAGCTTCTCCCTTCTAAGTGTCTCCAGCACCTCGCGTATATGATCGGCATGTTCTTCCTAGCTCTTTGAGTAAATCAGGATATCATCAATAAACACAATCACTGATTTATCCAGCATTGGCCGGCACACTCGATTCATCAGATCCATAAAGGCAGCTGGCGCGTTAGTTAAACTGAAAGACATAACGAGGAACTCGTAATGTCCATAACACGTGCGTAACGCTATCTTAGGAATATCTTGTTCTTTTACCTTCAGCTGATGGTAGCTAGATCGGAGGTCTATCCTTGAGAACCAACTGGCACCTTGGAGCTGGTCGAACAAGTCATCTATTCTTGGTAAAGGATATCGGTTCTTCACCGTTAACTTGTTTAGCTCCCGGTAGTCTATGCACATCCTCATACTACCGTCTTTCTTCTTCGCAAACAAGACCGGAGCATCCAAGGTAGAGATGCTTGGTCGGATGAACTCCTTGTCCATCAACTCCTGCAGCTGATCCATCAGTTCTTTCATCTCAGACGGAGCTAACCGATATGGTGCTTTGGCAACGGGCTGAGCGTCGGGTATCAGATTGATCTGGAACTCGATTTCTCGATCCGGTGGCACACCTTGTAAATCTTCTGGGAACACGTCCGGGAAATCGTACACAACTGGCACTTCAGACAATTGTGGTGTCGATGCGTCCACATCCTTTATGTATGCCAGGTAGGCACTACAACCGCATTTCATGTACTTCTCTGCCACCGCCATCGAGATCACCTTCGGGACCGTGGTGACGCGATCACCGTATACCCTCACTGAACTTCCATCGGGCGCAGTTAATCTAATCATCTTCTTGCGACACACGATGTTTCCCTCATAGATTGCTAACCAGTCCATCCCTAGTACTATATCGAATCCTCCTAGGGGCATCACATATAGTTAGCAGCAAACCTATAGCCTTCTAGTTCTATGCCACAATCTTCCATCATACAAGATATTCTGGTTGACTTACAAATAGCAGTTTCTACATCAAAAGGCTCATCAACACTTCTACTACTAACAGGAAACTTAGCACAGAAAGCAGTAGATATGAAACTCCTAATAGCTCCAGAATCAAATAATACAGAGGCACAAGTTTGGTTTACTAGAAACATACCTGACACGACGTCTGGGTCTACCCAGGCTTCCTCTCGGGTCATCATGAAGGCTCTAGCACTTGCCCTCTGCCCTCCTTCTTCAGCCACCTTCTTGCTCCCAGAACTCTCAGCTCTCGGCTTCCTGCACTCGTGGTTTCTGTGGCCAGTCCCGCCACAGTTGAAGCACCTCGGCACTCCATAATCTCTTGCTATATGGCCGAGCTTCCCACACTTGAAGCAGACGTTCAATCCCAAATGGCATTCCCCGCTATGCTCCTTTCCACACTTACCACACCTCTTTATTCCTGGGCCTGCAGCAGCCCCTCGCCGGTCATCCCCCCTCGGCTTCTTGTTGTTCGGGGTGAAACCACCACGCCCGAATCACTTCCCATTCCAGTTTCTGTCACCCCCACCAGTCCTCTTCACCTCAACCACAGTTACCTCTTGTTCATCATAGAACCTACCCGCGAAGTCCACTGCCGACCTAAAAGTGCTCTGTCGAGCAGTGATCAAACGCCTGTGAATATCAGTGGGTAACCCTTGGATGTATCGCTTAATCTTCCTTGATGTTGGCATAACCTGATCGGGCACCAGCCTCGCCATCTCGTTGAATTTGGCGGTGTATTGCTGGTGGGTCATAGTCCCCGCCTCCAGCTATAGGAACTCTTTCTCGATCTTTTCGAGCTCCCGATGAGGACAGAACTCCTCGATCACCAACCTCTTCAGTGCTTCCCACCTCATCCTTTCGATGGCCCGGTTGCCCTCGGCCTGGACAAGGTTGTCCCACCAACACAGCGCCGTGTCGACAAAAGAGTGAGTGGCAAACTTCACCTTCTGATCCTCCCGATACTCACTAATCTCCAGTACCGCCTCCATCTCCCTCACCCAGCGGTGAGCAGCAGCAGCATCACCATTGCCATCGAAAGTAGGGGGTCTACACCGTTGGAACGCCCCGTAGCTGCATCCCCTCACGGCTTCCCGCACCATCACTTCTTCATCATCACTAGAGGCTCCCCCTCCAGCATTTAGCTCCTTCTCCTCATCGTGATCCCTCACATCACCTCTCCTGCCAGCAGTCGTTCTCATCTCCTCTTCCTTCTCCTTTCGTTCATCCTCCCTCACAGCTCGGATCACTTCAGTCACGACAGACGGTAGGATTGTCTGCATGACTTGGTGAACCTCCTCCACCACGGCCTCCTTCACCTAGGCTCTCAAGTAAGCACTCTCATCCACCCCCTCCGGGTGATGAAGATCAGGCCCAGCAGGAGCCGTCTCTACGGTCTTGGTTTTGTTCTTCACGGCCCGTGGCCTACCAGCATGACCACCCCGTGTTCCACCTCGAGAAGCCTTAGATGATCTTCCTCCCGCCATCATCTAACCACTATAAGATTCAAACACCAACACGGTCATTCAAGGTAATAGCTCAGTTTATGTTAAGTATAGTAAGTCCCTAATTACAGTGGCCAGTTGTGATTAGCCACTTACTTTACTCTTCATCTCCCGAGCATTTCCTATCCTGACTACATTAGCATTCAAATCTACTGAAAGCACATAAATCAAATACCATGCGCACATAATACCGATTAACATTATAAAAAGAATTACCTGATGGCACATAGCTACTCGGTCTGACATCCCTCCATGCGATCCCATTTTCAGTTTAAGTTTAGATTTTAGAAAATATTTACCATTTCTCATAAACTTTGGCTCTGATACCAACTTGTAAGGCCCTATTCCCGGAGACGTCACAGTTGATCAATCATAGCATAATTAAATAAAAACATTACGTAATTCTTAAAACAATGCAGCAGAATTAACATCGAAAACCATTCACCTCACTAATAAACGCTGTTGTCAAGCAATACATTTATGTTTGTTATCAGTTTACAAAAGATCAGTTAATTTCATTACAAAATAGTAATATTATTAAGAGTGAACGGATGCCAGTCTAGCCCTGATGAGTAGCCTCCCCGAATGCCATCCTCAGCAAATTACCTACCAACTGAAAATACATAAAAGTCAGCGTTGCTGAGTGAGTTCTAGTTTTAAAATAGTGAAAATACTTTATGAGTTTTGTATAGAAAAATACTCTTTAAAATACTGTTACTCTTTTGTATATGATCATACATCGTACGTACATTCAGATATTATTCAATATCAACATTTACATCTTTCTTCACCATTTCCATGGTCGTTCACTTGAACCTTTACTTTTAATCTTTCACTTCGATATGGACCAAAGCGCTATACCCCCCATATAATGCGCATAAACATGGTACTGGGCCTGAGGTCTAATTACCCCATCCGTGGTGCACATAGCTGACTCCAATACCTATGCAACGACAATGGTCCCCTGAATCTCAATGGTTGACCCTGTGTGCATCCAACGGGTTAGCTAAACTGCACACAGTTGAGCTAACAACCTAGTGGTTGTGAACCTCATGTGAATTTGCTTGCAAGACTTTCTTACGTTCTTTATGTTCCACTTTCATTAATCTGTCCACTTTCTTAGAGATAATACTTTACGGATATGGGTAAAATCACACCACGTAAAGTCACATAACAATATAATAAATAGGAACACAAGAACAACCCAAAACATCAATAAAATAAGCAAATAATAACACCAAGTCAAACCAGGGTCAAACCCTAAAATTCTGATTTCACAAAATTCCAGAAATTTTTCTTAGTGTCATAAGCGCATGGGCACTATGCATGCGCATGAGGTTATACTTGGCTTATCAGGCAAAATTTTTGGGCGCATGGGCACTATTGGGGCGCACGAACCCCCACTTAGGATTTTCTAAGGAAATTTAGAGGCGCATGGGCCCTGTTTGGGCGCATGGCCTGCACTTAGGCATATTTTCACTAAAATCCCAAGCGTATGGGCCCTGTTTGGGTGCATGACTACCTGTTGTGCATTTCTACATTTCAGAATCAGTTCAAACCTATTTCATCACATGTCCTAAGCTTAAACATACTGTTCTAAGCATCAATAACATATAACCAACCAAAGAACACAAGTATAAACATACATATACATACGAGTAAACATATTTTAGTTGTAAAACATTTTAACTATGCATTTTCAGCCCCAAAACAGTTTAAAACACATAGAAATCGGGGTCTAGAACTCACCTAGTGTAGCAAACAAGTAAAATTCCTCCCAACCTGCTTGTACAAGAGTTCAAACACCTAAAAACAAACAAAACAAACACCAAAACACATAGAACACTTATTAATCGGTTCCTAAGGGTGAAACCACCAAGAAACCGAATCAATTATACAAGAAAACACTCACCTTAGATGATTTCAGCTTCCTTCTCACTCTAAAACCGAGAGGATTCCGTTTTATTCCTCTTCTTCTCCTTTCAGCCGTAAAAGAAAAGCAACAGCAGGGTGATATGGGCGGCCATGCCCATATAAAATACACTTTTTGACTTTTGTGTACTTTTACACAAAACACCCCTCATATTTGGCTCTTCTTTCTTTTCAAATACTTTTACTTTGATCGAAGTTTCAGGTGTTACACTCTCTAGAATAAGTTATCCATATTATTTATTCATAACACTAGTAGAAATATTTAGAAACCCAATTTCTAAATATTTCAAGTGTCAAATATTTATTTACATGACATATCATAAAATAAATATTGCAGGTGTTTGTCTAGCTTGTTATTGGGTATGACCCGACTTGGATCATAATGTACTAGCCACATCAATTCAATATATATCTTGGGTAGACCGTTCCCAACAGCGTTAACTAAGTTGTTGCTCAAACAACGATTTTATTTTCTTCTATCCAAGATTGGCCTTTCCACTATTTTCTTCTTCCAGCTAACTACTGCCTATTTTAATATATATTTAATATATATATATATATATGTATATATATATATATATATGTATATATGTATATATATATATGTATATATATATGTATATATATATATATATATATATATATATATATATGTATAATATATATATATGTATATATATATATGTATATATATATATATATGTATATATATGTATATGTATATATATATCTATATGTATATATTATATATATATGTATATATATATGTATATATATATATGTATATATATATGTATATATATATGTATATATATATATATATGTATATATATATATGTATATATATATATGTATATATATATGTATATGTATATATATATGTATATGTATATATATATATATGTATATGTATATGTATATATATATATATATGTTATATATATGTATATATGTATACATATATATATATGTATATATGTATATATATGTATATATATGTATATATATGTATATATATATATGTATATATAGTATATATATATGTATATATATGTATATATATATATATGTATATATATGTGTATATATATGTATATATATATATATGTATATATATATATAGGGTTAGTATCTTTTCAGGACTTCTAAAGATCGTGAGAACTGCGAGAACTCATACTGTCCATTGATTTGATTTTAATTGAATTATATTTTCACTAATTCAGTAAGGGTAATTTAGTATTTTGCATCTACATTTAATGTGATTCTTTTATGGATACATTGAGTTAGGTAAGTTACTAATATTTTTTTTAAAATATGATTGATCAATTGATTTCATTTATTTAATTTAATCATTAAGTCAATATTCATTTTGACATTCTCAATGCTTGAAGATCGACATTCATCTAGAAAGAAGGAATTCTTATTTCCAAAAATCGCAAATCATTATTTCCAGAAAGTCACAAATAAAAGGAATCGATTTTGAAGGATTCTAAAAGAGCAACACCATATTTTTATTGTTTCTTATTATTTGGTAAGATTGCTTATAGTATATTTCATCACCGCCAGACACCTTGGAACAACTTTACTTGCTGTTACCACCACAACCCCAAACTACCACCACAACTCCAGACTAATAACCGGGCAACGTATAACCGTTGATAAAAACCCTCCAACTATCTACAACGATGATTTGTATCAACATCATACTAGGCATGCATCAGACCTTAAAAATCGGTAACACCACTTGAGTATCGCTGAAAGCAATTATGATTTTGTCTTGAAAAATCTTACCGTCGCCGTCGCCAACGTCGGTCACCTGTAATCCATCGGTGTTTGCACAAAGAGCTAAGTTTGTGATCGCTGCCTCTCCCGAACTCCTTATATCTTTCTCTCTATTGACTTTCATTTTCTTACTTTTTCATTTCTCTTTGAGTCGTAACACATACATTCTCCCTTGAATACTTTTAGTAATATTAGATTTAACTCATTTTTACTTTTATCTCTTTTATATGATTTTGTTAGTCAAATTTGCTATTAATTTGGTTTGCTAGTTAATTATGAAACATTATGAAATGTAAAGATTTTGAAGCTAATTTATCTTTTACATGTATTGAGTTGTTCAATTAAATCATAAGATGGGAGGATACTTGTGAATATCCGACTTACGTATACGTAAACATTACGTTGATTTCATAGGTAATTTTGTAATATGTTGCTTCTGTAGCTAATTTGTCTTTAGAATGAATTAATATACATGTATGTAAAAAATTTGATCATAGATACTTAAATATATGTAGTAGAAAATTTACATACATGTAAAATAACTAATTTACACATGTAAAACAAAACCAAAAATAATATGAATAGTTAATTATATATATGTAGATAGTTAATTTACACATATGTAAATTGGCAACTTTTGAATGGCGTGCTTGTTACGTTTTAATTATTTGTTATTACCTACTATTTATTTTTGCATTAATAAAACTTTTGTGAATCTTGTTTCTGATTTTTTAATCTACTATAGGTGTTTGCATTACTTTAGAAACACTAAAAAATTCAACGAAAAGAAAGGAAACGAGTAAAAATGTATATGTCTACAGTAAACAACTATTTAAATTTTTAACAATTTGAAAGTGCGCATGTGTAGAAATTTATTTATTTTTGTTCTTTACACACATGTTTATGTTGATTGATATATGTTTTAAAGTGATATAATTTCATAAATCTATATAAGTTTGGAACTCACATTTCAAATAGATTAAAATCATTATTTTGACTTAATCACATGAACTAAAACCGTAGTATAACTTATGTAAAATTTGTATAGTTGAAAAATAATGAGAGAGAAAAGACGAAAGAGAAAAGAGGAGAGAGAATTGTTCAATTAACCAACTAATTAGAAAATAATTGATTGATCAACTAACTAATTGGAAAGAGAATAAATTATCGGGTTACTAATATGCCCTTTTGATTAATTTAAACTCATTAAATGAAATATTAATTTATATTTTTAACCTTGTTTAATAACAACCATTGATCAAAATAATCAAGGGATATTAATACTTCTGCGAGTTCTCATTTAAAAGTAAGTTCTGCAAAGAACCTGACTTTATATATATGTGTGTATGTATATATATATACATATATATATATATATACATATATATATATACATATATATATATATATATATATATATATATATTATATATTATATATTTTATTGTAGATTTAATCTTCCTATTTTATTATTTATATTGTTAGTCTTTAGGAATACTTTATGTAATTATCTCAATTGATCAGTAATGGTATTTACTTCTTCGGATATAACAAGATAGAAATTACGTTGGGGTGACTTTAGTAGTTGAGGTTTTCATTCGACCAATTTTTTAAATTACTAATCTCCTGGGATTTATTCTTTCATTTGCTTTTGTAGAGCAAAGAAGAAAAGTATTTCATCAATAACCATTTGAGCTTCAGAGTCATGTACCTCATTGCTTATGTTTTTAATGGCTTCTTATATGCTCTTATCATGGTTATATGAATATGGTAGTTTTTGGCATGGTGTTTTTCAAGAGAACAATTTACCAGCAAGTGAAACACGTTAATGCATGAATCATTATTGTGGTTCTAGGTATGCGGTTAGCTGCAACAACTAAGATGATTATTACTAGACATTTTCAAAAAATCCAATTCGCGGGGATTCTTCCCCCAACTAACGAAGAGATCTTGGCGGAATTGCCACATATGAAACAGATGTGTGTAATTTTATTAATTTTTAACTTAAGATTTCGTAATATTGGATTAACTTGGATTGAGAACGTTTTTAGTTATTAACGAGTTAGGAGTGGGAGGTTGACTCATTTAAGCTATTATCGTTGCACGCCTCATGGAATATATATATATATATATATATATATATATATATATATATATATATATATATATATATATATATATATATATATATATATATATATATATATATATATATATTGTTATCATAAATACACATATATATTGTTATATAAATATATATGATTGATGTTTATATTATAATATATAAACTTTAATTGGGTGTTGGAATCGCAGCAGTACATCCAACGAGTAAATTGTGTTTCATAATGGGCCTTTACATTTTATTATGAGCTAGTTAATTTTGTCCAGTTATTGTTTTCATTAGTTGGACTGTGGCTATTTGGAGACCTGAATAGAAGTTATGAGGTAGTTTACTAGATACCAAAACAAACCTTTTATATACTCAATCTCTTTTCTTTTTTCTATGGCACACATTCATCTTCTTTTTCTCACTCAAATTCATCTCTGCAACTTTCTTAGCTTTATCCGATAAAACGATTTGGAGTGCCTCAAATTGATTTTATCTGAAAGTGTTTCACACGACTCTAAGATAATCCAAGACTTCGAATCATAGTTTCTTTTCTTGTTTTCCACGAAACCCCTACAGATATTAACAAGGTAAAATCAAATTGTACATCCATGGCAAGTGGTGAATCGGTCAAGGAAATGTCATGCAAGTTCACAAAACTAGACAAATATGAGGGTCAAGACTTCCGTAGATGGAAGAAGAAAATGCATTTTCTTCTCACAACAATGAAGGTTGTTTATGTTCTGTCGATCCATTCCCAGAACAAGTTGAAAACAAGACTCTCGATCCACAGAGGCGACTACAAAAATGGGAGAATGATGGTTACATCTGCAGAGGGCATATTCTTAACAGGATGTCCGATGCCCTGTTTGACGTGTATAAGAATGTGGAGACGACCAGTGAATTGTAGGACGCACTGTAAGCCAAATACATGGTAGAAGACTCGTCATCAAAAAAGTTCCTGATAACAAATTTTTTCTTACAAAATGGTCGACACTAGTTTAATAATAGAGCAATTCATTGAATTGCTTCACGTTCTTGGATAATTTACCCAACACGAAATGCACATGAACGAATCTATTTTGGTGTCTTCTATTATTGACAAACTTCTGCCTACATGGAAGGATTTTAAACATGATCTTATTTGGTTCAATTGGCTAGCCATTTGAGGTTTGGGGAATCTTTACGGTTGCAAGAAACCGATAAAAGGAAAGGAAAATTTTATGAAAACAAATCCTCTGTTAATATGGTAAAAATTGATAATAAATCAAAAATTTAACAAGGTTCAAAGGGTAAACGCAAGTTTAATGGAAACGGTCATGGTTCAAAAAAAGAAACAAAAGATGGTCTGTTGGAATTTTGGCAAGCTCGAACGCATTATACGTGACTGCCGGGTCAAAGTGAATTCGGGAAATAAAACTATGGATGGGGCGGGACCGAGTGGGTCAAAAGATCCTCCAGGTCAAATAGGTACAACTACTAGTTCTGATTTACATCAAAATATTTTTTTAAATGCTGATGTATCTATGTCTCACGGTTATGGTATGGATGATGTTAATAACTTGAATACTATTATGAAAATAAACAATTGTATTAAAGCTAGTAACACTGACATGACTTATGGCTCTATGATTGATAATAATCATCCATGTCAAACCAATAAAGTGAAGCCACATTGTATCTCAAGTAATAAATTGGAGTGTGGGCCACTTTGTCAAAACCATAACAGGGGTACATCCAAGCATATGTTACATGACAATTTAATGTTTAATTCTTTTATGAATTATGTAACATTTGTGTTTGAATCTTGTTACACACAAGATGACTTGTTGGCTTGGTGGGTGGATTCAGGAGCTACATGCCATGTTCGTAAAGATCCAAGATAGTTTACAAGTTTAAAGTACATTAAAGACGGATCCGTATTGAATAGGGAATGTAGCCACCGAACCCATCAAAGGAGTAGGAACTGTTACTATTATGTTTACCTCTAATAAAATACTTGTATTAGACAATGTATTGTATGTCATGGGAATTCGAAAGAATTTGATATCCGGTATTGTATTAAATAATTATGGATTTAAACAAGTAATCGAATCTGATAAGTTTGTATTATCTAAACATGGAAGCTTTGTTGGTTTTGGTTATCTTTTGAGTGGAATGTTTAAATTAAATATCCATGTGCCTTTCGTTCATGAATCCATGTGCATGACAACTCCATTAAATAATCTGGTTGGAAAAATTTCTAGTTTGTGGCATGCTAGACTAGGTCACGTTAATTATTACAAAATGAAAGATATGTCAAAAATAAGTCTTCTACCGGGTTTTGATATGTGTAAAACTAAATGCCACACATGTAAATTGACTAAGATTACACGAATTCAAAATGTGAAAAGAAATTCAAATTTGCTTGAACTCATACACTCAGATTTATGTGACTTTCATAGTACCCCTTCTTTAGGAAATAAACAGTATGTCGTTACATTTATAGACAATGCTTTTAGGTACTGTTATATTTATTTATTGCATTCTAAAGATGAAGCTCTAGATAAATTTAGAATTTATAAACAAGAGGTAGAGCTTCAACAAAATGGTTTAATCAAGAACCTTTGCACTGATAGAGGTGGGGAATATTATGACCCAGTTTATTTTCAGTCAACGGGTATAATACACCAAATAACTGCACTTTACACACCACAACAAAATGGTGTCGTTGAAAGAAAAAATAGGACACTAAAAGAAATGGTTAATTCCATGTTGTCATATTCTGGTCCAGGTGAAGGTTTTTTGGGGGGAGGCTATGTTAACAGCCTGACATTGTTGAACAGGATTCCCATTAAACAAACCATGGTAACTCCATATGAACTTTGGAAAAAAAAAGCACCAAAGCTAAGTTACCTTAGGGTTTAGGGTTGTAGAGCTGTGGTAAGGATTACTGAACCTAAAAGAAGAACTTTAGGTAAAAGAGGCATTGATTGCATATTTAGATATGATGAGCACTCTCTTGTGTATAGGTTCTATGTAGTGGAACCAAATGACTATGTCTCAGTTCATACTGTGATTGAGTCGAGGGATGCTAATTTTGGCAATGAGGATAGATTTACTTCTGTACCCAAGTTGAAAGATATGCCTAACAGCCTGAAAACTTCAGCTGAAGCTAATCCTTTAGCTAATGCTTCTACTAGTACCTCAAATGTAACTCCTAGTGTTGAACCTAAGAAGAGTACCAGGACTTGAAAGGCCAAGTCATTTGGAGATGATTTTCAACTATACTTGGTTGAAAGAACAAAGGAGAAGGTCGAATCTCAAATTCACTACTGTTACAACATTGAAGAATATCCAAGAATTATATGGCAGCTATGGAATCTAGAGATGTGGCTTTTTGGAAAGAAGCCATACATGATGAGATGGATTCCATCATGCAAAACAATGCTTGGAAATCGACTGACTTGCCCCCTGGATGTAAACCATGAGGTTGCAAATGGATCTTCAAAAAGAAGACAAAGGTAGATGGTAGTATTGATAAGTTTAAAGCTAGGCTGGTCATCCAAGGCTTTAGACAAAAAAAAGGGATACACTTCTTTGACACCTATGCACCCGTTGCTAGGATATCTACTATAACGTTGTTAATTGCACTTGCCTCGGTTCATAACTTGTTAATTCATAAATGGATGTTAAAACAACCACATGGAATAGTGAATTAGATGAGGACGTTTATATGAAACAACCAGAAGGTTTTGTACTACCAGGAAATGAGCATAAAGTGTGTAAACTCATCAAGTCATTGTATGGTTTGAAACAAGCACCTAAACAATGGCATTAGAAATTTGATGAGGTGGTGTTGTCTAATGGGTTCTCTCTGAACCAAGCTGATAAGTGTGTTTACAGTAAATTTGATTCCTTGAGAAAAGGAGTTATCATTTGCTTGTATGTAGATGACATGCTTATATTTGGCACTGACCAAGCACAAATTGGTGAAACAAAGAATATGTTGTCATCTAATTTTGACATGAATGATCTGGGGGAGGCTGATGTTATCCTGGGAATAAGGATAAAGAGAGGCAAACATGGAATTTGTTGTCACAATCTCATTATATTGAGAAAGTGTTAAAGAAATTCAATCGCCTGGATTGTTCCCCAGTCAGTACTCCAATGGATTCAAGTGTCAAGTTAATGCCTAATAGAGGCAATTCTATTTCTTAGCTACAATAGGCAAAGTGATTGGATGCCTAATGTATGCTATGATTAGCATAGAGGCAAACATGGAATTTCGTTGTCACAATCTCATTATATTGAGAAAGTGTTAAAGAAATTCAATCGCCTGGATTGTTCCCCGGTCAGTACTCCAATGGATTCAAGTGTCAAGTTAATGCCTAATAGAGGCAATTCTATTTCTTAGCTATAATAGGCAAAAGTGATTGGATGCCTAATGTATGCTCTGATTAGCACCAGACCAGATATAGCATATGTTGTAAGAAAACTGAGTAGGTTTACCAGTAATCCTAGTACATATTATTGGCAGGTTGTGAATATAGTACTACAATACCTGAAGGGAACAATGGACCATGAATTGTGTTGTTTAGTTTCCCTTCTGTTATAGAAGGCTATTCGGATGCTATTTGGATTAAAAATAAGGAAGATCATTCATCTATTAGTGGATGGGTATTCTTTCTTGGTGGAGGAGCGATTACCAAGGCATCTAAGAAACAAACTTGCATCATGAATTCAACTATGGAATCTGAGTTTGTAGCTTTAGCAGCAGCTAGTAAAGAAGTTGAATGGCTAAGAAATCTGACTTATGAGATTCCATTATGGCCAAAACCGTTATCACCTATATCTATCTGATGTGATAGTGTAGCTACATTAGCTAAGGCCTATAGTCATGTATACAATGGAAAATCAAGGCACCTGGGTGTTAGGCATAGCATGGTTAGAGAACTAATTAAGAATGGTGTGATATCTATATAATTTGTAAAATCAGAATTTAACATGGCTGATCATTTAACCAAAGGCTTGTCCAGAGATCTCGTGAAGATCAGTTGTGGGGATGAGTTTAAAGTCCACTTAAATGTCTTTATGTCAGGACACCCAATTCCCATCTAATACAAAGTTAGATGCTGAATTCAATATGGAAAGCTTGTCATAAAGATATTGAAACACATTATTAAATCATCCTGAGGTATGTGTTCAGATTGTAAGATACGTTAGGTTGAAGTTTAGCTTCTTAGTAGTTCTTTGAAAAATTGCATTTGCAGGTGCAAGAATTTAGAGGACTACCTATATGAGTATGAAGTTTAGCTGCTTCAAGAAGCTTTGGACTTGAGCTTTGATATACTCATTGAAGGATTAGGACACAAGCTAGTAAAATATCATGTCAAGTAAGAATAATGAATTTGTAATGTGTGTATGTTACCTTCAGGAATTCAACTGGATAACATTGGTTCAATCCATAGGACACCTTTAATATTCGAATATTTGAATCGTGTGATGTACTAAGATGAAAATTCAATCATTAGGACATCTTCATTTATGCACAAGTTTGTCTAGAGTTGAAGATGGGATAAGTTAATCATTGATATTATTAAAATGGGAGAGGAATGTTGGTAATTTTATTAATTATCAATATAGATTTAGTAATATTTGATTAACTTGGATTGAGTAAACGTTATTAATTATTAATGAGTTAGGAGTTGGAGGTTGACTCGTTTAAGCTATTATCGTTGCACGTCTTATGGGTGTGTGTATATATATATATATTTTAATGAGTTAGGAGTTGGAGGTTGACTCGTTTAAGCTATTATCGTTGCACGACTTATGGTGTGTGTGTGTATATATATATATATATAATATATATATAATATATTGGTTATACAAATATATATGTGTGATGTGTTTTATTATAATATATAAACTTTAATTGTGTGTTGGATCGCAACAGTACATCCAACCAGTACATTGAGTTTCATAATGGGCCTTTACATTTTATTATGGGCTAGTTAATTTTATCCAGTTATTGTTTTCATTAATTGGACTGTGGCTATTATGGAGACCCGAATAGAAGTTATAGACAGTTTACTATATACCAAAACAAACTTATTATATACTTAGTCTCTTTTCTTTTTCCTAGGGCACACATTAATCTTCTCTACTCTCAAATTCAACTCTGCAACTTTCTTAGTTTTATCCGATAAAACGATTTGGAGCGCCTCAAATTGATTTTATCTAAAAGTGTTTTCACACGACTCTAAGATAATCCAAGACTTCGAATCATAGTTTCTTTTCTTGTTTCTCACGAAACCCACTCCGGATATTAACAACAAATCACAAGTTTGCAACGCAATAGCCCACTTGTTTTTTCGAGAATAGATAGGAAATGTACTTAATATCATTTGATTGAATAGTTGACCAGCGCCTTCTTGGTTGAAAAAACCCTCCACTTCAATTGGTTTTTTTTCAAGAAAAGCAGGCATGAGATAACAAATCTAGTGTCTCACTAAGATTTCAAACATACCTTATTTGAACTGTCAAAATTGTCTCATGCCTACACATTATGCTTCTAACCCAAGTGTTTGTTTCTATTAACAATAACAAAATAGTTTATTAGTTGTTGAATTAAGTTTTATGAGTAAAATGAGACAATTGATTGGTTGAATACAAATGAGGAAGCTAGATACAGAATGTAGATAGGGCTGCTCTTGTGCTTCCTATAAATGTTGAAGATGACGGCAGTAGTGATGTTAAAATTGAGAAGGATTTGAAAGTATATTATCTGGATCTTAGACTTGGTTGTTTTATGATTAATATGTTGCAGTCATGATTTGGTTCTATTTAATTTTTAACATCAAGGATTCAAGAATTATGGTCATCACTTTCTAACTCTTTTGTTATCAAGGTATGAATTGTTTAGTTTATTTCTTCTTTTAAGATCTATTTTGTCCACTTTAGTTTTAATTTAGAGATACTGTTTTACTACTTTGTTTGGTTGATATACATGTATTTTCTTTTGCAGCTAATTATGTGCTTTTATTGCTGATGCATAATTTATTAACTTTGTGGCCGGATTTTCTTTCTTTATTTTGATATTTTTTTGTTAATGATTCCTATATTGAGTAGTTTATTTTACATGGTGTAAGCTTATTCTTGACTCTTTAACTCTTCTTGAGTTTACTATATGGAACATCTGCATTTTTAGAGTTATATTGTTTAAAAAAATATTCGTGGTGTTGATTAATGTGTGTACATATTGTGTAACAGCTAACTTAGAGGCTGATGCAACCAAGGAGGTCTCAGCATATACTGAAGTACAAAGAAAGTTACTTCAGAGGATTTAACAAAAGCACTAAGAAATTCTCTAAGTTTTAAATCTTTCAAAGCCAAAAGACCATTCTTTCGAAGCCAAAGATGAAGTCTCTCGAATCATCAAAACAAAGTCTTCTGAAGCCAAGAGACTGATTTCTTCCAAAGATAGAGAAGACATGCTTTCTCTGACATGCTTTTAACAAAAGCTAAACCACTTTTCGCTGCCATCTTTAAAGACACCAACTTATACAAGTTGGTGCTATGTCTATACTTTTGTCAACTGTAGATTAAGGTCTTAGAGTTTGTAACTTTCAACTTTGTACTTTTATCCTTTTTGTAATAGATAAGGATGTGAGCTATGGCATGTTATAGTCACTATGTAACACCCCGAATTTTATTAAAAGAGGAGGAAAAAGAAAAGTATCTAGAACGAAAAGAATACAGACACAAGTAGAAGGGGGAAAAGTGTAAAAAGCACAAAAGTCCATTATATAATGGGAGTATGGCCGCCCACTTAAAGTGGATCTGCCATTTTGCTCTCGGTTGAAGAAGAAGAAGAAGAAGAAGAAGAACTCGGTTTTAGAGAGAGAAAGAGGAAGAAGAAGCTGGAAAGGTGAGTTTTTCTTGTGTACGAGCTCGGTTTCAGCTGGGTTTCTAACCCGAAGTTCTTGGTGTTCAGTGGTTGTTTTCAGGATTTTTAGTGCTGAAATCGTGGGGGAGCTTCAGACCCGAAGTGTTTTGCTTGAAGGTTTCTTCAGGTGAGTTTCTAGACCCCTCTTTCTATTGATTTTCAAGTGTTTTGGGGCTGTTATGCATACCGAGTAAATATTTGAAAAAGGAACCGAATGTTTATGCTTGTTGTTGTTCTAATGGTATTCTATGATTTAAGCTTTGATGATGTTTTAGAGGTTATAATTGTTGTTAGTGTATTTTATAGGCCTTAGGATGTTAAATATGTGTTAGGAAGTGTTAGATGGGTGTTCGGATGTTGGTTGTAGAGTAGTTTATATTTTTATAATGTGTTCATGCACCCAACTAGTAGTCAGGCGCCCAAACAGTACCTTCATACGCACAGAATATGGTCATATGCCTGTGTTGCTCATGCGCCCAAGTGACCTCATGCTCTCAAGGTCATGCACCCAAAGAGTAGTCATGCGCCCAGAAGGTTGTCCAGGCGGCTGTGTTGCTCATGCACCCAAAACCGTGCCATGCGCCCAGAGTTGCTCATGCGCCTAAGGGTTGATGCACCTGAGTAGGGCTCATGCGCCTGCATAGTGGTAATGCGCCTAAGCAGGGTTCATGCGCCTGCATAGTGCTAAAGCGCCCAGACTGTTTTTACTTAGAATTTTCATGCTCTTGTGCCTGAAATGTTCCATGTGTCTTATTTTGGACTTAGGATTTTCTAAGGGGTTTTAAGAGGTAGATGTTTGAGATAGGCCCCGTTGTGATGTGATGGCTTATGCTTGATGTATGCAGATGATGTGATGAGGTTTATGGTAATGTAATGATATTTTTTAATTATAAATGAAAGTTTTTAAATTCTGCTGCAAAAGTATTGTATGTTTTAAATATTTATGCAATGACGGTCCAGCTGTAAGCGTCCTTGGAACAGGCCTTACAAGCGGTATCAGAGCTAAAGTTTAAGAGATTGGGTAAAATTTTCAAAAACCTAATCTTAAACTGTGAATGGGACGAAGAAAAGGGATGCCAGTCCTAGTAGCTACGGCCTGCAGGTAAAGTTTTATGTTAAGGTTTTATGTAAGTTAATGTTAACCGGTATTATGTGCGCATGTTATGTGGCTTGTGTGCTTTTGTGTAGATTTAGATACTGATGTAGTTAGGATAGGAAATGCTTGGGGAATGAAGGTTAAAGTAAGTGGCTAATCACAACTGGCCACTGTGATTAGGGACTTACTATACTTTGACATAACTCGAGCTATTACTTTTATTGACCGTGTTGGTGTTTGAATCTTGTAGTGTTTAGATGGTTGGTGGTAGGTCTTCTGAGGCTTCCCAAGGTGGAGTGCGTGGTGGATGTGGTGCTGAAACACATGCCACAAGGAGAGGGGTTAGCACTGCTGAAACGGACCATGTAGATCCCGAGGGCATCAGCACGAGGGCGTTGATGAGAGCGCCAATCTAAGAGCCTCAGTGAAGGAGGGGTGGTTGAGGAGGTTCACCAGGTCCATGCAGAAGATTCTGCCGTCTGTAGTGACGAAGTATTTCCGTGCTGTGAGGGATGACGAGAAAAAGGAGAAGGAGGAGAGGAGGAGGACCGCACGGCAAGAAGGTGAAGCTGGAGGTTCTGGGGGATATGGAGCAAACTGATGCTGACATGGTTGTCTTGGTGAGAGAGATGAGGCGGTACTTGACATCATCGAGTGTCGCGAGGATCAGAAGGTGAAGTTAATGGGAGTGTTGCTGCACAACGTTGGGTGAGAGAGATGGAGGCGGTACTTGACATCAGCGAGTGTCGCGAGGATCAGAAGGTGAAGTTCGCTACCCACTCATTTATTGACTCGGCCTTGTGCGGGGACAACATTGTCCAAACCGAGGGTACCAGGGCAGCCGGGAGGATGAGGTGGAAGGAGCTGAAGAGGTTAGTAATTGAGGAGTTTGCCCTCATAAAGAGCTTGACAAGGTTGAGAGGGAGTTCCTGCAGCTAGAGGCGGGAACGATTACTAGTTCAACGAAATAGCAAGGCTGGTGCCAGATCAGGTGACGCCTGTGTCATGAAAGATTAAAAGGTATATTCAAGGTCTGCCAGCAGATATCCACAGACATCTGATCGCTGCCCGACCAGGTACGTTTAGGTCGATGGTCGACCTAGCGGGGAGGCTGTATGATGAGTGAGAGGCGGTGGCTATAATGGATGATGAGGAGGAGCGGGGCTATGATAGGATTGGGAGTTGAAGACGGGATGATGATGGTGAATTTATGGCTGGAGGTAAGATGATGCGGTTCGATGGTCGGAAGAGGATAACTGAGAGGGAAGATGTATGCAAGAGGTGTGGTAGGGGCCACGCGGGGGAGTGAAGGTGGGGATTGAATGTTTGCTTCCTGTGTGGAAGAGAGGGCCACAGGGCCAGTGATTGTCACATGGTTAAATGTTACGACTGTGGCGAGACTGGACATAAGAGTAGAGACTGCAAGAAGTCAAGGGCAGGAAGCTCCGATGTGAGGAAGGAAAGCAGAGGATGAAGGTTAGAGCATTCGCTATGACCGGGAGGAAACTAAAGTGGACTCCGACGTGACGTCAGGTATGCTTCTGGTAATTTAAATTTGTACATCTATGCTTTGATTGTGGTGCTAGTAGTAGTTTCATTCCTGCTGCCTTCTGTGATAAGTTGCACGTTAGGAGTAGGAAGATCGATGCGCCCTTCGATGTAGAAATTGCTACTGGTAAGTCCACTAGAATACCTGATGCCCAAGAGGATTGCGCGATAGAATTGAGAAAGCGCGTGTCTCCTGCTTGACTGTTCAGGACGAACGTAGGTGGATAGGTGTACGCCTTCAGGTGAATTGGCCAGTAACCTATGAGACAAACAACGAGCAATGCAAGGAGGTGGTTCGATCAAATGCGCCCGACAAGAGTTGATGCCGACCTACGGTAATGGAGTAATGATGAAGGCCTCGCCTTGGAAAGGGATCATCCGATTTAGAAATCAAGGAAAGCTAATACCTAGGTATATAGGGCCATTCCGAATTATTGCTCAGGTAGGAGAAAGTTGCCTATCGACTGGAGCTACCCGATGTGTTAAGTGGAAGTCATCGACGTTCTATGTATCTCGTCAAAGAAAGTGCTCAACTGATGAGGATATGATCGTGCCACCAGAGAATACAGAGATGGAGAAAGGATTCTACTATGAGAAGCAACTGGTGGCCGTTTCTAATAGAAAGAAGAGAAGGGCTAAGGAGAACGATGGTTCCACTTATGCCAGTACAGTGGAGCCCAGAAGGGGACTAAGCCTACGTATAAGATCGGGGGGAGAGGTGATACAGTATCATCCGTAACTGTTCGAGAAGCGACAGGTTTTGGGGACGAAACCTATTTAAGGGGGGTGGACTTGTAACACCCTGAATTTTAATTAAAAGAAGAGAAAATAAAAGTATCTAGAAAGAAAAGAATATGGACACAAGTAGAAGGGGGAAAAGTGTAAAAAGCACAAAAGTCCATTATTTTAATATAAATGGGAGTATGGCCGCCTACTTAAAGTGGATCTGCCATTTTGCTCTCGGTTGAAGAAGAAGAAGAAGAAGAAGAACTCGGTTTTAGAGAGAGAAAGAGGAAGAAGAAGCTGCAAAGGTGAGTTTTCTTGTGTACGAGCTCGGTTTCAACTGGGTTTTGAGTTCTAACCCGAAGTTTTTGGTGTTCAGTGGGTTTTTTTTTGGGATTTTTAGTGCTGAAATCATGGGGGAGCTTCAGACCGAAGTGTTTTTCTTGAAGGTTTCTTCAGGTGAGTTTCTAGACCCTCTTTTTACTGATTTCAAGTGTTTTGGGGCTGTTATGCTACCGAGTAAACATTTAAAAGAACCGAATGTTTATGCTGTTGTGTTGAATGGTGTTCTGTGATTTAAGCTTTGATGATGTTTTAGAGGTTAGAATTGTTGTTAGTATATTTTATGGGCCTTAGTATGTTAGATCTGTGTTAGGAAGTGGTAGATGGGTGTTGGGGTGTTGGTTGTAGAGTAGTTTATATTTTCAGATTGTGTTCATGCGCCTAACTAGTAGTCAGGCGCCCAAACAATACCCTCATGCGCCTAGAATGTGGTCATATGCCTGTGTTGCTCATGTGCCCAAGTGACCTCATGTGCCCAAGGTCATGCGTCCAAATAGTAGTCATGTGCCCAGAAGGTTGTCCAGGCGGCTATGTTGGTCATGCGCCTGAGCAGCGCTCATGCGCCTGCATAGTGGTAATGCGCCTAAGCAGGGCTCATGCGCCTGCACAGTGCTAAAGCACCCAGACTGTTTTTACTTAGAATTTTCATGCTCATGCGCCTGAAATGTTCCATGTGCCTCATTTTGGACTTAGGATTTTCTAAGGGGTTTTAAGAGGTAGATGTTTTAGATAGGTCCGGTTGTGATATGATGGCTTATGCTTGATGTACGCATGATGATGTGATGAGGTTTATGATGTAATTTAATAATATGTTTTTAATTATAAATGAATGTTTTTAAATTCTGCTGCAAAAGTATTGTATGTTTTAAATATTTTATGCAATGACGGTCCAGCTGTAAGCATCCCGGGAACGGGGCCTTACACACTAGTCAAAAGGCAATCTGCCTTTTGACTTTACATTGATCTTGTTATCTAGATTAGTGTTCTAGCTGACCTTCAAAGTATGGCCAGCTATAGGCTATAGTATAAAGTATCTCAAATACCAGTCCTCAGTTCTAATCCTTGTAACATTTGTAAAACACTTGAGAGCAATATCATTCTTGAAAACCAAATACTTGTGTTCTGTTTGTGTTCTTTACTTTTATTCATTGTTTCATAAATCGGTTCCCTACTTGATTTATTAAGCGTTGTTTATTTCTATCCAACCATTGTGAAACTGTTGCATTAGCACCCTCCATTTAGTTTCACAAAACACTTACCAGCTCAAATTGCAGCTCTCTCTAAGGCTGACATGGAAACCAGTACCATGACAAAATCTCCATTGATCACTCGTGATGACTTTGATACTTGGTGCCAAAGAATGGAAGGCTTCATCAAGTCTCAATTGGAGATCTATTGTCTCAGTACCTCACATCCCAAGCACCATTTCGGCTACTGCTGGTGGTGGGAGATTCCAAAGAAAAAGACTGGCTATTCTAAGGGAGATTCGAAGAAGATTGATATAGATTAGAAGGCCATGACCACTCTACAAACTGCTCTTCCCAACTTTATATATAGAGGGTTCAAAAAGTGCAAAACTACAAAGCATCTCTGGGATGCACTAAGCTTATGAATGAGGGTTGATAAAGGTAAGAAACACAAGAAAGACCTCATGAAGCAGCAGTTTGAGATTTCACTTCAAATGGTGAAACTATGACTAACAAATACTTTGGTATATTGAGATTGTAGATACTTTGATGGATGTTGGAGTTAAGCTTGAGAATAGGGACATTGTGAGGAAGGTTATGTTCTCTCTTCCTAGACAATGGACTTACTATTGTGTAGCCATTAAGGGAACTAAAAACCTCTCCACCCTTACTCTCACAAAGCTGTATGGTATCCTTAGTGGTTACCAGATGGTGGTGAACATGCAGAATCCATCCAACAACTCTTCCAGCAATCAATAGAGTTTAGCCCTCCATGTAGTTGAAAGGGATAGCAGTGAACCATAACATCATCTTATCTGCTACCCTGACAACTCATAAAAGTGCCCTTTCATCATCTTTCTAGAGACACTAAGGGAGAGCTACATCGAAGGAAGCCCATTCCAAGAGACAAACTCATCTCAAGCCTTTGTGTCTTCTGATTAAAGTTGTGGCAATTTTCTCTTCAAGATTGAAGACTTAGATTGTATCCATCCAGATGACCTGGAGTATATGGAGATAGTCCAACAAATGACTCTTCTTACTAATAAAGCCAAGAAGTTCTATAAGAGAACCGGAAGAAAGTTTCCTATTAATGTAACCAGTGGAAAGTTTGGACTGGATAAAAGCAAAGTGAAGTGTTATCACTTTAACCAGATAGGATAGTTTGCTAGAGAGTGCAAGGCACCAAGGACTAATGGTGGGCAAGCACAATCCAGACCAAGCTACACTGATGCAGTTCCCACATCAAAGAAGCCAAGCCAACCAAAACAACAAGCTGCTGTTGCTGTTGAAAAGAGAGGCTTTGACTAGAGCTTTCAGGTAGAGGATGTTTCTCCAAATCAAGCACTATGGCTGACCATGAAGAAGCCAAGGTATTAGAACATCTCTGTAAGCCTGAATGCATTGCTAAAGTAACATGTATAGGTCCTATAACTTGGAAGTGCGATCCGACCTTGAGTCTTTGAAAGTTTTAAAAGTTGATTTCAAAAGAGCTAAAAATGACTATAAACTTAAAATAGAATATCCAAAGAAAAGAATTTCAACTCTTAAGCATGAGCACACAAATTATAGGACTCAAATCAAAGATCTCATTACCAAGTTAACTAAATGCCAGGCTGAGCTTGTGATCAGCAAAGCAAGGGCAGAAAAGTGTGTTCTTGAAGAGGAAACATTTAAGAACATCATATCCTCATTCTTGCATGCAAAGAATTGTAATTAAAATAGGCAGGAATTGGGTTCAAGTGAGATAGCTTCTCCATACACATTATTATCTGTAAGATCTCCAAGGTGTGGAACTAGTCAAGATGAGCTGCCCCTCATTGACCCTATCCAAGAAGAGGATGAAAAGAACAGGAGAAGTGAAGGATTAACCAGGAAGTGAGTGAGGAGGTTTATCATAAGAAGGGACACTATGCTCCTTGAGAGAAGAAAGAACAAAGGATGGCCAAGTCAGCTAGGAAGAATCTAATCAGGGCAGCCAAAAGAAGATCAATGAAAGCACAAAAGATCAAGCCTACTTTAATTCCAAGCAAAAACAAGTCTTTGTTTCTGCTGGATTTGAAGTGGTGAAGACTGAAGACTCAGCTATGGACTCTAGTACCAGGGGTCCTAGTTCAAGTTCAAACCATCCTGGTCAAGAGAAGACGGTTGATCAAATATGTACCACTTCTGCAAAGCCTGAACCTTCTAGTTCCAAGAGCAAGATTCATCTTCAAAAGCTTGTTGCATCATCTATGAAGATGAAGAAGGAAATGGAAAGAGATCTAACTCAACCTTATCCTTAGAAGAAGACCCTCACAAGTATGCATGTTGAATGCATCATGTGTGGTGATGCTACTCACTTTGCTAAGGATTGCATCTACAATACTAAGAGTACCATCCATATGAATAAGAAAAAGACTTCTGAGAGGAGGAAAAAGATAATTTTGGAAGGAAAATCACTTTCCTTTGGAAGCTCCAAGGTGAACAAGAAGAAGATAGGTGGAAAACTGCCTTCGGAAGAAAATTTGGCCTCAGATGAAAGGAATGCTTCCGAAGCACTAAAGTTTGCTACAGTGGATGCAAAAGCTTCCAAAGGTTCAGTCTACAAAACTTCCAAAGGTTCAGTCTCCAAAACTTACAAAGTCATCAAAACATTCAAAGTTTTGAAGGCCAAGTCAAATCTTCCAATGATGGTGTAAAAGATGAAGGAAGGCCATATGACTAAAGTTCTTCATCAACAACAGCCAAGGATCCTTAAAGCTTGCATATAGGATCTATAACTATTGAATTATCTTTAGTTCATCTTTATGAGCCCAAGAACAGCAAGGCTTAGGTTTCCAAATGTAACTAACCATCTCTTTTTATATGCAGGAAGAGCTAAAGACCAAAGAAATGTATGGATCATTGATAGTGGTTGTTCAGGGCACATGACATGCAATGGCTCTTTGCTTTAGAACTTTGAGAAATTTAATGGAGGACAATTGCTTTTAGAGGAGAATCAGGTGGTTACATCATAGGTAGGGACAAGGTTACAAATGGTAAGCTCAGCATTGAGAAGGTAAACTATATCAAAGAGCTTGGGTACAATCTCTTGAGTGTATGTCAATTTTTTGACCAGAGACATACCGTGCTCTTCACTAAGCATGAGTGCACTGTTTTCATACCCAGGGTGGTCATTCCTCAAGAGCATATCGTACTCAGAGCCACCAGAAAAGGGAACATGTACAAGATGGAATTGCAGGAAACATCCCCATAAGAAGTTTCTTGCTTTCAATCTAAAGCTAATAGTGATGAGTCTTTCCTCTGGTATAAAAAATATCCATGTAAACTTTAAGAAATAAATAAATTAACTAAAGATGATTTGGTAATCGTAATGCCAAAGAAAGAGTTACAAGTGATGACCATTGTGTTGCATGCCTGAAAGGAAGGTAACATAAAGTGACTCACAAGCCAAATGAAAAGAACTCCATCACTACTCCCCTACACTTATTACATATGGATCTCTTTGGCCCCATACATGTAACGAGTCTAAGAAGAACTTCATATTTCCTTGTGATCTAAGAAGACTTCACAAGATATACTGGGTCTTCCTTTTTAGAACTAAGGATGAGACCCCTAAAATCTTGAGAACTTCATTTTGAAAATTAAGAATCAATATGATCACAAGGTAAACATAAGATGCTCAGACTTGACTTCAACAAAATGGTGTTACTGAAAGGAGAAATAGGACACTTATTGAGGCTGCAAGGACCATGCTCTCTAATTCTAAACTACCCATCACCTTCTAGGCAGAGCCAGTCAACACTACCTGCTATGTGGAGAACAGAGTTTTAGTAGTCAAAACTCATGGTAAGACTCTTTATGAACTGTGGCACAAAAGAAAACTTTTCATTGGTTTGCTCAGGTCATTTGGATGTCCATGCACCATCTTGAGTACCAAATATCATATCGCCAAATTTGCTGAGAAGTTAAATGATGGACACTCATTGGATACTTTCCCAAGCTAAGGCTTATAGATTATACAATCTCAGAACTAGAACAGTTGAGGAGTCAGCTAATATGACCTTTAATGAGCACACTCCTAATGTGAAAGGTTCTAGTCCTCATTGGCTATTTGATCCTGATTTAGTTACCAACTATTTTAACAATTCTTATGAAGATGTTTAGGATCTACAGGTAACACATTAGTAAGGAGATCCTGATCCAATATATGATCTGAGAAGACCAAGTGATAGAATTCCTTCAGGTCCAGTGGTAGCAAACTTTGCAAATGGAAATCCTATTAGCACAACCCTGACAAGCTCTTCAGCTGATACATTTGAGGTGCCTATCAATTCAAGTACTAAGGCATAAAACTCAATGAAGGGATTTCCAATGTAGGAGGAGATGGAGATGGTGAAAGTGATCAGAAATTTCATGATGCTGACAACCTCTCCACTGAAGACAACATTAATGATGTCACACACTCATTGGGTCAAGTTTCTCTTGATAACTGTGATCTGTCAAACCAACTTGCTGTGATTCCTCATTGGAGATGTTGAGACTGGGGTGAGAATAAGAGGACAAACCCATGATAAAAATGTTTATTTGAACTCTTGCTTCTTGTCTCAGATTGAGCCAAGGAAAGTTGATAATGCTTTGAAAGATACAAGCTGGGTTGAAGCAATATAGGAGGAGCTGCTTTAATTCAAAAGTCAAAAGGTTTGGAATCTATGTCCTCTTCCATATGGGAAAATGTCAATAGGTACCAAGTGGGTTTTTAGGATAAGATGGAAGATAGAGGACTTGTCATCAAGAACAAGGCAAGACTAGTTCAAGGTTACACTCAAGAAGAAGGGATTGACTACACAGATGTTTTTGATCATGTGGCAAGACTTGAAGCTGTTAGGATAATCCTTGCTTTTGCTAAATCCAAGACTTTCAAGGTCTACCAACTTGATATCAAGTGTTCATTTTATATGGAGTGATAGATGAGGAAGTGTATGTCAAGCAACCACCTGGCTTTGTAGATCTAGATCATCCTGATTACGTCTGCAAGCTTGACAAAGCTCTTTATGGGCTACATCAAGCTCCAAGGAAGTGGTATGAGACATTATCACAGTACCTTGTCCAACATGGCTACAAGAGAGGTACCGTTGACAGTACATTCTTCATAAAAGGTACATGAAATAACTTGATGGTGGTTCAAGTTTATGTAGCTGACATCGTCTTTGGGTCAACTAATCCAAAGCTCTATAAAGACTTTGAGAAGCTGATGAAGAATAGATTTGAAATGAGTTCCATAGGGGAACTTAATTTCTTTCTAGGAATTCAAGTGAAGCAGGTTGACAATGACATCTTCATAAATCAGTCAAAGTATGTACAAGACATACCAACAAGATTTCATCTAACAGAGTACAAGGTTGCTAAGAGAACCATAGCCAGAAACCACTCCTTAGGACCTAATTTTGAGGGGGAGTTTGTTGATGAACATCTATACAGGGCTATGACTGGGTCTCTTATGTACCTTACAGCCAACGGTTTTGATATCACGTTTGCCACATGCATATGTGCAAGATATCAAGCCAACCCCAAGATGTCACACCTGGTTGCTATCAAGAGGATTCTTAGATACCTCAACGGAGCTCCCAAGCTGGGACTTTGGTATCCAAAGAATTCTAATTTCAATCTTTATTCATATACAGATAGTGAATATGATGGTTGCAACATGACTGGAAAGTCTACATTAGGGGGATGTTAATTCCTTGGTGGAAGGATAGTCTCATGGTAAATCAAGAAATAATCCTGTGTTTCGTGCATCAACTGCTAAAGCTGAATACATTGCTGGTGCAAGCTGCTATGCTCAACTGCTTTGGATTCAAAATCAGATGTAGACTATGGATTCAATTTCAAGGAGACTCCTACCCATATAGGCAACACATTTGATAAGAGATGATTTTGAAAAGGGATTGATAAAACTAGTCAAAGTTAACACAAATGAATAATATGCTGATCTGTTCATAAAAGCTTTTGATGAACATAGATTTAAATATCTTTTATCAGCTATTTGGATGATTAAATTTTAGTAGATTTTTTAAAATTAATTTCAAGATTAATTTTCAAATATATGTCTTTAAAGTTGTCTAAATTATCACTCATATAAAGCCCTGTTTATCTTGGATGAAATTTTTTTTCTAAATGATATTCCTTAGAGTTTTAAGAAATAATGATATATTTTCTTTCGAAAGACATTAAGTTGACTTTAGAAGAAGCTTATGTCTTCAAAACTAATAACTACATACTAAGAAATTTATCTTCGGAAGAAATTCTGATATATCTTCTGAAGCTTAAATATGCTTCTAAATACGTATATGTTTTGAAAGACAATTTTCTTCCAAAAGCAATTAAGTCTCGAAAGCTTTATTCATCCTTTGAATAAAACTTCTAAAGTTTAATATTGACGGGATCAGTGATCTAAGTTTGATCAATTAGAGTTGAATCGCAGCGGAATTAGAACAAGAATTAGACAAATATAGCAAGAACACAATAGATATTCAATGGAACAGTACACGGTTATAGAGAAAGAGGGTTTTCTGCAAAAGGGATAATATCATTCATGCACAAATGCTTCGGTATGGCGGCCGCTAAGCTTCGCACCTTACAATTAGGTCAACATTCCTTATATAAAGGAATGTGACGTCTGCTGATGTCACTTGATAGTGACATCTAACAGAATTATTACAAACAACTGAAAGTAAGCAAACTACTGAGAATGTTCACAACAACTGAGAACATCTCAGTATGCTAAGTACAAGATGAAACTAAAACTACTGAAACTACAAGTACTGATTACAAGAAACATAAAACTACTGATTACAAAAGAACTGAAAGGAAAATATAACTACTGAAAGGAAACCATCACTACTGAAGAGTCTTCTTCAGCTGTTGTGACAACATCTGAAACTTGGTCTTCAGTCTTTGTCTTCAGCTTTTGTCTTCAGACTTTGTCTTCAGTTCTTTAGCTTCAAACTTTGTCTTCAGCTTTTTCACTTCAGACTTTGTCTTCAGCTCTTTCACTTCAGACTTTGTCTTCAGACCTTGTTATCAGTTGATGTCTTCAGCTGTTGCAGACTACTTCAGTTGTTGTAATGTCTGTGGGACTTAAAGGTTTTTCTGATCAGGCTCATTGGTTCTTTTGGTCCAACAAACTCCCCCTGAACCAATGCAGCCAAAACCTTTAAGCTTATTGAGGTCCCACTTATTCTTGGCAGAAATACTCTCTTGATCAGCTTCAGAGATATCAGATAAGCACAGGCCAGGGAACAGGTTTCAGTAGATGTGAATGTCAAAGGATGGAAGGGAACTCTGTCTTGGGGAACTGGACACAGAGCTGTTATCCCAACCATGAAACCTACTTCCCATTGATGAGTCTATAAGACTCTCTGACGTAGGCCTCAAGGAGAACAACTTGTTCCTCCTTAGTGAGTTCTTCTGCTTCTCCTTCGAAGAAGAACTCTGGGCCATAGTACTCTGATAGGTACTTTACTGTCTTTCCATTTTTCAACTCAACAGTTGTTATCTCTCTGTAAGCAAATTCATCTGGGTGAGTCCCTTCTAATAACAACTGGAGTTCATTTTTCTTGATCTCTTCAAGCCTCTTGTATAACAACCCCTTCTTGACCATTTTGTTCTCCATTAGAGTTTGAGGGGTCATCTTTGACTTGTAGGCTCTCTTGAAGTCTTCAAGTATCTCCCAGGGTGAGACTACAATGGCCAACATAATAACAGCATCTATGGTCTTTCTCACTTGGCCATTGTATCTACTTGGTATGGATTTCTTATGAATTCTAGAACTAACCCTGGGGTCTGGCCAAATCCTTACTCTCTCCTTTTGATATTGAAAGGTATGCCTGAGAGCATACAGCCTTTGAGCGTGTTTCTTCATGGCTTGTATAGATGATGACTGAGGAAACTCTTTGTCAACCATCTTCAAAAGTTGCTCATCGTGCTGTTTCTGCTGTTCTTCTTCTTCAATCTTAACTTTCACCATTTGCCTCTGAAAGTCTGGTGTGATCATTTGTTGACTTCTGGGCTCAGGTATTTTTAGAACAGCAGAGATTGGCAGACTGTCTTCTTCATCATCATCTTCTTCTTCTTCTTCCATCCTCAACACCCTTCTCCTCCTTCTGGGTGCATCATTGGATGTGGTTTGAGGTGGTTTTTGGGGTAAGGGAGTTGGTTTTGAGGGTTGAGTTGGTTTAAGTTTAGGTTTAGGGATTGGTTTGGAGAGTTGTGGGGTTGGTTGTTTTTGAGTGGGAGTTTGGGAAGGCTGATCTAGCATTTTTGTGGTAAGTTTGGCTTTGGAAAGCTTGGCCATATCAGTTCTCTTCCCAGCACCTGCTTCATCTAAGGCTTCGATAATCAACCCCTTATTGAATGCTTCAGAAGCACAGATTCTGGTGGTTATTGCCAGAATACTGTCTCTGGTCCATGATTTAATCTCAATTAATGATCTTCCCAAGTATTTTGCAATAAACCTGATCATTATCTCCAACCTCTCCCTTTCCATCACACTGTAACTGGCCCATCTCTCTTGTATCTCTTTAATCTCCAGCCTTCTGATCTCAGTGTCTAATGTAGCTGTATCAAAGCCTTGTCTGAAGAGTTGGTCTATTATTCTGTCCATTGATCTGCTGTGAGCTTCATCAGCTTCTTTAATCAGATCTTCCAATGATTTCTCTTCATCAGGCTTTTGAGTTTCAGCACTTTTCTTTCTCTTGTATGTGATCAGCTGTTTTTCCTTTTCTAACTCCTTTTCTTTCTCTTGTTGTTTCTCATCTTCCACTCTCTTTCTCTTTCTTTCTTTCACTGCCTTAGACTCCCCCTTTTTGGGTGCATTGGGTTCAGGGGTTTGAATGGCAGAAAGCTTCTTTTGCACAGCATCATCAACAAGTGTTTGTAGATTTGAGGAGATCCTCTCATCAATGGCTTTATGCACAATCTCATTGATGATGGGAGTGATGAGAGGTAAGGAATGTTGAAAGGTAGCAACCATCTGCTCAGAGGGGTTCTGTCCCTGAGAGGTGGTGCCAAAAGCAGTGGCTGGTGGCTCAGTTGAGTGTAGTGGCTGAGTGTTTGGTGAACCTTCAGATGAAGGTGCCATCTGTGGGTTTATTGGGGCAGATGGACTTTGATCCTGAGACATTTTGGCAAGCAGTTCTTTGAGTCTGCTCACCTCAGCCTCAAGGATTGTGTTATGGGCTAAGACATCGAAGAAAAAGCCCAGGTCATCATCAGTCTTTGCTGAATCACCTGACCTCCTGATTGAATCAGGATGTACATGCCCTGAGTGTAGATCAGTTGTAGCATGTGCCCCTTGTTCTTGGTTCTGGGGACTTCCTGCCTCAGGACTGAGTCCTTCATCGGCAGTTGCCTCTGGTGAGGTCTTAGAGATGTTACCAACTGCATCCTGTTCATTTGCTGAATCAGTAGAAGTGGCAGCCTCACCAGATGTTCTAACCTCCTCCTCTACACGGGGAGATTGAACATTATAACCCCTGTGCTGTGGGTTATCAGCAGCATTTTGGTCCTCTTCCTCAGCTGTTGAGGTTCTCCCCATTGTAATTGGTTTCTGGGGAGGAGGAGAGGAATGCAGCTGACTCAGCACTTGTGCAACTATAATGGTTGGGCTTTGAGGGGCGGTTGCATTTGGAGATAGGTTTGAAGCAGATTGCACCCGGGGTGACTGGTGCTCTTCAATGGTAACCTTCTCAATTGAGATAGGTTCCAGCATTGTGGTATCCCCAATTATGGTTGCATCAGGATCCTGTTGAGAGGATGCCTGAGCGGCTAGGGCTGGTGGAGTCTTTGACACTACTGGGGGGTTAGAACCAGTAAGTGTTTCCTGTATTGGTGGTACAGGGGCATCCTCAGGGGACTCATCTCCCTGAGTAGCCTTTTTGGGCTTTTTGGTGTTGGGTTTGGTGGGGACTTTGGATCTGGAAGTGGAGGCTGTGGGTTCCCGCTGCTTGGGTTTTAGCAGCCGGGCAGCCCCTTTCAGTGTAGGGTCAGAGTTGTGCCTGGAGTATACTTCAGGCAATACAGCCGGAGCAGGGACTCCAAGGCCAACAAGGCCGTCTGATTTTAGCTGATTTAAAATTATGGCCATGAGAAACCTGGGATATAATATCCATCTGTTTGCCACAGGTTTCAAAGCCAGATCCTTTAGTTCCATGAAAACTATCTCAGAAAAATTTAGATTTTGTCGTTCAAAGATAGAGTATAATACCTGTTGCCATCGGGAGGACATCTGATCCCATGAGGAGGTTTTTGATGCAAGGCAGACATTCACCATGTGGAATATAAGACGTTCAGCATCATGGAAGTGCTTCTTCAGAATGGTGGTAGCACTTAAGTCTCCTTCATACCCGTTATTGATGAAAGACATATCAGTTGTGCCTTTCGGGTATTCTGTGACACAGGTGGCATCATGTAGATTTAGGGTTTGTCGAATGATGTCTGGAGTGATGACCACCTGTTTCTGGTTAACCAACGACTGGAGAGTGATTTGGCTATCATTCTCACCAGTTTGCACAGAGACGTTGGTCCAGAATTGGCTTAGGGAATCGGGGTATATGGTAGGATTCAGAAGAAAAGCGGTTCGGTACTGGGAATCTACCATAAGATCGATGGCATTATCAAATTTGTTCCAAAAGGCCGATTTCGAGAGGTAGGCAACACAGTTGTGTCTGGGTTTGAGTTTCATGGTCGCCATTGTTGAGAGAGTGAAGGACATAAAACGGCGAATGAAATGTTTGAAAGTAGTTTAGGTATTTATAGGGTAAGAAAAGGCTGATATAAAACGACTGAAAGTGTTGGTGCTGTCATAAGTTGTTTGAAAACAACTGAAGACCTGGTATTAACTTTCAGAAGTTGTAATAACTGAAGACTTGGTATTAGTCATCAGTAGTTGTGAAACTACTGAAGACATGGTTTTGGCTTCAGGTGTTGTAAACAACTGAAGATTTGGTGTTAGTCATCAGTAGTTGTCACTTATTCTAGCTGCAGCATACCAAGCCTTAACACTAGGTTTTGGAAAGTTGAACTGTCCAAAGGCTTAGTAAATATGTCTGCAAGCTCATCAGCACTAGGAACAAACTTTGGATCAATCAGACCTTTTTCAAAACAATCCCTAATAAAATGGTGTCTGATCTCAATATGTTTGGTCCTAGAGTGCTGGACTGGATTCTTGACAATACAAAGAGCTGAAGCACTATCCATTAGTAATGGAGTCTTAGTCTCTGTAATGCCATAATCCAATAATTGATTCTGAAGCCAGAGTACCTGAGATGTACAACTTGCAGCAGCAATGTACTCGGCTTCAGCAGTGGATGTAGCAACAGATGTTTGTTTCTTACTCTGCCAAGAAACCAAACAGTTGCCTAGGAATTGACATCCACCAGAAGTTGATTTTCTAGTTAATTTACACCCTGCATAGTCACTATCAGAAAAAGCAACTAATTTGCAAGAGTGCCCAGTGGAATACCAAAGACCTAGAGATTGAGTACCTTGCAGATATCTAAAGATCCTCTTGACTGCAATCAAATGAGACTCTTTAGGAGCAGCCTGAAATCTAGCACAAACACAAGTTGCAAACATAATATCTGGTCTAGAAGCTGTTAAGTACATCAAGGACCCAATCATACATCTGTAAAGTGTTTCATCAACAGCTTTACCTTTCTGATCTGCATCCAGTTGTGTGGTGCTGCACATGGGAGTAGAACAGGGCTTACAGTTTTGTAAATCAAACTTTTCCAAAAGACTCTTTGTGTATTTTGACTGATGAATGAAAGTTCCATCAGCCTTTTGTTTGATTTGCAAACCTAGAAAGAACTGTAATTCTCCCATGGCACTCATTTCGAATTTTTGTTGCATCAACTTTGTAAATGCATCACACAACTGTGGATCAGAGGATGCAAAAATAATATCATCAACATAAATTTGAACAAGGAGCTTATGCTGACCCACTTTCTTAATGAACAAAGTTTTATCTATGGAGCCTCTAGTGAAATTATTCTGAAGAAGAAAATTTGACAGTGTTTCATACCAGGCTCTAGGAGCTTGTTTCAACCCATAAAGAGCCTTATCAAGTTTATACACCCAATCAGGATGTTTATTATCCTCAAAACCTGGTGGTTGACACACATAAACCTCTTCTTTTATTTTACCATATAAAAATGCACTTTTGACATCCATTTGAAAAACTTTAAGATTGTGGAATGCAGCATAGGCTAAGAACAATCTAATTGCCTCCAGTCTGGCTACAGGGGCAAAGGTTTCATCATAATCAATACCTTCTTCTTGTGAAAACCCCTGGACAACCAGTCTGGCCTTGTTCTTGACAATTTGCCCATTTTCATCTGTTTTATTCCTAAACACCCATTTAGTGCCTATTGCACACTTACCTGGGGGTAGAGGAACCAGTTCCCACACTTGCTGCTTTTTGAACTGAAGAAGCTCAAGCTGCATGGCATCAACCCATCCATTGTCTCTTAATGCAATATGATAGTTCTTTGGCTCTTGCTGACTGATGAAGAGAGCATAGAAGCAGAAGTTGGACAATTGACTTCTAGTTGAGACACCAGCATTGATATCACCAATGATTTGAGACATTGGGTGATTCTTCAGCTCTTGGTACACTATGAGATCTGTGCAAGTGTTTGTAGCACGCTCAGCAGCAACAGATGTTGATCCAGATTCTTGAAACCAAGTATTAGATGGCAAGTCAAATGAAGTAGAGGATTCAGAAATCTCATCAGCATTTGTTGTGGATGGTGCTACTGAAGCTACAGGAACATCAAGTTTAGTAGACTCAGGCAGTTGATCACTAAACTTGAATAGGTGAGTACTGGGATCATCATCAACATCAGTACCACCAGATGGATGACTAGCTGCAGAAGGTGATGAATTCACATGATCTGCAACAGCTGGAGGCTGATAAGGAACATATTGCAGTATGTCCAGATCAAACAACTCCACAGGGTTTTGTGGGATTTTGTCCTTAGGAGATTCATTGAACTTCACATGCAAGGTTTCTTCAACCATCTTTGTTCTGCAGTTGAACACTCTGTAAGCCTTGCAAGTGGATGAATACCCAACAAAATACCCTGCATCCACCTTAGAATCAAACTTTTGGAGTTGATCCTTTGTGTTGAGAATGTAACAAGGACACCCAAATGCTCTGAAGAATGAAATTAGAGGAGCCAAATGATGTAGAACTTCATAAGGAGTCTTCATCAACCTCTGATTCACTAAAGCTCTATTTTGCACATAGCATGCTGTGTTGACAGCTTCAGCCCAAAAGGTCAGTGGCAAACCAGAGTCAGCCAACATGGACCTTGCAGCTTCAATTAGGGTCCTGTTCTTTCTCTCCACTACTCCATTTTGTTCTGGAGTCCTTGGGATGCTATACTGCCTCTTGATTCCTTTTGAAAGGTAGAAATCATCAAGTGTATGGTTTCTAAATTCAGTTCCATTATCACTTCTTATACACTTGACTGATAGGGAATACTGCTTCTCAACATACAACACAAAGTTAATAATTGTCTGAGCAGCCTCATCCTTTGAATGCAAGAAGAAGGTCCATACAAATCTGGAGTAATCATCCACAATTACCAGACAGTATTTCTTCTTTGCCATGCTCATTACTCTCACAGGACCAAAGAGATCCATGTGCAGTAATTGCAAGCAGGCAGTGGACTTTGGTTCTTCTATAGGAGGGAATGAAACTTTGTGTTGTTTTCCTTTTAAACAAGCAGTGCAGGTTTCATCACAGTGGAACTCCTTTATTGGTAGACCTCTCACTAAACTATTGTGGATCAGCTGATTCATGTTTTTGAGATTAACATGACCCAGCCTTCTATGCCACAGTTTAGATTCCTGAGGAGAGGCCTTGGAGAACAGGCAAGGATGACCTTTTAAATCAATCTTCTTTGACAAATCCAAGGCATATACTCTTCCTATCCTGTTGGCCTTCAGGAGAGTATGTTCATCCAATACCTTGTCAATCAGCCTCAGAACTTTGGAAGACAGAATCCGGCAGTTCTGGCTTGTGAAAAGTGCAACATGCCCTTTATCACACATCTGACTGACACTCAGTAGATTATACTTGAGATTCTCCACATGGTTAACATCATCAAATCTGATTTCTCCATTTGACACAAATCCTTTCCCGATGATGTAACCCTTAGCATCATTTCCAAATGAGACAAATCCCTTCTTTCCTTGAGAGTAGTCATTAAGAAGAGAACTGCTCCCAGTCATATGCATAGATCCTCCACTGTCTACATACCAGATGCTTCTTTGGCATGCTGAAGAACCCTGCATTTATCATAAGAAACTAGTTAGCTTTAGAGACCCAAACCTTTTTGGTTTTGGGTCTGTTTTCATCAACAGATTTAACCATAACTTGTTTCTCATGATTAACAGCTGATGAAGGTGGAGATGGTGCTGAAATGGATTTCTTAGATTTGGGCTTGGATTTCCTTTTCAGTGGTTTGATCACAGGTGCATCTAGTTGGTTAACTCTCCCCAACAAATGCTGAACCATCATAACAAGTTGTGTCTGATTTGTTGCTAAAGCCTTCAGCTCATTTGACACATCAGTACTTGTTTTTGATGAGTTCCTGTGACCCACCATTTCCTCCTTCTTGAAATTCACAGACTTAGTCTGATGTTTATCATGAGGAACACTATCAGCTGTTTTCTGATAAACCCCATCCTTCTTTTTGGATTTTGGTGAGGCCTTGGGTTTATCAGTTTGAGATGACTGTGGTACAAACTTGGTCTCAAACTCATTTTTCATTTTATTAATCTCTTCTTTAATGAGCTTATCTCTGTTGAGTTTGGAACCCTTTTTGTACCAGCATTCATCAGATAGATGATTGAATTTACCACATATTTCACATGGCTTATTCTTCATCTTGGATTGATCAACTGCTGAAGTGGAAACTACTGAAGGTGTGATCTTCAGTACTTTCCTCCTTTCAGTACTTGTGTTAAGTACTGAAGGATCGGTAACAACTGAAGACTTGTTCTTCAGCTGTTCTCTATCCGTCCTGAAAGACCGTATGATAGATTCCTCAGCAGTTGTTAATCCTTTTATTTCAGCAGATTTGAAATGCTTTTCAGATGTTGTGACTTGCCCTTCAGTACTTGGAGTACTTTGAGGGACAACATCTGAATTGCTCAGCTTCATGTGTTTATCAGCATTTAAACCATCAGGCAATTGATTTGCTGAGATCTTAACACTGACTTCATCCTCTAATTTTGTATTATCATTTGAGGATGAATCACATGATGATGTGGTTTGGAAATTACTTTCACCTTCAGATTTTACTATTGATTTTGAAGTAAAATCAGTAGGTGGTGCAGTATGATTGTAACCTATTCCAAACTTCACATTTGAAGCTGTTTGCTTGCTGAGAAGCATTTCAAATCCCTTGCAGGATGTTACCCAGCGGTCACACTCAACTTGGGTAGCTGCAAGTGTCTCTTTGAGACTTCTGTGGTTCTCAAGTATGACCTCTACCTTAGCCTTTTCATCATTAAGTTGGCATTTAAGCTTGTAAATCTCATCATCTTTGTCATTAAGAGCAGACTCATACTCAGCTTTTCTTTTGGAAATAGTTTTCTCAAGCTCAAGATTTTGATTGATTAAAGCTACATTTGCCTCTCTAATAGAGACAAAGGCAGCTATGCATGATTCAGAACATAACTTGGCTTTAGCCTCAGAAGATACCTGGGTTACCTGTGAAGATGATGCATTGGAGCAGGAACCCTCAGTAGACTCCAGGGCCATGAGAGCAAGATTCCCAAAAGGATGTTCACCACCATGTTGACCAGCACCAGCAAATAATTGCTCATTGAAACCAGAAAGATCATCTGGTAAGCTGCTCCAGTCAACAACTCCTGGTGTGAAGAAGCTGTGATGAGGTTGAGATTGTGATGGAGATGGTTGAGGCTCAGGTAGGGCTTGAGGTTGTTGTGCTATAGGAACTTGAACTGGATTTGGCTGTGGCATGTAATAGCAGGGATATGGATATGGCATTGGACCCTGAGGGACAAAATATGCAGGAGATTGAGGTTGTGAGTGATGACCAGAACTAGCAGGATGTTGCCCTTTGTTTTGTGAACTATTGCTTGGAAAGGTCACAAAGGGTGCAGAGGAGTTAGATCCAGTTGATCTACACTCTCTTGCAAAGTGCCCAAGCCTGTGGCATTTGTGACACCTCAACTTACTCTTGTCAAAACCAACTTTGGTTTTGCCAGAGAGTCCTGGAAATTTCCTACCAGTTCTCTTGTAGAACTTTTGAGATCTGATATTGATCAAGGCCATTTGGCTCAAAATATCCATCTCTTCTAAATCATCATCAGCAATACCCATCAAATCATCCATGATAAAGCATAAATTATCACTATTACACCCAGAATGACTGTCAACACCAACAAATGCATGATCAGAACTGTTTGAAGAGAAATCTATATGCTCATCATAATGGCTTTCTGATCCAGCATATTCTGACTCATGACCGACCAAGGCAGTGTTCCCTGGTACAAAGTCATCAGTGAGCTTTCCTGATGATGCCAGTTTCCTTTTCTGCTCTATCTCTCTTTCAAATGTAAGCAGTTTCCCATGGAGTTGGGTGAGAGATAGGCTATCCAGATTTGCACTGGAGCGTAGGACAATGGTGTATGTGTCCCATCTCTCAGGCAGTGATCTGAGGAATCTGTTGTTCATCTGGCTGTTAGTATACTCATGCTTGACCATTTTCAGCTCAGAGATCAAGCAGGAGAAACGCTCAAACTGTTGAGTCAGTGTCTCACCCTTCCTATGAGAGAATGTCTCATATTGTTGGGCGAGGATTTCTCTGTTGTTTGCTAAGACCTCATCAGTTCCTCCGAATTGTTCCTTCAAAGCATTCCAGAGGTCATGAGCAGTTTCATGATGCATAAGCCCAGAATAGATTTCATTAGGCAGTGCCATGGCCAGAATTCCATGGGCTTTAGCATCAATCTCAAACAGTTTACGATCTTCATCTGAGTATTGCTCCTTCTTCTTCGGAACCATTTGGTTGGTCTCCGGATTGTTCACCATAGGCTTGTGTGGACCGTGAACCACAGATGTCCAACAACCTGAACTGTTAACAGACAGGTGATGGAGCATTCTTCGTTGCCATATGTTATACTCACTCCTAACCAGCATCGGAGGCTTGGTTGAGGAGCCAGTATTGTGAGGGTCATTAGAAGGAGTAGTCATTCTCAGATTCAAACCAATTCAATCAAGTTTCAACAGATTTAGCACAAAAACACAACAAACTCAATATGAACCAAGAAGAAACTCAAATTGAATAACCAGAAGCAGCAGAAGACCAATCTCTATAACCAATTCTTGCAAATATGCTAATTCGATCAAACTTTAGATATCGAAATAGCAGTTTCAATGATCAATTGTTAAACCGATCAATGATTAACCTGCTCTGATACCATTTGACAGGATCAGTGATCTAAGTTTGATCAATTAGAGTTGAATCGCAGCGGAATTAGAACAAGAATTAGACAAATATAGCAAGAACACAATAGATATTCAATGGAACAGTACACGGTTATAGAGAAAGAGGGTTTTCTGCAAAAGGGATAATATCATTCATGCACAAATGCTTCGGTATGGCGGCCGCTAAGCTTCGCACCTTACAATTAGGTCAACATTCCTTATATAAAGGAATGTGACGTCTGCTGATGTCACTTGATAGTGACATCTAACAGAATTATTACAAACAAGTGAAAGTAAGCAAACTACTGAGAATGTTCACAACAACTGAGAACATCTCAGTATGCTAAGTACAAGATGAAACTAAAACTACTGAAACTACAAGTACTGATTACAAGAAACATAAAACTACTGATTACAAAAGAACTGAAAGGAAAATAACTACTGAAAGGAAACCATCACAACTACTAAGAGTTCTTCTTCAGCTGTTGTGACAACATCTGAAACTTGGTCTTCAGTCTTTGTCTTCAGCTTTTGTCTTCAGACTTTGTCTTCAGTTCTTTAGCTTCAGACTTTGTCTTCAGCTTTTTCACTTCAGACTTTGTCTTCAGCTCTTTCACTTCAGACTTTGTCTTCAGACCTTGTTATCAGTTGATGTCTTCAGCTGTTGCAGACTACTTCAGTTGTTGTAATGTCTGTGGGACTTAAAGGTTTTTCTGATCAGGCTCACTGGTTCTGTTGGTTCAACAAATATCTTCCGAAACCAAACATGTCTCAAAAGCATAATTACTCTAAGTATGTTTTCTTCCGACAATTCTTGTCACATTAAGGAATATCTTCTGAAGTCAAATTGGCTTCAGAAGTTTTCTCAAAACTTTCCTCTTTTTTAACCCTAAATTCCTCATTGTTATTAGCTTTCTTTTTGCAAAAGCTTTCTCGAATGGCCAACCCTGAACCTTGAAACCATTGAATTCCTCCATGAACCTTCACAGGTAACATAACCAGGTTGCTCTGTTATCGTCTGAGAAAGATCCTGGTTTCTTAGATGTTTGCCGCTTTCTTACTCAATCATCCTACCTCACCGCACTCACAATAGACCCTCCATATAATGAACAACAACTGCTAGAGTTCTAAAGGACCTGCCAAGAGGTCATCTTGGATGGTGAGAAGGAACTGTCTACATCAGTGTAGGGGAAGACAATTTTCATCACCCCAGCCATAATCAACACTCATCTAAGGTTGGATGATGAAGAAGGTGAGTTTTCCTTCCCCAAAGCAGTTGTCAATAAATCATTTAGGCAGATGGGCTATGAATGGGACTTCACACTCAGAACCTTCAAGAAGGGTAAGGTCTCCTACCAATAGAAATACATCCTCCATGTTATTATTCACTCTTTATCAAACAAACATGGAGGATAGGATTAAATTCCTGAGGACTTATCTTATACAGTCCATGGAATTATTCAAGGGGTCAAGTTCAAGTACTCCTATTTTGTTTACACAAACTTGTTTGCCAACTTGGACTCCTTAGAGTACTACATGTTTCCAAGATATGTCCAGCATATTCTCAACTGTGAACTAGGCTCACAGTTGAGGGAAATAGGTCCTACTCTTAAACTAGGACTTATAAAGCCCGACATCTTCAAAATCATGAGAAAAACCACTGTTGGTTTCTCAGGGGTAGAAACAGCCCATGTCCAAAGAATGTTAAAGCTCTTTGCTCAAGGTGACAACTTGGCTAAACCAGTCAATATTGAACCCACACCTTCTACATCTACACCACCCAAACAACCTCAAATCACCATCACCTACCAAAGAAAGCTAAGCGAATCCCTGCTCAGTCTATTCAGATTGAGCAGGCCCCTATATACTCACCTATATAGGAGGAAGTGGATCTAAGGCCCCTATATGCTCAGCCTGATGAGTTCATTGTCCAAGCCTCAAGCCTTCACTCTGAGTCTCAAAACTCAGGTGAAAAATCTTTAGGGGACAGTTACCATCCCCATCCTTTAGACTTAAACCAACCAATCCCTGACCTTCAATTCTATAATGATTAAGATATGGGATTTAGTGAGTACCATGAGTCTCTATTCTCCTCCCCTGCTCAAGGAGAGATGAGTGCTCCTGAGACTTCTATATCTAGCCCATATCATCCACTTCTAACTGAGGTGGACTTCCTTGAACATGTTTAGGGGGTCCATATGGAAGAAGCTCTCACTTTTGAAAGTGATTACATCATTAAGACCTCAACCATGGCAACCCAGCCCCTTGACACTTCTTTTGAAGCTGTCATAGAGCCGGGGAAATCCAGCAGCCAAGAACCACTAATTGGTGGTGAGGAAGATGACATTGGTTATGTTATCTCATCCCCCCATGATTCTTTTGATGAAGATGAGGGGAGTCTTGTTAGGTCTGAAAAATAGTCTAATATTATCAACGTAGTCAAAGTCAACAAAAGTCAACATTAAGGTTAAAGTCAACGCAAAAGTCAAGACGACACGTTTGGAACGAAGATTTGTAGTGAGACGTTGAAGATACAAAGAACACGGGTCTTAGAGTTAATATATATTTTGTTTTCAACAAAATATATATTTAATCTTTATTTGTCTAGTTTGTGTCTTAATTGTAATTTCATAATTGTCATTTTTTAATCATTTTCTAGGGGGCTAATTGTCATTAGACTATATATAGCTAGAGTCATTAGTGTGTAAAAAAGCTTGAATGAGCCATTGATTGAGGGTCTTTTCACATTTGTAATATCTTTATCAATCAATTCAGATCAAAGAAGGGTTTATTGAGTGTTCTTAAGGTGTTCATCATTGTTCATCAATATTTTATTGTGTTTGATCTATATTTTAAACAAATATCATTGATATTTGTGTTTTCAGTGGGATTTGTTTGTGTGTTATTAATCAATTGAACTTTTATATCGATCGAGAGGACCAACAATATAGTATCAGAGCCATTGTGCTCTTGATTAGTTGGTTTTTGGGATTTTTCGAATTCTAGTTATTGTTCCATCGATTTTGCTTACTGATTTGGGTGTTTTGGATATGGAAATTGATTGGGGATTGCTTGATTTTAGTCTGGGAAGGTATAGGAATCTTCAGATCTCAAATTCATTGAGATTTGGATGAGTTTGTGCTGATTTCGTGCTGAAAAAGGCTGTTCAGATACGTTGGGCGAATTTACAGCTCGTCCAGCGAAATTACAGCTTCAATCAGCGAAACTATATAGTTTCGCCTGGCGAAACTAGGGCTCCTTCAGCGAAAGTAAGCTGCTCTTGGTTTTGGATTTGGTTTCTTCGTTCCAGCGAAAGTACATGTGTTGAACAAAAGTTCATAGTGTTTGTGTGCCAATCCCAGTGAAATTGTTGCCAAATTGTTCTCTGAACGAAAGTTCAACTAGTTTCGGGTGAAACTATCCAGCGAAACTCGCATCTGTGTGCCATTGCTGGGCGAAACTACTGCTGAAATTACCAGCGAAATTATTGAAAGTTCAGCGAAATTGACCCCAATTGCTTAGAAACCATTTAGTTTACATTAAAAGTATTTTTTCGAGGGGAGAATATCATTCAACAATTTTTGGAAAAATAATTTTAGTTTTGGGTGTTAAAGTGAATTTTAATATTTTTAACTGAAAATGTCGTTTTCTACCGATTTCGAATCAGACAACGCCAAAATGGCACAAAGTCGGTTTGATTCTTTTGCTGCCATGAAAGATGAAAAGATATCTGATTTTGTTGATCGATTTCTAATGGTGGCAAGCAACCTTAAGAAGTATGATGACCAACTGGGGAACCATCAACAAGTCACAAAACTTCTGGACTCTCTTCCTCCATAGTGGAGTCCATAATTTAGATTGTTAAAGCAGGAAAGGAATTTTGCTGACTATAAACCATGGAAGTTATCAACAAGTTGAAGTCATTTGACTTGGATATGAAAAGAAAAGAGTACAGTCAATTCATGTATGGTGGTGTATCTTCAAGTGTTGAGATCAAAGAAACTAAAGAAAAAGTCAACCATGTATTGATGGCTGAGGTGGTAAACAGTGATGAGGATTCAATTAAGGATTTTGATCCTTTTAAAGAACTCAGGTGTGATACTCAAGGTGAGAGTTTTGGTGATGTTGGTGATTGTACAAGTCAGAGTAAAGTTTAGGATGAAGGAAAGCAAGAGGAAGGAGAAGCTGAAGAAGCTAAGAAGAGAGCTACTGAGGAGGAAGAATACAAAAAGAATACTCCCGTATGTCAATGTGAAAAAGCCCTAGCTGCTGAAAAGATAGTTGTGGGACTCCCCTGTGAGATAGTTCAAGACATGTGTTCTCCTCCCTGCAAAATTCGTTTATTCGGGGTTTATAAAGCTAACAGATTATTGTTAGAAAGAAAATAATCTTTTAAAAATAAATCTTTTAGAAAAGAATGTCGAGATTAATGTTTTGAGCAAACGAGTCACAAGCAGAATTTAAGACTAGCAAGCTTAAAACTAAACTTGATAAATGGATGATATCAGGGATGAATCAGGAAGAACTATTCTCTAAGCAAAGTGGAGCTAGAATCAAAATGGGTGTGGGATGTGGTGAAACTTCATATGTTTATCCTCCTCCTAGCACTTACTGTTAATATCCTATGCCTCAACCTCATCCATCTAATGATTTAATTGAAGCTGTAGATACTAATTGTTTACATGCAGGTTTAAGCAGCGTTAACCACAAAGAGGTTCGAGATGAATATGATTTTCCTGCAGGTTTGGGGCTCATCAAGCAAGGATCTGGTCTACAAAATGATAACTTCACCTCTGATGCTTCAAAACCAGTATCAGTTGTTTCCAGTAACTTCTTTAACAAATTCAAGACAGGCAACATCCCTTCATTTGTTCCTGTCAAGTTTGTCAAAGAAGGAAGAGTTGTGGAATCGTCAAGCAATCAGAACTCAATAACACAAACTGACACAACAAGAGTCATCAATCAAGATCCATTGGAAGCTGACTTGTGTATACAGGACTGGATAAGTTTTGATGATGAACCAGAGATCATCAAGTCACCTGAAATTATCAAGTGTCAAAAGTTTCCAATAGTTGAATCACGACCTATACGGATCTCATCTCCAACTACTAAACAAATCAGCAGTTCCTCCAAAACTCAGCAGAAGCACTTACCATCTTCATCTTCTATCCATCATTATCTTTACAAATCTGCTTCCAATTCTAACAAGTCACCAGTCATACAAAAAGGTTCTAAGAAGAATGTTCAGATCTCAGCACCCGGAACATCACAAATCAAATCACAGCCCAGTTCGAAATCCACATTGACAAAGCCTCAAAAGGTTTAATTTCATGATATCCAAAAGAAGAAGCTTCAAGGTTGTCAACAAGCTGTAATAACCTCAAAGCAGGCTCCACCCTCTCCTATTAACCACGGGACTACAAAGAACCAAAAGCCTTTCAAGGCTTGCTTTAGATGTGGAAAAGAAGGTCATGTGCTAAAGAAGTGCCCTCAGGTTCAAAGGCAAGGTTCGGGAGGTAAAGATAACACAGGTTGCTTCTCGGGTTGGATAAAGAACAATCTATCCAAACATTCTCATGTGAAGCCAGTTTCACATGATTCAAAGATGAAAAAGACCAATGTTTCAAAATTAAAATCTCTTCCTTCGGGTCTTAAACAGAAAATGATTTACAAATTCAATTCTTTCAAATCAAAAGTAATTGAATAGAAACAAATTTGGAAAGTAAAACAAAAAGAAAATGATAAAGAAATAAATGATTTTTCAAAAGAGTGTGTGCTTAAACACGTTACATACACTGATGAAAAAGGAACTCCCAGGACCACGATGGCGTGGGTCCCCCTCTCTAACTAATCTGTTTATGAGTGCAGGAACAATTTAGGAGACCTATCAGTAATCTGGTTTACTAACTGGGATTGTTCCTAATTCAAATTTGAGGCGGAACAAACAGGTTATGGTATCCCATCCACATTTTGGATTCTTATCTACCATTCACAATCATTGCATTTTTCTTGTTACTTCATTTCTCATGTTTTCGCTAGTATAATTTGGAAGACTTTCTTTAGTAAAATTCTTTTTTTAATTCCGTTTATTATATACTTAAAAAAAGGGGAAATTTCTTTTTTTTGTTTCATGGCAGTTAAAAAGAAATTTCGGGGGAGAATAAAAAAATTTCACGGGAACTAAGAACTTGATTGGGATGACTGGGAAATGATAGTATGTCTTCTTGATATGCTTATTTGCATGACTCGCACTTTGTGAGAAATGAAAGTAACTGATGTAGATGTCTGTATCACTTAATATTCTAAAATCTGAAAAAGACAGTTTAATTATATGATATGCTTGGTAGGCTCAGCCCGAAAATGAAGTAAACAGTGATTCTGTAGCCTAACTAAAGCTTTAGAACTCGATGATAAGGATCATTTCCATGTCATCTCGGCCTGTATAAAGTTACAAGTCCTATCAATAATGGGTTGAGAGTTAAAACCTCTGCTTTGACATTTTCAAAATCTCCCTATCCTAAAGTCCTGAATGTGGCTTCTCGTTAGCTCTTCAGATGTATATTTCGTGCTTATCTCCTCTGTTATGCGGAAGCATTGACCTGGAGCGATGATCTTCTCTGTTATACGTGAGTATAGACCTGAAGCTCTCATCAGCACGCTCAGATGATCATCTCCTCTGTTATACGTAAGTATAGACCTGGAGCTCTCATCATCTGTTCCCCAAATAAAGGCACAATGATTCTTAAATTAAGATCATTGTTGAAAACTTAAAAGAAAATCAAGCAGAGTTAATCATATTAGTCAATAAGCCTTGATGATGGGATAAGTTCTTTGCCGGAAATCTATGGGAACCAAATCACCTAAGCTTCTCTAATTAAATCTAAAACATGATAAAATCAGTTGCAGATCACTTGCTGAAAAGGATAAGGCATGGGTTTAAATTGGACAAATATACCAACAATCATTTTTGAACTGTTTTTGGCTTTCAAAAACTTAAAATTGTGACCAGACTCTGTATCAGTGTGATCACACTAACTTGTTGATGTTCAAATACATCTTTGTGCTTTCGTATATCTTGAGGATGTGATCTCATGATCAAATTAGTTCTTGGTGTAATATGATAAAAACAAAATAAAATAAAATATTCATTTCAAATCATTTTTCAAGTCTTCCATATTATGCTATTAAAATGTTATTATTTTCACATGCATTTCACAGGAAATTGCACACACAGATAAACATGGGTTTATTTGTTAACTGAAATGATCTGACAGGAAGTTGTAAGACTATGGTTGTGATTGTGTTACAGATTTTTGCTTCAAATGATGGCCGATCATCAGCTGAGCAAAGTACCATACCAGAGAACCTGTTCCTCAAGTTTGCAGAAGATACCGAGCTAGGATTCCTCCTCCTACATCTTCTGAAACACTCAAGAATAGAGAGTTGGAAAAGTTGTTCCTGATCATTCATATAGAATGCACATGAAGAGGGGGAACATACAAAAAGGGGGAGCCTAACGGATGAAAATCTTCAATACCAGATCATCAACCTAGGGGGAGATTGAAGATCATTATATAGTTGACTTATCGGTGCTGATCACGATGAAAGAATAATAATAGACTAAGGGGGAGTATTGTTGGGTCTGAAAAATAGTCTAATATTATCAACGCAGTCAAAGTAAACATTAAAGTTAAAGTCAACGCGAAAGTCAAGACGACACGTTCGGAACAAAGATTAGTAGTCAGACGTTAAAGATACAAAGAACACGGGTCTTAGAGTTAATATATAGTTTGTTGTCAACAAAATATATATTTAATCTTTATTTGTCTAGTTTGTGTCTTAATTGTAATTTCATAATTGTCATGTTTTAATCATTTTCTAGGGGGCTAATTGTCATTAAGTCTAATTGTCATTAGACTATATATAGCTAGAGTCATTAGTGTGTAAAAAAGCTTGAATGAGCCATTGATTGAGGGTCTTTTCACATTTGTAATATCTTTAGCAATCAATTCAGATCAAACAAGGATTTATTGAGTGTTCTTAAGGTGTTCGTCATTGTTCATCAATATTTTATTGTGTTTGATCTATATTTTACACAAATATCATTGATATTTGTGTTTTCAGTGGGATTTGTTTATGTTTATTAATCAATTACACTGTTATATCGATCGAGAGGACCAACAAGTCTACAACTAAAGGTGGAAAACTATCTAAAACATGCACCTATTTAGTTTCAAAGATAAATCACCTAGAATCTCAAGTGGCTACCTTGCATAGGTAGTTTTTTAATCACAGACTTAAGATCATCGATCTCAAGGGCAAGCTAGCTGAGAGGCCTGCCAGGCGTGTTCAATCAGGTCCATAAGAACCTTTGGATGTGGTGGACCTAACCTCTAGATCACTTGTGTATGTGGTTGATGCTACCAAAAAGGGTGAGACAGTCTTAACTACAATCGCAGAAACTAAGAACACCGCCTAAAGTATGGACATGGAGGCCTTACCATCCTCACTTACAGTTGTTCGTACTCAACAACCTCCTCAAGCCCACATCAATATGGATGCATTGATTCAAAGCTTATTTGAGGAGGGAATTCTAAGGGCTATGTCTACCCCATCCAACCATGCTGATAACCCTATAGTAGGATGGAGGTATGACACTGATAGAAGAGCCCTTGTAGTCTATATCTAAGGGAAACAAGAAGTGTTCGATTTTCAAACCCTGAGATACTATGATAGTTTTCCTCTGGTTGACCTGCCACTTGCTAACTCAAGTTACAACAAGCAAGCTAAAAGGTTGGCTAAGAGGATTCAACTGAGGGTGCTTGAAGAGTTCAAGAAAAGATCAAAGCTATATAGATAGAGGCTAGCAGGGAAAACTATTGGTCAATTGGATATTGAGGCAGAACCTAAGATTATCTTCTAAGGGGAAACCTCAGTTAAAGGCCTAACAGTTGACCCTGTGAACCTTGAGACTACAACTGCTTCAGCATCTAGTACCCGCAGTGAGACACTATCTAGTTAAGGTGTCTTACATCCTTTCCCTGGCTAGAGCTCAAGTGCTGCACCAAGTGATGAAGGCCAAAGCTCTCTCCACCCTAAGTCACACAGGCCAGTGATTGACAAAGGGAAGAGGATTCTCACCTCTAAGGAGATTGATGAGGAGAAGAGGGAGAGGAAGAGGAAGCAAGGGAGAGAGAACAAGTAAGACCATCAGCTTCATACAAGCTATAATCAGGGTCGTCCCTAGGCCAAACACTTAAGAGGATAAGTTAAGGGCAGCCAGATTGAAATTGGGGTCTAGAAACTACAAAATTGATGATATAATCTCTCTTCCCTTGGATGAGTTAAAAGAACAGGCTGAAACTAAAGTGTCAAAAGAGAAGAAGAAGGCTGAGGTTGCAGAGTTTCTCCTCAAGATCAAGGAAGAAAGAAAAAGGAAAAGACTTTATAAAGACCCTGTCCTCTCACCAGTTCAAGAAAGTCCTGAAATAGAGGTTGTGGCAGTTGAACAGGAAACTTAGGTAGGTAGGGAACAAGACTGACAAAACATGATAACCTACCTAAGTGCCACAAGGTCTCTATCAGGCAGCAGACCTACTTCCCTTGTAATTTGAGTACATTAAGTTTGAGTACCTCAAGCAGCTAGAGCAAGAAGTGCTAAAAAAAGAAAGCTGCTAAGAGGAAGATGAGGGAAGAGGCTTTTTAAGTCAAGAGCCACCATCCAAGCCAATTATAAGAAGTCTCCTAATAGATTAAAGATGGTAAGCTTCTTGAAGATGTATGGGTTCTCTAGAAGGAGACTTGGTCTAATGTCTCTATCCACTATGGATGAGCATATTAGAGTGATCAAGCAAAAGATTAAGAAGGGTGAGCTGGTACACTTGCATTCTCCACCAAGTTAGGCTACACCTGAAGCTGAGGTTAAGGTTGAACCCTAAGAGATAACACAACCCGCACCTAGTGCTGCATCTCATCTAGCTTAATCTTCTGACCCATAGTAGGGTCCTAAACCTTCTCCTTTTGAACATGTGAAGGAAAAGGACCCAACTGAGAAGGATAAAGAAGGAACATCTGGTACTCAAGACCAACCTTCTGAATTATAATATAGAAAGAGAAAGAGGATGGCCATAGGAAGGGACAAGAAGAAGAAGAAGAAGTCCAAGGTATCCACCTCTACACCTCAGGATGGGTCATAACATCCTAAGTGTGAACAAGAAGAGGCTGCTCTACAAACTCGATTACAAGTAGAGCCTCTTGCTTCTAAGAGGCCCATCCTATCTTGGTCTTTCTCTACCAGTCTAGAAAGGTGGTATTGCAAGGTTTATACTTAAAGGCTGATGCAACCAAAGCATCCAAAGAGCTCTCAGCATGCATGTATGAAGAACAGAGTAAAGCTACTTCGTAAGTTTTACACCCCTCAAAGGAATTAAGCAAAGTGTAAAATCTTCCGAAGCCAAATGACAAAATCTTCTGAAGCCAAAGATGAAGTCTTTCGAAGCTTCAGAGACAAAGTCTTTCGAAGCCAAATACTGATTTCTTCCAAAAACAGAGAAGACATGTTTTCTCTGATCACCTTTTGACAAAAGCTGAACAACTTTTTGTTGCCACTCTGAAGACTCACCAACTTATATAAGTTGCGGAAAAGGTCCATGCTTTTGTCAACTGTAGATTATGGTCATTGGTCAATAACTTTCTACTTTTGTAACTTTTATCCTTTTTGTAATATATTAGGATGTGAGCTATGGCATGTCATAGTCACTAGTAAAAAGGGAATCTGCCTCTTGACTCTACATTGATCTTGTTGTCTATATTGTTGTTTCTAGCTGGCCATCAAAGTATGGCCAGCTGTAGGATGTAGTATAAAGTGTCTCAAGTACTTGTATCTTCATGTATGCTTTGTAACACTTATAAGAACTTGAGAGCAATATACATCATTCTTGAAAACCATATTTGAGTGTTCTTTTCTTGTTCTTTTATTTGTGTTCTTTGTATCATCTAACCGGTTCCCTATTTGATCTATTAAGTGTTGCATATCTCTCCATCCTTGTGAAACTGTTGCATTGACCACCCTTCACCATTCTTGCAATATTAGAGCTTTTCAGGATCTTGATTGTAAGATCTCACCATCTTTGATCTCTTTAGTTTCACAGAACACTTAATAATTCAAATGGCAGCTCTTGCTAAAATTGATATGGAAACCAGTACTATGACAAAGTCTCCACTAATCACTCCTGATGACTTTGATACTTGGTGCCAATGTATGGAAGGGTTCATCAAGTCTCAAGATAGTAAGATGTGGAGATCTGTTGTCGAAGGACCATACATTCCATGCATCTCTTCAGCCACTGCTGGAGGTGGCATGATACCAAAGGAAATGGCTGACTATTATGATGAAGACTAGAAAAGAATAGATGTGGATCAGAAGGTCATGACTGCTCTTCAAATTGCTATTCCTAACTCCATATACAAAGACACTAAGAAGTGTAAAACTGCTAAGCAGCTTTGGGATGCACTAAGGCTGATGTATGATGGGTCTGGTGAAGCCAAGGAGAACAAGAAGAATATCTTGAAGCAGCAGTTGGAAATTTTCACCTAGAAGACAGGTGAAACCATGACTCAACAATACTTTAGCTATGTAGAGATTGTGGATACTCAGACTGATGTTGGTGTAAAGCTTGAGAATAGGGATAGAGTGAGGAAGTTCATGTTCTCTCTTCCGAGACAATGGACTCACTACTGTGTAGCCATTAATAGAACTTAGAACCTCTCTACTCTTACTCTCATAGAGTTGTATGGTATCCTTAGTGGGTACCAGATGGAGATGAACTTGCAAAATCCATCCAAAAGCTCTTCCAACAACCAGCAGAGTTCAGCCCTTCATGTTATTATCATCTCATATGCTTCCCTGAAAACTCGTAAAAGGGTCCTTTCATCACCTTCCCCGAGACACCAAGGGAGAGCTACATCCAAGGAAGCCCATTCCAAGAGACAAGCTCTGCACAAGCCTTTATGTCTATTGATGAAAGTTGTGGCAACTTTTTTTTTTACTTTTGAAGACTTGGACCTTATCCATCCAGATGATCTATAGTACATGGAGATAGTCTAGCAGATGGCTCTTCTCACTCACAGGGTCAAGAAGTTCTACAAGAGGACAGGGAGATAGTTTCCCACCAATGTGGCTAGTGGAAAGTTTAGATTGGACAAAAGCAAAGTGAAGTGTTATAACTATAACCAGATGGGCCACATTGCTAGAGATTGCAAGGTACCAAGAACAAATGGTGGCCAAGCATAGCCAAGGCAAAGCTACACTGGTGCAACTCCAAGAACTGAGAAGCCAAGCCAACCCAAATAACATGCTGCTGTTGCTGTTGAAGAAGGAGGTTTTAACTGGATCTTTCAGGTGGAAGATGCTTCTCCAAACTAAGCACTGATGGCTAATCATGGAGAAGCTAAGTTATTGGAACATCTCTGTACCCCTGAATGCATTGCAAAAGTTAACATGTATAGCTCCTATAATTTGGAAGTGAGATCTGACCTTAGTCTTTGAACATCTTAAAGCTGACTTTAAAAGAGCTGAAAATGATTATAAACTTCAAATAGAAGATTTAGAGAAAACCATTTCAACTCATAAACATGAACCTACAAATTACAGGACTCAGATCAAGGATCTCATTACTAAATTAACTGAATGCCAAGCGTAGCTTGTGATCAGCAAAGCTAACGCAGAAAAATGTGTTCTTGAAGAGGATACCTTCAAGAACATAATATCTTCATCTATGCATGCAAATATTTTTTATCAAAATAGGCAAGGATTGGGTTCAAGTGAGATAGCTCCTCTACACACATTGTTATTTGTAAGATCTCCAAGGTGTGGAACTTGTTAAGATAAGCTGCCCTCCATAGATCCCATTCAAGAAGAGGATGAAAATAAAGAGGAGGTAGTGAAGGATGAACCTGAGGAGAGTAACAAGGGTTATCCTGAGAAGGGACACTATACTCCTGGAGAGAAGAAAGAATCCAAGATGACAAAATCTGCAAGGAAGAACTTGATCAAGGCAGCCAAGAGAAAATCCAAGAAAGCCCAAGAGATCAAGGCCACCTTTAAATCCAAGCAAAAGCAAGTCTTCATCTCTGCTGGATTTGAAGTGGTAAAGACTGAGGACACAACCATGGACTCTAGTACCAGGAGTTCTAGTTCAAGTCCAAGTCATCTTGATTCAAAGAAGAAGGCTGATAAAATAAGCACCACTGCTGCACAGCTTGAACCATCTAGTTCCAAGAGCAAGCCTTATCCTAAGAAGCCTGCTGTATCATCTGTGAAGATGAAGAAGGAGGTAGAAAGTGATCATGCTCAGCCTCCCTCTCAAAAGAAGACTTTTAGAAGTATGCAAACTGAATGCATCATGTGTGGTAGTACTTCTCACTTTGCCAAGGATTGCATATACAATCCCAAAAGTACTATCCACATGAACAAAAAGAAATCTTCTGAGAAGAAGAAGATGAAAACAGCTTTAGAAGGAAAATCTCTTCCGTTTGGAAGCTCCAAAGTGAAGAAGAAGATAAGTGAAAACGTACCTTCGAAAGAAATTTTGGTCTCGGAAGAAAGGAATGCTTCCGAAGTACTAAAGTCTGCTATAGTGAATGCAAAAGCTTCTGAAGGTCCAGTCTCCAAAACTTCTGAAGTCATCAAAACTTCTAAAGTATTGAAGGCCAAGTCTAGTCTTCCAAATATGGTGTGGAAGATGAAGGAAGGCCATCTACCTGAAAGTTCTTCATCAACAATAACAAATGATCCTTAGAACTTGCATATAAGATCAATCACTATTGCATTATCTTCCATTTACTTTGACAAGCCTAAGACCAATGAGGCTTGGGTTTCCAAATGTAACTAACCATCTCTTTTTTATTCAGGGACAACTAAATGCCAAAGGAAATGTATGGATCATTGACAGTGGCTGTTCTAGGAACATGACAGGAAATGGCTCTTTGCTTCAAAACTTTGAAAGAATTAATAGAGGTCCAGTTGCTTTTGGAGGAGATTCTGGTGGTTACATTACTGGAAGGGGCATGGTCGTAAATTGTAAGCTCAATATTGAAAAGGTAATCTTTTTCAAGGAGCTTGGGTACAATCTTCAAAGTGTATCCCAATTTTATGATCAAAGACATAGCATGCTCTTTACTGAGCATGAGTGCATTGTTCTCAAGCACGGGGTGGTCATTTCTCAAGATCATATCCTGCTCAGAGCCCCTAAGAAAGGGAACACATACAAGATGGACTTGCAGGAAACATCCCCGTTAGGAGAAGTTTCTTGCTTTCTAAGGCCAATCATGATAAGTCTTTCCTTTGGCATAAAAGAATGTGCCATGTAAACATTAAAAACAAAAATAAACTAATTAAGAATGATTTGGTAACTGGAATGCCAAAGAAAGAGTTTACAAGTGATGATCATTATGTTGCATGCCTGAAAGGGAAGCAACACAAGGTATCTCACAAGCCAAATGAAATGAACTCCATCACTACACCCCTACACATATTATATATGGATCTCTTTGGCCCCATCAGTGTAATGAGTTTAAGAAGGACCTCTTATTGATGACTTTATAAGATACACTTAGGTCTTCTTTCTTAGAACTAAGGATGAGACCCCTGAGATCGTGAAAAGCTTCATTCTAAAAATTGAGAATCAATGTGATCACATGGTCAAGATCATAAGAAGTGATCAAGGAATAGAATTTAAAAACCAAATCCTTGATACATTTTGTGATGAAAAAGGTATTACAAGACAATATAGTCCTCCCAAAACTCCTTAGCAAAATGGTGTTGCTGAGTGGAGAAACATGACACTTATTGAAGATGTAAGAACCATGTTGTCTGACTCTAACCTACCCATCACCTTGTGGGTAGAGGTAGTCAACATTGCCTGTAATGTGCAGAATAGAGTTTTAGTGGTTAAGACTCATGGTAAGACTCCTTATGAATTGTAGTACAGAAGGAGACCTTTTATTAGTTTCCTTAGATCATTTAGATGTCCTTGCACCATCTTGAATACCAAAGATTGAATAGCCAAATTTGCTGAGAAATCAGATGATGGACACTTTATTGGATACTCTTCCCAAGCCAAGGCTAATAGAGTATACAATCTTAGAACCAGAGTAGTTGAAGAGTCAGCCAATGTGACCTTCAATGAGCACACACCCAGTGTGAAAGGTTCTAGTCCTGATTGGTTGTTTGATCTTGATTTAGTTACCAACTATTTTAACAAATCTTGTGAGAATGTTTCAGGATTTATACGTATCTTATCATCAGGAGATTTTGATCCAAGATTTGAGCTGAGAAGACCAAGTATACAAACTACTTCAGCTCTAGTGGTAACTAACCCTATACTTGGATATCCTGTCAGCACAACCATGACAAATACTTCAGCTGACACATCTAAGGTGCCTATAAATTCTAGCACATAGTCACAAAACCTAGATGAAGGAATTTCTAATATAGGAGGAGATGGAGGTGGTGATAGTGATAAGGAGTTTCTTGATTCTAATAATTACTCCATAGAAGACAACATCAATGATTTAACATACTCATTGGATCAAGTCTCGCTTGATAAGTGTGTTGATGTGGTGGATGATTCCCAAGCACCAGATCTGAATTTCACAAATTTAGATCTGTCGAAACAACTTGCTGTGATTCCTCAACTAAGAATCCACAAGTCCCATCCCACCATAAACATCATTGGAGATGTTTAAACTGGGGTGAGAATAAGAGGACAAACCCATGATAAATATATTTATCTTCACACTTTTTTCTTGTCCCAAATAGAGCCTAAGAAGATTGAAGAGGCTTTGAAAGATGGAAGTTAGGTTGAAGTAATGCAAGAGGAGCTGCTTCAATTCAAATGACCAAAGGTTTGGAATCTATGTCCTCTTCTACAAGGGAAGACTATCATAGGTACCAAGTGGGTATTTAGAAATAAGAAGGATGATAGAGGACTTGTCATCAAGAACAAGGCAAGACTGGTTGTTCAAGGATACATACAAGAAGAAGGGATTGACTACACAGATGTTTTTGCTCCTGTAGCAAGACTTGAAGCTGTTAGGATATTCCTGGCTTTTGCTGCATCCAAGGATTTCAAGGTCTACCAACTTGATGTCAAGTGTGCCTTTTTATATGGGGTGATTGATGAGGAGGTGTATGTCAAACAACCAACTGGCATTGTAGACCCAGGTCATCTTGATTATGTCTGCAAGCTTGACAAAGCTCTTTATGGGCTGCATCAGGCTCTAAGTTAGTGGTATGAGACACTATCACAATATCTCTATAAGCAGGGATACAAGAGAGGTACTACTGATGGAACACACTTTATCAAAGGAATAGGAAATGACTTGATGCTGGTTCAAGTTTATGTGGATGACATTATCATTGGGTCAACTAATCTGAAGCTCTGCAAAGACTTTGAGGAGCTGGTGAAGAATAGGTTTGAGATGAGTGTCATGGGGGAACTTAATTTCTTTCTAGGATTTCAAGTGAAGCAGGTTGACAATGGCATCTTCATAAATTAGTCAAAGTATGTACAAGACATACTTACCAGGTTTCACATGACTGAGTGTAAGGTTGCTAAGACACATATAGCTAGAAACCACTCTCTTGGACCAGATCTTGAGGGGGAGTGTGTTTATGAACATCTATACAGGGCTATGATTGGGTCTCTTATGTACATCACAGCCAGCAGACCTGATATCATATTTGCTACATGTATTTGTGCCCAATATCAAGCTAACCCCAGAATTTCACACCTGGTTACTGTCAAGAGATTTGTTAAATATCTCAAGGGTGCTCCTAAATTGTGCCTTTGGTATCCAAAGAATTCTGACTTCAATCTGTATGCTTATACAGATAGTGACTATGGTGGCTGCAACATGACTACAAAGTCAACATCTGGGGGGATGTCAATTTCTTGGTGGAAGGATAGTCTCATGGCAATGCAAGAAAGAATCCTATGTATCTACATCAACTGCTGAAGCTAAATACATTGCTACTGCAAGCTGTTGTGCTCTAGTGCTTTGGATTCAAAATCAGATGCTAGACTATGGATTCAACTTCAAGGAGACTTCCATCCATATAGACAACAATAGTGCTATCTCTATCACAGAGAATCCAGTTCAGCACTCAAAGACAAAGCACATCAATATCAGGTATCATTTAGTTAGAGATAATTTTGAAAAGGGATTGATAAAACTTGTCAAAGTTAACCCAAATAAACAATATGCTGATCTGTTCACAAAAGCTTTTGATGAGCAGAGATTTAAGTATCTTGTATTAGCTATTGGGAGATCAACTTTTATTAGATTTTTATTAAAATTAACTCAAGACTATTTTTAAAATATGTGTGTCTTAAGTTGTCTTCAGAAGAAAATTATGTCTTAAAATAAATAACTACTTCTGAGAAGTTAACCTTCGGAAGAAATTTTATTATATATTCTGAAGCTTATATTTGTCACTGAGTACTTATATGTATTGAAGACTACTTTCTTCCGAAAGCAATTAAGTCTCGAAAGACTTATTCTCTTAATGAATAAGATTTTTGATATTTGATATCCTCCGAAGTAAAATCTATCTAGGAAGTAAAAATACTATAAGTAATTTTCTTCCGAAGCAAAATTCTTAGAAATCTAGGAATATCTTCCGAAGCCAAATTGGCTTTGGAAGGTTTTCTCAAAACTTCCAAAGACAAATTACCTTCGGAAGATTTTAGACATCCAAGAAAACTATCTTTTTGTGCACTTTTTCAGAGGTAGGACCGACATTCGGATTTCAAAGTTTATCCTTTTGCATTAAGTTTGTCTGAAATCCATACCATATATATTCGTACAATGGTTCTCCCTCTTTACTTTCTCCTTCATCCATAAAGATTCAAACCCTAAATTCACCCACAAACGGACCTTGTTCTTACTTTCCTTCATCTCAAAGCTACTCAAAATGGCAAACCCTGATCCACGAAATCGGCCCGATTTCTCCATGCAACTACACAGAAACATAATCTGGTTGCTCTTTTAGTGTCTGAGAAAGATACTGGCTTCTTATACGTTAGCCATTTCTTGACTATATCCAACTACTTCACCTCCCTCACCATAAATCCTCCACTATATGAAGATCAACTTTTGAGTTTTGGAGGACCTACCAAGAGGTCACTATGGATGGGGAGAAGGCACTGTCTGCCATAATGCTGGGCAAGACAATTTTTATCACTCAAGCCATCATTCGTACTCATCTAAGGCTGGATGATTAAGAAGGAGAATTATTGTTTCCAAAATCTGCTGTGAATCAGTCCTTCAGGCAGATAGGCTATGAGGGTGATTACTCTATAAGAACCTTAAAGAAAGAGAAGGTCTCCTCCTAATGGAAGTTCCTCCTCCATGTTGTCATTCACTATCCATCAAACAAACATGGAGGTTGGGATCAAATTCCTGAAGACCTTTCCTACATAGTCCATGGATTAGAACAAGGGTCAAGTTCAGGTACTCATAATTTGTTTATACTAATTTACTTGCAAACTTAGGCTCCTTAGAATATTATATGTTCCCTAGATATGTCCAGTACATTTTTAACTATGAACTGAGCTCACAGTTAAGGGGAATAGATAATGTTCTTAAATTGGGACAGATGAAACCCAGCATCTTTAAAACAATGACAAAGCCAACCGTTGGTTTCTTAGGGGTAAAAACAACCCTGGTCCTAAAAATGTTAGAGCTCATTGCTCAAGGTGACAACTTAGGAACACAAGCTAATGTTGAACCCACACCTTCCACATCTACACCACCCATACAGCCACAAATCACCATCACCTACCAAAGAAAATCCAAACTAACCCCTGCACAAGCTACTCAGGTTGTGTACATTAGAGCTCCAACTTCGCCTAAGGAGCAAACCACTCCCATCACTTCAAGGATCAACGCTGAGGTTCCTCATGCTCAGCCTAATGAGCTCACTACACCAACACCAGCCTTAAGCCTTCACTCAGAGTCTCAAAACTCTAGTGAACAACCTTCAGACGATAGCTACCATCCTCAGCCTCTAGACCTCAATCAACCCATACCCAACCTAGAATTCTATAATGATAAAGACATGGGATTCAGTGAGTACCATGAGACTCTCTTCTCCATCCCTGTTTAAGGAGAGATGAGTGCTCCTGATTTACCCATGTGATTATCCACCCACAACTGAGGTGGATCTCGCTGAACCAGTTCAAGAGGTCCATTTGGAAGAGGCTCTCACTTTTGTATGTGATTACATCTTTAAGACCTCAACCATGGCAACCCAGCCCATTGACACTTCAACTGAAGCTGCCATGGTGCAGGGGAAATCCAACAGCCAAGAACTTAATGCTGGTGATGAGGAAGAAGACTTTAGTTTTATTCTCTCATCCCCCGGTAATTCTTCAAATAAAGATGAGGGATGTCTAAAACTAAAGGTGCAACAACTGACTAAAACTTGCACGTATTTAGTCTCAAAGGTCAGTCACCTAGAATCTCAGGTGACTACCTTACAAAAGAGGGTCAATGACTAGCAACTTGAGATCGTCGATGTCAAGGGCAAGTTAGGTGAGAGACCACTAAGGAGGACTCAACCAGGGCCACAAGAACCTGTGGATGTAGTGGACCTAACCTCTAGCTCACCTATACAAGAAGGTGATGCTACCATAAAAGGGGAGAAAGTCCTACCAACAATCACAGAACCTGGGAGTTCTTCTTAGAGTATGGACATAGAGGATTTACCACCCTCACTTGTAATTATCCATACTCAACAACCTCTTCAAGTCCACATTGATATGGAATCTCTCATTTAAAGTTTGTTTGAGGAGGCTATACCAAGGGCTATGCCTACTCCATCTCACCCTGCTGAAAACCCAATATTGGGATGGAGATATGATGATCAAAGAAGAGCCCTGGTAATCTCTAGGTCTCAAGGGCAACAAGAGATCTTCAACTTCTACACCCTGAGATACTATGAGAGCATCTATCTAGTCGACCTCCCACTTGACAATCCAAGTCAAAACAAGCAAGCTACAAGGTTGGCTAATAGGATTCAATAAAGGGTGCTTGAAGAGTTCAAGCTGAGAATAAGACTATATAGATAGAGGCTAGCAAGCAAGACTGTTGGTCAACTGGATGCTGAGGTGGACCCCAAGATTAGCTTCGAAGGGGAAACCTTGGCTGAAGGCCTAGAAGTTAAGCCTGTGAACCTTGAGATGACAGGAACTGCTTCAGCACCCATTACCCTCAGTGAGGCACTAGCTAGTAAAGGTGTCTCATTGCCTCTCTCTGGCCAAAGCTCAAGTGAAGAACCAAGCAATAAAGTCCAAAGCTCTCTCCAACCTGAGTCACAAAGGCCTGTGAATGACAAAGGTAAAAGAAAGATGACTCTTGAGGAGATTGAGGAGGAGGAAAGAGAGAGGAAGAGGTAGCTAAGGGGAGAGAGTTTAAGTGGGTCCCCAGGCTTTATGGAACTGTAATTAGAGCTGCCCCCAGGCCAAACACTTAAGATGAGGAGTTAAGGGAAGCCAAATTAAACTCCTTGGTGACCAGAAACTACAACATTGACAAACTCATCTCTCTTCCATTAGAAGAGTTAAATGAACTGGCTGAAGTTGAGTTGTCAAAGGAGAGGAAGGAGGTAGAGGATGCAAAACTGCTCCTTAAGATCAAGTATGAAAGGAGGAAGAAAAGACTCTACAAGCATGCTTCTACCCTCTCCCCAGTTAAAAAAGCCATGAGACAGAGGCTGTGGCAACTGACCAACAACCTCAAGTAGACAAAGAAGCAAACAGACAAAATATGATTAACTACCTGAGTGCCACAGGCTTCTATCAGTCATCTACACTTCTTCCCATGTCATATGGATACATAGAGTTTGAGTACCTCAAGTAGCTTGAGCAATAAGTAATGAAAGAACAAAAAACTGATAAGAGGAAGATGATGGAAGAAGCTGCAAAGTCAAGAGTCATCATCTAAAAGAGTCTAAAAAAGTCTGCTGATAGGCAGAGGTTGATGAGCTTCTTGAAGCTGTATGGATTCTCCAGAAGGAGGCTTGGTCCAATGTCTCTATCCACCATGGATGAACACATTAGGGTGATCATGTAGAAGATTAAAAAGGGTAAGCTCATTAACTTGCATTCTCCACCTGAAGTTAAGGTCAAGGTTGAACCACACGAGACAACCTAACTTGGACCTAATGCTAGAACATTACCAACTTCATCTTCTGATCACAGCATGGTCCTAATCCCTCTCCTTCTGAACCTATGAGGGAAGAGGGCCCAACTGAGAAAGACACAAGAAAACCTGGTGCTAAGGCCAGTCTTCTTAGTTGAAATCTGGAAAGAGGAAGAAAAGGATGGCCATCAGAAGTGACAAGAGAAAGAAGAAGAAAAAGTCCAAGGCATCCACCTCTACACCTCAGGATGGGTCAAAACATTTCGAGGTTGATCAAGAAGAGGCTGCTCATCCAACTCCCATTCAAGTAGAGCCTCTTGCTACTAAGAGACCCATTTTGTCCTGGATCTTTGCTGTTAATCCGGACAGATGGTATGTCATTAGAGATCAAGGAGGTCAAGATGTCTACTTCTGGCAAGACATACTTGATCTTCCTCTGCATGATCTCTATGATATGAGGAGATACTATGAGAGTTTGAGGGATCCTAACCAAATGATGAAGAAAGGAATGGTCTTGATCCTGATAAGAACTGTCAATAGATAAGTAATCTCTTCTGTTTTGGTAGCATCAACCTAAGGGGAGTTTGTAAGGTTTATACTTAAAGAATGGTGTAACCAAAGCATCCAAAGAGCTCTTAGCATGCATGCATGAAGTACAGAGTAAAGCTACTCCTAAAGTTTTACACCACTCAAAGGAAATAAGCTAAGTGTAAAATCTTCCGAAGCCAAATGACAAAATCTTCCAAAGCCAAATGAAAAAATCTTCCGAAGCCAAAGATGAAGTCTTCTGAAGCTTCAGAGACAAAGTCTTTCGAAGCCAAAGACTGATTTCTTTCGAAGACAAAGAAGACATGCTTTCTCTGATCACCTTTTGACAAAAGCTGAACAACTTTCCTCCACCACTCTGAAGACTCACCAACTTATATAAGTTAGTAAAAAGGTCCATGCTTTTGTCAAATGTAGATTATGGTCATTAGTTTGTAACTTTCTACTTATGTACCTTTTATCCTTTTTGTAATATATTAGGATGTAAGCTATGACATTTCATAGTCACTAGTCAAAAGGCAATCTGCCTTTTGACTCTACATTGATCTTGTTGTCTAGATTAGTGTTTTCAGCTGGCCTTTAAAGTATGGCTGGCGGTAGGATATAGTATAAAGTGTCTTAAGCACTTGTATCTTCATGTATGCTTTGTAACATTTGTAAGAACTTGAGAGCAATATACATCATTCTTGAAAACCATATTTAAGTGTTCTTGTTCTTGTTCTTTTATTTGTGTTCTTTGTATCATCTAACCGGTTCGCTATTTGTTATGTTAAGTGTTGCATATCTCCCCATTCTTGTGAAACTGTTGCATTGACTACCCTTCATCATTCCTGCAGGTATGTCATTAAAGATCAAGGGGGTCAAGATGTATATTTCTTGCAAAATATGCTTGACCTTTCTCTGTATGATCTCTTTGACATAAGGAGATACTTTGATAGTTTGAGGAATCCGGACCAACTGAATGAAGAAGGGAATGGTCCTGATTCTAATGAGGATTGTCAACAGATGAAAATCAAGACTCAAAGTCATCCTCAAGTTTTAGTAGTATCAGCCTAGGGGGGGTTTGTAAGAGTTAACTTAGAGGCTGATGCAATCAAAAAGCTCTCAGCATGCATACTGAAGTACAAAGTAAGTTACTTCAGAAGATTTGACAAAAGCACTAAAAAATTCTCTAAGTGTCAAATCTTCCAAAGCAAAAGATTAAGTCTTTTGAAGCTTCAAGACAAAGTCTTCCGAATCCAAGAGACTGATTTCTTTCTAAGACAAAGAATACATGCTTTCTCTGACAAGCTTTTGACAAAAGCTGAATCACTTTCCGCTACAATCTTTGAATACTCAACAACTTATACAAGTTGGTGATATGTCTATACTTTTGTTAACTGTAGATTAAGGTCTTAGAGTCTGTAACTTTCTACTTTGTACTTTTATCTTTTTTGTAATAGATAAGAATGTGAGCTATGGTATGTTATAGTCACTAGTCAAAAGTCAATTTTTCTTTTGACTTACATTGATCTTGTTGTCTAGATTAGTGTTCCAGCTGACCATTAAATTATGTCCGGCTGTAAGATGTAGTATAAAGTATCTCAGGTACTTGTTTTTAGGACTAAGCCTTGTAAAAATTGTAAAACATTTGAGAGCAATATACATCATTTTTGAAAACCGAATACTTGTGTTCTGCTTGTGTTCTTTACTTTTGTTATTGTTTCATAAACTGGTTTCATATTTGATCTGTTAAGTGTTGTTTGTTTCTCTCCAACCATTGTGAAACTGTTGCATTAGCACCCTAACCGGTCCTGCATATTGATTGCTTGATATAGTTTTTGGTGTCTCCAAATGATGATTATACTCTTATTATTTCTCAGTTATGGGTTAAAGTTGATCTGTTATAAAACGTTGACATGATGAGTTAGAATTTAGCCCTTAATATGAGAAATTTTACTTTTTGAATGGTACATAAGAAGTTGAATTAAATATTCATACATTAATTATGAATGTGAATTTTACAACTGCCATGTCTTGGAAGTATTGCTACTAAGTAAGAAACTAGCAAATGTAGCTGTATTTTGGAACAGTTTGAGAGGGCCAAAGCATATGAAGTTATGATTGTAGAAGCAATGAATAGAAAAAGCACTATATGAAACACAGCTGCTGGACAGGTGAAAATTAATTTTCTACATGTCGATTTGAGTCTGTTGTAATCTGTCGTATGAATACAACAGAAAAAATATCTAAAAAACAAAGTAGCCTAAAGTCTATATGTTTGGGAATTGTGACCATTAAAAATAGAATTTGCACTAAGTCATGACCTAATAAATATATCATCTTTCTTACTAGATATTTTGAACCACTCATTACTGCTAAAAGTTTATTCGAATTCTGGAAAGGCACATCTTTATCATTACTATGTGAGTGTTGATGGACTTACCAGTTCAAGGTTTGTATTGTAGTTCTTCATCATTTTTCTCTAGCTTGACACGATTCAAGGTAAGGCAATGATTAATTATAACTTAATAAATCATCTAACGTGTATTATCTGATGAACTCGAAAAGGAAGCTAGCCAATTGATATGTAGCTGTGTCATTTTGTTCATGCAATGAACCTGCACTCCTGCACTCTTTCAGGTTCGTATTTTGAAATCATACCGATTTCTTTATTGTGTTTTCAAATGTTCATAGCATGTTCATCTTAATAGTTGATTGAATCGTAAATGTTGTAGTTGTGTCATTTTGTACATGTTTAATGATAAAATCATATATTGTAAAATTTATTCATTTACTTTGTTTTTCTATATTGCAGGTGCTACACGGTCATTCAAAGAACTTTAGTTTGTTTCTTTTTCTTTTAAAGCTTAGTTTATGTTTATTTATTGATATGATAAATGAACTCACATGGATGTATTTGTATATTAGATGCCACTTAATCCATACAGTGTTATGTTTAATGTATGAATTACAAATTTATTTTCATTGTTTTTCAATTGATTGAATCACAATAATCAAGCGAAACGCATGGGTTTCTTACTCACGTGATCTCAATGAAAACTTTTACTACAATTTTTATGAAGCAAAAGAAGATCACAATAACTTCTATCTGATTGAGTCCTTATACTCGCTAATTATGAGTGTTTTGTTGTCTCATAGGCTTCGAATAAAGTATGGATGTCCATAATATTGTTGTCGAATATAAATTCATCGCATGGACTATGTAATGACGTAATATTGATATGTAAAGGGTTCCAATAATATGTTATTGATGCAGAATTAGTTATTAGCCAACACATCGGAAAAAAGAGTATTTTTGTCAAGTATACCTCTCTGTCTTTTTTAAAATGACATGTTCCTGATCAAACTGAAAACAAAATGTTTTCTATTCGACTTAGCTTTTCAATCACAATTTATAAAGCTTAATATAAAACAATTTCGCATGTTAGTGTTTATCTATCTGTCTTTGTTTTCCGATGGACAAATTTACATGGTAATGTCAAGAGGATATCAAGCGAAAATACAAAAGTATTGTTGCATCCTCTTAAACATTTTAGACAAGAAGGAACCTCAAATGTTGTCTATCGGAAAGTGTTACGTGATGATGAATTGCATGTGTGTTTCAACGGAAGTAAGTTATAGATTTTTGTGCCTTAGGTTTTAATATTCTGAAATATATATTTTGATGTAATGTTTTTTAAACGGCATTACTTACATATTATTCTTTATTAATTGCTAACAGAAATAATATATAAAAGTTAAGACATAGCCCTATTTATCAAATATATCATTTATAACATACTAACTTATTTAATTTCTCTTACAAAAATTAGAAATCTATCATCATTGAACCAAAAAAGAAACTCCAAAATATGTCCAATCTAACAAATATAATTATAGTATAATCTATGTATCTATACTTTTTTGGTTTTAATAAAACACATGTAAAAGACTAACATTGTTTTTTTAATATCCAAACATGCTTTCCTTTAGCCAAAGTGGAGAAAATGCAAGAAAGTACTCATCAAAAATTAGTTGCAATCAAAATGAAAGTGAAACAAAAACTTCTCGCTTGGACGGTTATGAAGAATAGTGGGGTGATGCCCCGTGATGAGACAATTGAGATGTGTAAAGCTTATGACAAGAAATGTTCTCATCATAATGCAAGTAGTTGACATGAAAACATTTAATTTTATATTACTATGTTATTATTTAATTAAGATTTTTGAGGTTCATGACATAAATAGACTATACCATATAAAGTGTTGCAAATATCAATCTAGACGGCCAATAAATCGGCGACTAGTCACTAGTCGGCTGCCAACATTGTAATTTTTTTTAACGAGTCAATTAATCGCTAGGTGGCCAAAGGTTGTCAAATTCAGCCCTAAGCAGCCTTAGGCGGACCTAAGCGGTCCTAATCTACCAAAAATTTGAAGTTCCGGTGAGTTTTCTAGCGAGATTCAAGTGATTTTCTATCCAGATTCCCAACGATTCTTAAAATTCCGGCGAAAATTTGTAAGTTTCGGTTAGATTTTTTATATATTGAAAACTAAACATCTTAATATAATTACATATAAAAAATTATATATATATATATATATATATATATATATATATATATATATATATATGAAAATTATATATAAAATTTTCAACCGATAATCCCGACTAATTCTGATTAATCGCTAGTCGGTATCCCACCGCGTGACTAGCACCTAGTGAATTTAACAACACTAACCGTAACGAATAATAAAATTAATAAAAATACTATAAATGGAAGCTACCCAAACTATTCATCAAGTAATAGAAAATGAGTATCGCATTGTATATTACCATTGTAGTTGACGCATAGCGCGGGTTCTTACATATATATACATATTGGATGGGTTAAAAGGTAATTTGACTAAAAAATTTTAAGTTTGAGAGTTTTACATCTTGTAAAGTATAAGGTACAAACACTTAAAGCATAAAATGAATATTCAAAATATTAAGTCCGTGGATTCAAAATTCAAATGCAAGAATTCTAAACTCAAAAAGGATTAAAAAAGCTTGATCTGCTGCTTTAACATCCGAATAGTTCATACCTTTGGCATAGAGAGGGATAGAGAGATAGAAAGAGAATGAGAGAAAGTGTGGCATAGGAGGTGGACCGTGTTGGATTTAATATCTACATGTTCGATTAATTGACGTTATGCAGGACCGGTACATGAGAGTAGTGCAACAGATTCACAAGGTTGGAGAGAAACAACCAAGAACACTTAAAAGGTCAAATAGGGAACCGACTTATGAAACAAAGAACAAATGTAAAGAACACAAGCAAAACACAAGTACTTGATTTTTAAAAATGATGTATATTGCTCTTAAGTGTTTTACAATTGTTACAAGGCTTAGTCCTAAGAACTGGTACCTAAGATACTTTATACTACATCCTACAGCCGGCCATACTTTGAAGCTCAGCTGGAACACTAATCTAGATAACAAGATCAATGTAAAGTCAAAAGGTAGATTGTCTTTTGACTAGTGACTATGACATGCCATAGCTCACATCCTTATCTATTACAAAAAAGATAAAAGTATAAAGTAGAAAGTTACAGACTCTAAGACCTTAATCTACAATTGACAAAAGTATGGAGATATCACCAACTTGTATAAGTTAGTGAGTCATCAGAGATGGCAGCGGAACGTTATTCAGCTTTTGTCAAAAGCATGTCAGAGAATGCATGTCGTCTCTATCTTCAGAAGAAATTAGTCTTGGCTTTGGAAGACTTTGTCTTGAAGCTTCGGAAGACTTCATCTTTGGTTTCGAAAGAAATGGTCTTTTGGCTTCAGAAGATTTGACACTTAGAGAATTTCTTAGTGCTTTTGTCAAATCTTTCAAAGTAACTTTTCGGGTACTTCAGTGTGCATGTTGAGAGCTCTTTGGTTGTATCAGCCTTTAAGTTAACTTTTACAAACTCCCCTAGGCTGATGCTAACAAAACTTAAGAATAACTTTGAGTCTTGATCTTCATCTGTTGATAGTCCTCATCAGAATCAAGACCATTCCGTTCATCATTAACTGGTCTGGATTTCTCAGACTCTCAAATTATCTTCTCATGTCAAAAAGATCATGTAAAGGAAGGTCAAGCATGCTTTGCCCGACATATACATCTTGACCGCCTTGATCTCTTTTAACATACCATGTGTCTGGGTTTGTAGCAAAAGCCCAAGACAAGATGGGTCTCTCAGCAGTAAGAGGCTCTACTTGAAGTGGAGTTGGTTGTGCATCCTCTTCTTGATCACCTTCAGGATGTTCTAACCTATCTTAAGATATAGAGGTGGATGCCTTGGACTTATTCTTCTTCTTCTTCTTGTTCCTTCTTATGGCCATCCTCTTCCTCTTTCTATTAGGTTGGTCTTGCGTACCTGATGTTCCTTCTTTATCCTTCTTAGTTGGGTTCTTTTCCTTCACATGTTAAGAAGATGAAGGCTCAGGACCCTACTGTGGGTCAGAAGATGAAGCTGGCTAAGATGCAGCACTAGGTCCAGGTTATGTTGTCTCTTGGGATTTAACCTTGACCTCAACTTCAGGTGCAGCCTAACTTGGTAGAGAATGCAAGTCTACCGGCTCACCCCTTTTAATCTTCTACTTGATCACTGTAATGTTCTCATCCATAGTGGATAGAGACATTGGAACAACTCTCCTTCTGGAGAACCCATACAGCTTCAAGAAGCTCACCATGTTCAATCTGTCAGTAGACTTCTTTTGATTGGCACGGATGGTGGCTCTTGTCTTAGCAGCCTCTTCCCTCATCTTACTCTTAGCAGCTTTCTGTTCTTTTAAGACTTCTTGCTCTACCTGCTCGAGGTACTCAAACTCAATGTACTCATATGACAAGGGAAGTAGGTCTGCTGCCTGATAGAGACCTGTGGCCCTCAGGCAGGTTATCATGTTTTGTCTATCTTGTTCCCAATCTACTTGAGTTTCTAGTTCAACAGCCACAGCCTCTACTTCAGGGCTTTTTTGAACATGAGAGAGTACAGGGGCTTGTAAAGTCCTTTTCTTTTCCTTTCTTCCTTAATATTAAGAAGCAACTCTGCAGCCTCAGCCTCCTTCCTCTCCTTTGACACTTCAATGTCAGCCAGTTGATTTAACTTATCCAAGAGAAGATAGATGATTTCATCACTGTTGTAGTTTCTAGACCTTAGATAATTCAATCAGGCTTCCCTAACTCATCCTCCCAAGTGTTTGCCCTAGGGGTAGCCCTGATTGCAGCTTGCATACTTGTTCCCTTTCCTCTTGCCTTTCTCTTCCTCTACCTTTTCTCCTCCTCAATTTCTTAGAGGTCATGATCCTCTTCCCTTTTTCAATCACTTGCTTGTATGACTTAGGGTGGAGAGAGCTTTAGCATTCATCACTTTGTGCAGCACTTGAGCTCTAGCCAGGGAGAGGTTGTGAGACTCCTTCATTAGCTGGTGTCTCACTAAGGGTACTAGGTGCTGAAGTAGTTCCGATATCAAGGTTCATAGGGTCAACTACTGGGCTTTCAACTGAGATTTCCTCATCGAAGCTAATTTTAGGGTCTTGCTTAATATCCAGTTGACCAATAGTTTTCCCTGCCAGCCTCTGTCTATATAGATTTGATCTTCTCTTGAACTCTTCAAGCACCATCAGCTGAATCCTCTCAGCCAACCTTTTAGCTTGCCTGTTGTCCCTTGAGTTGGCAAGTGGCAGGTCAACCAGAGGAAAACTCTCATAGTATCTCATGTTTTAAAAATTGTATATTTCTTGTTTCCCCTGAGATCTAGAGAGTACCAGGGCTCTTCTATTAGTATCATACCTCCATCCTACTATAAGGATATGAGGGTAGGATGGGGTAGACATAGCCCTTGGGATTCTCTCCTCAAATAAGCTTTGAATCAGGGCATCCATATTGATGTGGGCCTGAGGAGATTGTTGAGCATGGACAACTACAAATAAGGATGGTAAGGCCTCCATGCAATACTCTGGGCAATGTTCTCAGGTTCTACAATTGTAATTAAGACTTTCTCCCCCTTTTTGGTAGCATCACTCACTTGCATAGGTAAGCTAGAGGATAGGTCCACCACATCCACAGGTTCTTATGGACTTGATTGAACACGCCTGGCAGGGCGCTCAGCTAGCTTGCCCTTGAGATCGGTGATCCTATGTTGCTGGTTAAGGACATGCCCTTTGAGATCGTAGCCACCTAATATTCCAGGTGACTAACCTTTGAAACTAAATAGGCGTATGTTTTAGACAGATTTTGCACCTTTAGTGAGATCTGAAGATCATGGGGGGATGAGAGGACCCATCCATCTTGGCTGCTGGATTTCCCCTGAAACTTCAAGAGAAGTGTTAAGGGGCTGGGTTGCTATGGTTGAGGTTTTAATGATGCAATCACCTTCAAAAGTGAGAGCCTCTTCCATATGGACTTCCTGAACATGTTAAGGTAAGTTCACCTCAGTTAGGGGTAGATGATGTGGGCCAAATATGGGTGTCTCCGGAGCACTCATCTCACCTTAAGAAGGGGAGGAGAAGAGAGACTCATGATACTCACTGAAACCCATATCCTCATCATCATAGAATTGAAGGTCAGGGATTGGTTGGTTTAGATCTAAAGGCTAGGGATGGTAGCTATCCCCTGAAGGTTGATCACCTGAGTTTTAAGACTCAGAGTGAAGGCTTGAGGCTTAGGCAATGAGCTCATCTGGCTGAGCATGAGGAACCTTAGCATTGATCAATGAAGTAATGGGAGTGGTTTGCTCCTCAAGGGAAGTGGGAGCTCTTGGTTCCACTTCCTCCTGCATGGTTGAGTGTTTGGGGGCCTGCTCAATCTAAATATACTAAGCAGGGGTTTGTTTGGATTTTTTTTTATGTAGGTGATGGTTATTTATGGCTGTGTGGGTGGTGTAGATGTAGAAGGTGTGGGTTTAACATTGGCTGGTTTTGCCAAGTTGTCACCTTGAGCAATGAGCTCTAGCATTTTTAGGACTTGGTCTGTTTCTACCCCTGAGAAACTAATAGTGATTTTTCTCATGATTTTGAAGATGTCAGGCTTCATCTGTCCCAGTTTAAGAGTAGCACATGTTCCCCTCAACAGTGAGCCCAGTTCAAAGTTGAGAATGTGCTGGACATATCTAGGGAACATATAGTACTCTAAGGAGTCCAAGTTGGGAAGCAAGTTTGTGTAGACAAACTAGGAGTACTTAAACTTGACCCCTTGAACCATTCCATGGACTATATAGGATAAGTCCTTAGGAATTTGATACCATCCTCAATGTTTGTTTGATAAAGAGTGAATAATAACATTGAGGAGGTACTTCTATTGGTAGGAGACCTTACCCTTTTTGAAGGTTTTGACTATGAAGTCCCCTTTATAGCCTATCTGCCTAATTGATTCACTCAAATCAGCTTTGGGAAAGGACAGCTCGCCTTTTTCATCATCCAACTTGAGATGTGAGTTGATTGTGGCTGGGGTGATAAGAACTGTCTTCCCCTACACTGATGCAGACAATGCCTTCTCACTGTCCAAGATGACCTCTTGGTAGGTCCTCCAGAACACAAGCGGTTCTTCTTTATAGAGTGGAGGATCTATTGTGAGTGTGGTGATGTTGGATGATTGAGTAAGAAAGCAGCAAACTTCTGAGAAACTAGGATCTTTCTCAGACGATAACAGAGCAACCTGATTGTGTTCCCTGTGAACGTGCATGGATAAATCTAGCTAGTTTTGGGGTTCAGGGTTGGCCATTTGAGAAAGCTTTAGGATGAAGAAAGCTAAGAACAATGAGGGTTTATGGGTGAATTTAGTTTTAGAAGTTTATAGATGTCGGTCCCACCTCAGAAAAAGTGCCCAAAAAGGTAGTTATCTTAGAAGTATAAAATCTTTTAAAGGTAATTTGTCTTCAGAAGGTTTGAGAAAACTTCCGAAGCCAATTTGACTTTGGAAGATGTTCCTTAGTTTGACAAGAATTGATTCAGAAGAAAAATACTTAGAGTAATTTTGCTTCCACGACATATTTGGTTTCGAAAGATATTAAACTTCAGAAGTTTTATTCAAATGATGGATAAAGCTTTCGAGACTCAATTGCATTCGGAAGAAAATTCTCCTTCAAAATATATAAGTACTTAGAAGCATATTTAAGCTTCAGAAGATATATCAGAATTTCTTCTAAAGGTGAATTTCTTCCGAAGGTAAATTTCTTAGTAAGTAGTTATTAATTCTTCAAGACATAATTTTCTTCCGAAGTCAATTTAATATCTTCTGAAAGAAAATATATATTTAATTCTTAAAATTCTAAGGAATATCATTTAGAAAAATATTCTTGCAAGGTAAACAGGGCTTATATGAGTAATGATATAGACAACTTAAAAGACACACATATTTGAAAAATAATTTTGAAATTAATTTAAGAAAATCTACTCAAAGTTAATCATCCCAATAGCTGATACAAGATACTTAAATCTCTGTTCATCAAAAGCTTTTGTGAACAGCTCAACATATTGTTCATTTGTGTTAACTTTAACAAGTTTTATCAATCTTTTTTGAAATTATCTCTTATCAAATGATACTTGAAGTTGAATCCACAATCTAACATCTGATTCTGAATCCAAAGCACTTGAGCACAGCAGCTTGCAGCAGCAGCAATGTATTCAGCTTCAGCAGTGATGCTGACACACAATATTGTTTCTTGCATTGCCATGAGACTATCCTTCCATAAAGGAATTGACATCCCTTTGATGTAGACTTTACAGTCATGTTGCAGCCAACATAGTCACTATCTCTATATGCATATAGGTTGAAGTAAGTATTCATTAGATACCAAAGTCCCACTTTGGGAGCTCCTTTAAGGTATCTAAGAATCCTCTTGATAGTAATCAGGTTTGGGGTTGGCTTATCTTGCACTTATGCATGTGACAAACAAGATATTAGGCCTACTGGCTATGAGGTACATAAGAGACCCAATCATAGCCCTATAGAGATGTTTATCAACACACTCCCCCTCAAGATTAGATCCTAGGATGTGGTTTCTAGCTATGGGTGTCCTAGCAACCTTGCACTCAGTCAGATGAAATCTGGTTAAGATGTCCTACACATACTTTGACATGTTTATAAAGATGCCATTGTCAACCTACTTCACTTGAATTCCTAGAAATAAATCAAGCTCCCCCATGGCACTCATTTCAAATCTATTCTTCATCAGCTTCTCAAAGTCTTTGTAGAGCTTTGGATTAGTTGAACCAAAGATGAAGTCATCAACATAAACTTGAACCAGCATCAAGTCATTCCCTGTTGCTTTGTTGATGAGTGTGCTATCAATAGTACCTTTCTTGTAGCCATGTTAGACAAGATACTGTGACAATGTCTCATACCAATTCCTTGGAGCGCTATGCAGCTTATAAAGAGCCATGTCAAGCTTAAAGAATCAGGATGATCTGGGTCTGCAAAGCCATGTGGTTGCTTGATCTACACTTCCTCATCAATCACTACATATAGAAATGCACAATTGACATCAAGTTAGTAGACCTTGAAATCCTTGGATGCAGCAAAGGCAAGGAATCTCCTAATAGCTACAAGTCTTGAAATCTGTATAGTCAATCCTTTTTTCCTGAGTGTACCCTTGAACAACTAGTCTTTCCTTGTTCTTGATGATAAGTCCTATATCATCCTTCTTTTTTCTAAAAACCCACTTGGTACTTATTGGTGTCTTCCCATGAGAAAGAGGGCATAGGTTCCAAACATTTTGTCTTTTGAATTGAAGCAGCTCCTCCTGTATTACTTTAACCCAGCTTCTATCTTTCAAAGCTTCATCAATTTTCTTTGGCTCAATCTGGGACAAGAAGCAAGAGCATAGTCATGGGTTTGACCTCTTGTTGTCACCCTAGTCTCAACATCTACAATGGTGTTTGTGGCGGGATGGGACTTATGGATTCTCAGTTGAGGAATCACAGCAAGTTGGTTTGACAAATCTAAATTAGTAAAATTTAAATCTGGTGATTGAGTATCACCCACCACATCAGCACACTTATCAAGTGAAACTTGATCCAATGAGTGTGTGACATTACTGATGTTGTCTTTAGTGGAGAGGTTGTCAGCATCATGAAATTCTTGATCACTTTCTCCATCTCCATCTCCTCCTATATTTGAAACCCTTTCAGTTGAGTTTTGTGCCTCGATGCTAGATTTATAGGCACCTTAGGTGTATCAGCTGAAGAGTTTGTCATGGTTGTGCCGACAGGATTTCCATTTGCAGGGTTTGTTACCACTAGAGCAGAAGGAATTCTACCACTTGGTCTTCTCAACACAAATCTTGGGTCAGGATCTCCTGCTGATATGTTACCAGTAGATCCTGAAACATCTTCACAAGATTTATTAAAACAGTTGGTAACTAAATCAAGAACAAATAGCCAATCTGGACCAGAACCTTTCACACTAGGAGTGTGCTTATTGAAGGTCACATTGGCCAACTCCTCAACTACTCTAGTTTTATGATTATATACCCTATAAGCCTTAGCTTGGGAAGAGTATCCAATAAAGTGTCCATCATTTGATTTCTCAGCAAATTTGGCTATATGATCTTTGGTATTCAAGATGGTACATGGACATCCAAATGACCAGAGGAAACCAATAAAAGGTCTCTTTTTGTGCCATAGTTCATAAGGAGTCTTACTATGAGTTTTGACAACTAAAACTCTTTTCTACACATAGCAGGCAGTGTGACTGCCTCTACCCAGAAGGTGATGGGTAGTTTAAAGTTAGAGAGCATGGTCCTTGCAGCCTCAATAAGTGTCCTATTTCTCCAGTCAGTAACACCATTGCGTTGACGAGTTCTAGGAGCACTATATTGTCTAGTAATACCCTTTTCATCATAAAATGTATCAAGGATTTGGTTCTTGAATACAGTTCCTTAATCATATCTTATGATCTTGACCTTGTGATCATATTGATTCTTAATTTTTAGAATGATTTTTTTTAGGATTTTAGGGGTCTCATACTTTGTTCTAAGAAAGAAGACCTAAGTATATCTTGTGAAGTCATTTGTGATCACTAGGCAATATGAAGTTCTTCCTAGACTCATTACATTGGTTGGGCCAAAGAGATCCGTATGTAATAAGTGTAGGGGAGTAGTGATGGAGTTCCTTTCCTTTGGCTTGTGAGACACTTTATATTGCTTTCCTTTCAAACATGCAAGACAATGATCATCACGTGTAAACTCTTTATTTGGCATTCAAGTTACCAGATCATCTTTAATTAATTTATTCATGTTCTAAAAGTTTACATGGCACATTCTTTTATGCCAGGGGAATGATTCATCATTATTGGCTTTAGATAGAAAGCAAGAAACTTCTCCTAATGGGGATGTTTCCTGCAAATCCATCTTGTACATATTCCCTTTCCTGGGCTCTAAGCAAGATATACTCTTGAGGAATAACCACCCCGGGCTTGAGAACAATGCACTCATGCTTAGTGAAGAGCATGTTATATCTCTGGTCACAAAATTGAGATACACTCATGAGATTGTATCCAAGCTCTTTAACATAGTTTACCTTCTCAATGCTGAGCTTACCACTTGTGACCCTGCCCTGTCCTGTGATGTAACCACCTAATTCTCCTCCAAAAGCAACTGGCCCTCCATCAATTTTCTCAAAGTTTTAAAGCAATGAACCATTCTCTGTCCTATGCCTTGAACAACCACTATCAATGATCCATACATTTCTTTTGGTCTTTAGGTGTTCCTGCACATGAAAAAGTGATGGTTAGTTATATTTGAAAACCCAAGCCTTGTTGGTCTTGGGCTCATCAAGATGAACTGAAGATAGTTTAATAGTTATTGATTCTATATGTAGGCTTTGAGAAACCTTGGCTGTTGCTGATGAAGAAACTTCAGTCACATGGCCTTCCTTCATCTTCCACACCATCTTTGGAAGATTACACTTGGCCTTTATAACTTTGGAATTTTTAGTGACTTTCGAAGTTTTAAAGACTGAACTGCCAGAAGCTTTTGCATCCACTGCAGCAGACTTTAGTGCTTCGAAAGCATTGATTTCTTCCGAGACCAAATTTTCTTCCGAAGGCAGTTTTCCAACTATATTTTTCTTGTTCACCTTAGAGCTTTCGAAGGAAAGTGATTTTCCTTCCAAAGCTGTCTTATTCTTCTTCCTCTCAGTAATCTTCTTCTTGTTCATGTTGATGGTACTCTTGGGATTGTAGATGGAATCCTTAGCAAAGTGAGTAGCAGCATCACACATGATGCATTCAACAGGCATACTTCTGAGGGTCTTCTTCTGAGGAGAAGGTCAAGCTTGATCTTTTTCCATTTTCTTCTTCATCTTCATAGATAGGGCAGCAGGCTTCTGCAGGTGAGGCTTGCTCTTGGATCTGGATGGTTCAGGCTATGTAGTAGTGGTGCACATTTGATCAACCTTTTCTCTTAACCAAGATGGTTTGAACTTGAACTAGGAGCCCTGGTACTAGAGTCCATAGTTGAGTCTTCAGTCTTCACCATTTCAAATCCAGCAAAAATAAAGAGTTGTTTTTCCTTGGAATTGAAAGTGACGTTGATCTCTTGGGCTTTCTTTAAATTTCTTTTTGCTGCACTGATCAAATTCTTCCTAGCTAACTACGCCATCCTTGGTTCTTTCTTCTTTCTAAAATGATATTGACCCTTCTTAGTATGATTCTCCTCCCTCGCTACTAGTTCATCCTTCACTATCTCCTATTCTACTTCATACTCTTCTTGGATAGGATCAATGAGGGGCAACTCATCTTGACTAGTTCCACAACTTGGAGATCTTACAGATAGTAATGTGTATAGAGGAGTTATCTCACTTGAACCCAGTCCCTGCCTGTTTGATAACCAATATTTGCATGCAAGGATGAGGATATGATGTTCTTGAAGGTTTCCTCTTCAAGAACACACTTTTCTACCCTGGCTTTGCTAATCACAAGTTTAGCATGGTATTTAGTTAACTTGGTAATGAGATCTTTGATTTGAGTCCTGTAATTTGTGTGCTCATGCTTAAGAGTTGAAATTGTTTTTTGTAAATCTGCTATTTTAAGTTTATAGTTATTTTAAGCTCTATTGAAATCAGCTTTTAAAATATTCAAAGACTCAAGTACAGATCTCACTTCCAGGTTATAGGACCTATACATACTTACTTTAGCAATGCATTCAGGTGTACAAAGATGTTCTAATATCTTGGCTTCAACATGGTCAGCCGTCAGTGCTTGATTTAGAGAAACAACATCTACCTTAAACCTCCGATCAAAGCCTCCCTCTTCAATAACAATGACAACTTATTGTTTTGGTTGGCTTGGCTTCTCGGATCTAGGAGCAGCATCAGTGTAGTTAGGCTTGGATTGTGCTTGGCCACTATTAGCCCTTGGAGCCTTGCACTCCCTAGCAAAGTGTCCCATCTGGTTACAGTTGTAACACATCACTCTGCACTTGTCTAGTCCAAACATTCCATTCGTTAAATTGCTGGGAAACTTTCTTCTGGTTATCTTGTAGAATCTCTTACCGCTATGAGTGAGAAGAGCCATTTGCTGGACTATCTCCTATACTCCAGGTCATTTGGATGGATGCAATACAAGTCTTCAAGAGTGAAGAAAAATTTACCACAACTTTCATCAGCAGACACAAAGGCTTGAGATGAGCTTGTCTCTTGGAATGGGCTTCCTTGGATGTAGCTCTCCCTTGTTGTCTTCGAGAAAGTGATGAAAGGGCCCTTTTCTGAGTTGTCAGGATAGTAGATAAGATAATGCTTTGGTTCTATACTATCCCTTTCAACGACATGGAGCGCTGAACTCTGTTGATTGCTGGAAGAGTTGTTGGATGGATTCTATATGTTCATCTCCATCTGGTAGCCACTAAGGATACCATACAACTTTATAAGAGTAAGGGTGGAGAGGTTTTTAGTTCTCTTAATGGCCACACAGTAGTGAGTCCATTGTGTGGGAAGAAGGAACATGAGCTTGCTCATAATGTCCCTATTCACAAGCTTAACTCCAACATCCATAAGAGTATCTATAATCTCAGCATATCTAAAGTATCGTTGAGTCATAGTTTCACCTGATTTGAAGGTGAAATTCTCAAATTGTTGCTTTATGAGGTCCTTCTTGTTTTCTTTATCTTCATCAGACCCCTTATACATAAGGTTCAGTGCATCCTAGAGCTTCTTTGTAGTTTTACACTTCTTAAAGCCTCTATATATAGAGTTAGGAAGAGCAGTTTGTAGAGCGGGCATGGCCTTTTGATCTATATCAATCTTCTTCTAATCTTTCTCAGAATAGTGAGCCACTTCCTTTGGAATCATCCCACCTCCAGCAGTAGTTGAAGAGGTGCTTGGGATGTGAGGTCCTATGATAACAGATCTCCACATCCTTCCATCTTGAGACTTGATGAAGCCTTCCATTCTTTGGCACCAAGTATCAAAGTCATAAGGAGTAATCAGTGGAGATTTTGTCTTGGTACTAGTTTCCATGTCAGCCTTAATAAGAGCTGCCACTTGAGCTGGTAAGTGTTTTGTGAAACTTAAGGGATTTAAGATGGTGATATCTTACAATCAAGAGCCTAGGAAGCTCTAATAACAATTGAAGGACTAGTATATGAGAGTAATGCAATAGTTTCATAAGGTTGGAGAGAAACAAACAAGAACACTTAACATATCAAATAGAGAACCGGCTTATGAAACAAAGAACAAATGTAAAGAACACAAGAAGAACACAAGTATTTGGTTTTCAAGAGTGATGTATATTGCTCCCAAGTGTTTTACAATTATTACAAGGCTTAGATCTAAGGACTAGTACCTGAGATACATTATACTACATCCTACAATCGGCCATACTTTGAAGGCCAGCTGGAACACTAATCTTGATAACAAGATCAATGTAAAGTCAAAAGACATATTGCCTTTTGACTAGGGAATATGACATACCATTGCTCATATCCTTATCTATTACAAAAAGGATAAAAGTACAAAGTAGAAAGTTACAAACTCTGAGACCTTAATCTACAATTGAGAAAAGTATAGAGATATCACCAACTTGTAGGAGTCATCAAAGATGGCAGCGGAAAGTTGTTCTGCTTTTGTCAAAAACATGTCAGAGAATGCTTGTCTTCTCTATCTTCGAAAGAAATCAATCTCTTGGCTTTGAAAAACTTTGTCTTGCAGCTTCGAAAGACTTCATCTTTGGCTTCGGAAGAAATGGTCTTTTGGCTTCGGAAGATTTAACACTTAGAGAATTTGTTAGTGCTTTTATCAAATCTTTAGTGTAATTTTTCTTGTACTTCAGTGTGCTTGCTGAGAGCTCTTTGGTTGCATCAGCCTCTAAGTTAACTCTTACACGTTACCAACTGATCTATGACCCGTAAGAGTTACATATTGGGCAACAAATGTCGAACCCAACTTAATTTAATTAAGTGGCATTTACGATTTAAATCGGGTTTAATAATTTTTAGAAGTTATAAATTATATAATTAAAACATTTATTTATTAAACATTATTAGTTTGGCGCTTTAGTTTACTATTGTGGGCTAAATTAATTCGACTGGGCCCAGAGCCCGCTAGGGATTAACTAATAATATTTCAGGGATCATTAGGAATAATAATCGCACACAACAATTTAATTTTCCACTACCAGATTCTTTTGATCAACCGTAAAACCAAACCAAACACCTACCGCCGCCTCCCTTGTTTTCATCCTGCGCCCGTTGTAATTATTTTTGGCTTGTTGTTTTGATCATGTTCCAATTTCTGCTTCAGTTCATTTCTAGCAATCAATCATTGAACCCTTGGTGACTCGACTAATTAATCATTAACCATCAAGGTATATTTATCTCATTGGTAGATTAATATTTTTATCTCTATTTACATGAATTGTAACGGAGAGACTATCGGGTTCACTATTGGTATTAATTTATAATCTGTTGCATTAACTATTATTAATGTGATTACTGTTTATCAAATCAGTTTGATAAAATAAATATAATCAAGATACCACTGAACCCATTAGACTAGAGGCGTTCTTCAATCGGCCATTAAAATCCATCCACGAATTGTCCAGTTGCAGATGAACTTAAAGATCTACCAGGGCTCCAATTGAAGCTTACAAACACTCTCAAATGATTTCCAATTGAAATTTCCTTGATCAGTTATAGGTGTTTATGTCACACCCTCAATATCCATGTATGATGTTTTACCGCAAGGCTTGTGAACAAACCGGGATCTTAGACATTAGTTACTTGAAACGACCTCTAAATGAGTTTTCAAAAGAAACCTCAAAGTTTAAAGATTCAAACATTACGAAAGCGTAAGTTTTAACGTCCAAAAACTATTTAATATGAAAAGTAAATGCGTAAAATACGAGCCCAAATACCAAAGTTAAAATGTAAAACATAAGTAATGTTATGAAAAGGTTATGTTGTGCGACCATGATGTGCTCCTATATGCACCTGGATGTTTAGCAAGCTGAGAAAGACATACTAAAGTGTCAACACAAGGTTGGTGAGTTCATGAGTTTTTAAGTAAGCAAAAACTATTGAGTTGTAATAGTATAAGTAATGTGTAATGTAACAGATAGCTAATATTTAACATAAGCATACCAATAGTGTTTTTCCGCAATCAAAGCTGAGTGTGTTAATTTGTGTGCCTTCTGCCATGACTTACCGAGTATGTACGGGATATGTCGTTTTAACAAACCCAAGTGTTCAATCAATCCCATTGATTTATTCGTTTTACAAAACATTAACCCAGTTTAACCCAGTTGATCAGTTTGACCTGTTGGTGATATGTTAAGTGAAATCATATTTGTTTATACATACCAAACCAAATATTCATGATTTTAATCCAAAACAAACATGTATTGCACATAATGAATCCATACCAATAACCAACATGTACATTTCAATCAGAAATTACTAATTACTTTAGATTTCCCAAGTGGTACCCACTTATGTTACTTTCATGAAACCTATGCATACATAGGGTTCCAACCACTCACTACATGCCGTATGAAGTAACTTACTACTTAACATCCTAAACCTTGTCAATTCTACTAAGTAGGGCCCTCATCCGCACGCATGAATGATATTCACCATTACATTCAAAGTATAACTTAACTAACAGATTGTCTAGTTTTGCCACATTGATCAACCATAAGCATAATCATTCACAAGTTCTAATATGTAACCCTAACTACTAGCATTAGTCCAATTTAGTACCTCAACCCATCATTATCTAGTTTACAGTGCACTTGAACATTTAATTTCCCAACATATCACATTTCTATCAACATGATCTAAGTAACACAATTCAAACCATTAGTCATAATAACACATATCAACATTCCCAATAACCATTCTAACATGATTCTAACATCCCATTCATGATCAAAACGTTGATAATCCAAAACCATATTTACAAAGTTTCCTTATCAGGAGCATGACATCTAACAATCGATATTCCACCAAACCAATCAACAACTAACCAATCAATCACTCTAGTCTATATTAATCATTAAAACATGACAAACATCAATAGATTAGAAATTCAAAGTTCTTTGAAATTAAGTTTCAACCTTGGGTAAGTTATAACTAAACACTAAAATCTTCATTTTTTCTTTAACAATCCACATAAAACATCAATGATAACACTACTACATCATCAAATTTCATCAATTTTGAGTTCTATTGAAGGATTGAATAAAGAGCTTGTTAATGTGTTGTAGTCGTTGAATCAAGCAACAAACAATTGATAGTGTATGTGTGTGTGTGTGTGTTTGAAATCGACCAAGAGAGGTGGTGTAGGGGTCAACCATGACAATGGGGAGAGTTATGGGTATTTAGGGTTTTTTAGCTTCTTATACTTACCATATTTATCCCTATTAATCCTTTTAGTTTTTATAAGTTATAAAACCAATTTTAAATGTTTATGAATTATTTTCTTAAACTTTAGGCTTCATAATTATTAACTAGAATAATAATATAATCAATCCACAAATTTGTAATTATATTTAATGCCCGTAATGATATGTTAACACATAAACCATAAGATAAGGTACAACATGTTGATTTAAGATAATCACATAATATTAACACATAATTATTAATTAGGTTAACATTAGTCAAGTCAATATTAATCATTTATTAAGTCACCAATGTTTAAGGACAACTAATGTGTGCTTACGTGACATGTATGCAAGACTTAACACAGCTAATGGAGTTTTTGTAACAGAAAATTACTAGATGTCACATCATCCCCATGTTGAAAGAAGTTTCGTCCTGAAAATTGCGTTATGTCACTATTTGACTACAATGGCACAAAGAATTTGAGTGAGTTGCTAGATCATCCCAATGCTGAAAGAAATTTTGCCTCGAAATATAAATAATACCTTCGCTGGTAGTTGTTGCCATTTCGAATAGGTGAGGATACTTAAGCTTCATCTGATCCTCATGTTCCTACGTGAATTCCGGTCCATGCTTTGACTTCTAGTGAACCTTTACTATGGGTATCTTGCTTTGCTTGAGAGTCTTGACCTCACTATCCATAATTTCTATAGGTTCTTCAATAACCCACAGTTGCTCATCAACTTGGATTTCTTTAAGCGATACTACCAATGTCTCGTCAGATGGACATTTCTTTAAGTTTGTGACATGAAAATATTTTGAACTCCACTTAGTGATTCTGGTAAGTTTAGTTTGTATGCCACTGGAGCAATTCTTTCTAGAATCCCAAACGGTCCATCATGCCTCGTGTTAAGTTTGCCTTATTTCCCAAATCGAATTACACCTTTCCAAGGTGAGACTTTTAGCAAGAACTTATCATCAACTTGAAACTTTAAAGGTTTCTGTCATTTGTTAACATAGCTTTTCTGGAGATCTCGAGCTACCGCCATATGATTTCATATTTCCAAAATACTTTTCATTTCATGACCTATTTCAGGGCCAGTCAATTGGCTATCACCAACTTTCGCCCAATAGATAGGTGATCTACATGTTTGGACATACAATGCTTCAGATGGTGCCACTTTGATGCTAGTGTGATAACTATTATTGTAGAAAACTTCCACCAAAGATAGATGAACTTCCCAATTATTCCCCAAATCAATCACACATGCTCGCAACATGTCTTACAGAGTTTGAATTATTGCTCACTCTGCCCATCAGCGTGTGGATGATACGCAATGCACATGTCTAAACTTGTACCAAAAGATTTTTGCAATGACTACTAAAAATGTGAAGTAAACCTAGCATCACGGTCTGAGATGATCAAGATTGGTACACCATCACAATAAACTACTTCTTTCAAATAAATCCAAGTTAACTTGTCTAACTTGTTAATTTCCTTAACTGCAAGAAAATGTGTAGATTTAACTAACTGGTCCATGATTACCCATACAGTGTCACATCTGCTAGGCATCCTGTAACACCCGGAATGTTGCAAAAAAAAGAGAGAGAAAGAAAAGAAAAGAGAATTATAAAGAAAGAAAGGTGAAATAACCCAAGTTAAGAGGTTAAAGTTGCGTAAGAGGCAAACTTTATTATTATTATGTTTAAAAGGTGGGCATGGCCGCCCACTCCTCTTGCTCACCAACTGCTTGACCACAGAAAAGAAGAAAAGCAGAGTTTCCATCGAGTTTAGAGAAAAGAAGAAGAAGATTGGCTTGTAGGTGAGTTTTTGTGCGTTTTGTTCGGTTTCAGCTGGATTTTCAGCTTGTCGATCGAGTCTTATGTGTTCCTCTGTGTCTGGTTGGGTGTTTTTGGTGTGTTTAGGTGTTTGAACTCCAAGTGCTCTCGAGTTTGGAGTCGTTTTACTCGAAGGCTACTGTAGGTGAGTTCTAGATCCCCGTTTTTTCTATTTTTAACCTGTTTTGGGGCTGAAATGCATATAAATTATCATTTTACAACTTTTAGTATGTTGAAACCATATGTGTTCCCCTATTTTATGTGGGTATGTGTGTTTGTGAATGTTTAACTGAATCTTGTGGTTGTATGCTTGTTTTATGAGCTTAGTATGCTAGATTTGGGCTAAGAATATGTTAGGATGATGATCGGGAGCTGAAATTCGCATAAGTTTGAACTGGCATTGTACTCATGCTCCCAAACTGCCCAGGCACCTATGTTTTCCCATGCGCCCAAGTACCCATGCGCCTGTATAGTTCCCATGCGCCTAAGTTTTTTTGCCCATAAGCCTAGGTGTTTGCTCATACGCCTAAGTTTTCCCATGCGCCCAAGTACCCATGCGCCTACATAACACCCATGCGCCCAAGTTTTTCCCCATGCGCCCAAGTGTTCCCATACGCCCAACTGTCCGTGCGCCTGCATAGTGCCCAACGCCCATATAGTGCTCATGCGCCTAGGTTGCCTTAGAATTTTTCTGAAATTTAGGAAATAGAATTAATGATTAAGCTCTGGAATGCTTTGGTGTTTATGTTTGTTCGTGTTATGCATGTTTGTGGCCCGTTATTGATGTTCCTTATTACGTATTATTACGTGACTTTACGTGGTGTGTTAATGCTCTTGTACATAAAGTATTATATAATGAAAGTGAAAGACATCATTAACGTAGTGGAACATAATAAAAGAATGTAAAGTCTTGCAAGTAACTAAAAGGAGGTTCATAACTCATTGAGGGGTTGTTAGCTCAACTGTGTGCGGTTTAGCTAACCATGAAGATGCACACAGGGGTCAATCTTTGTGATTGACCAATAAGTACGAAACGGGACCCTTGTCGCTTGCCTCGAAACTGGAGTCTTTGTGATTGACCCTGGTACGAAACTGGAGTCAGCTTCATGCACAATGTTAGGGGTCTGTTTATAGACTTTGGCCCAGTACCATCTTCATGCATAATGTTTGGAGTATAGCATATGACATTAGTCTAGATGAAAGTGAATGATAATATTGAAAGTTTGAAACATGCAAAATGAATGAAAAGAATGTTGAAAGATAATAATGATATTATCAAGATGTATGTATGTTGTATGATCACGAACGAAAGTTATGGAAAGGTTTTTACTAATGATAAAGTATTTTACCTTATAAAACTAGAACTCACTCAACAACGCTGACTTTCTATGCATTTTCAGTTGGCAGGTAGCTTTTTGCTGAGGATGACACGAGGGTGAAGCTACATGGCGGGCAAAGACTGGCACCTATCTCATGCAATAATAATGATGTTGTTTTGTAATACAACTAAGTGACATTTTGTAATCTTTTAAACGATGATGTATTACTTAGAAAATGTATTTATTAAAGCATGAAATGGTTTTTGATGAATTATTCTGCTGCAATATTTTAATTACTTAATAAATCTTAATATGTTTTTGATATAAATGAGGTTGTGATTGACCAACTATGGGGTTCTAGGGAATGGGGCCTTACAAGTTGGTATCAGAGCCAAAGTTTAAGAGAAATGGGTAAATATTTTCAAAACCTAAACTTAGACTAAGAATGGGACCGAATGGAGGGATGCCAGCCCAAGTAGCTACGTGCCATCAGGTAATTTACTTTCTTAAGGTTAACCGGTATTATGTGCGCCTACTAACTGATTTAAGTGCTCTTAGTAGATTTGGATACTGAGGTAGTCAGGATAGGCAATGCTTGGGGGATGAAGAGTAAATTAAGTGGCTAATCACAACTGGCCATTGTAATTAGTGACTTACTATACTTGACATAATCTGAGCTATCACCTTGAATGACCGTGTTGGTGTTTGAATCTTATAGTGTTTAGAGGATGGCTGGTGGTAGATCTTCGAAGGCCTCTCGAGGAGGTGTGCAGGGTGGTCGTGGTGCTAGGCCACGTGTCATTTGGAACAAGGCTAAGGCTGCTGAGATGGTTCCTGTGGAGCCCGAGCTTCATCACCAGGAAGGCGATTATGAGAGTGCTAATTTGAGAGCCTCTGTGATAGAGGCAGTTGTGGAGGAGGTTCATCAGGTCATGCAGATGATCCTGCCGTCTATGGTGACCGAGGTTATTTGTACTGTGAGGGTGGATGAAAAGAAAGAGAAGAAGGAGAGAAGGAGGACCATTGGGAGAGGTTCAGGTGAAGGGGAACAACCAGAAACTAAGATGTTTGTCTCCAGTGATGAAGACGAAGAGGAAGCTCGATAAGGTCGAGAGAGAGTTCTTACAGCTGGAAGCGGGAACCACGACACACCAGTAGTTTACTACTAAGTTCAATGAGATGGAAAGGCTCGTGCCGGATCAGGTGACATCGATGTCAAGGAAGATCAAGAGGTATATCTAGCGTTTGCCGGCGGATATCCGCAGGCAGATAATCGCCGCCCGGCCGAGTACTTTTAGGTCGGTGGTTGATCTGGCCGGGAGACTATATAATGAGAGAGAGGTGGCGGTAATGAAGGTGAATAAGAAAGGTGATGGTCAGGAACTGGAATGGGAAGCGGTTTGGTCGTGGTGATTTCACCCCCAAAAGCAAAAAGACAAGAATGGATGATAGGATGGTGGTGACGGCAGGTACTAGGTCAAGGATGTGTAATAGGTACGGAAAGGAGCATGCGGGGGAATGAAAGTGGGGATCAAAACTCTCTTTCAAATGTGGAAGGCAGGGCATATGGCAAGGGATTGTGGGGTGACGAGGTGCTACAATTATGGCGAGGCTGGGTATATGTGTAGAGATTGTAGGAAGCCGAGGGCTAAAAGTTCTGGTGCAAAGAAGGGGACTAAGAAGGATGGGCAGGGAGCAAAAGCCAAAGCATTCATGATGACTAGGGAAGAGGCTAGAGTGGACCCCGATGTCGTGTCAGGTACGTTCCTAGTAAACAAAACTTATGACTCTGTATTATTTGATTCTGGTGTTAGTAAGAGTTTTATTTCTGCTGCCTTCTGTGCTAAGTTGCCTGTTAGGTGTAGAAAGATTGATGAGCCCTTCGATGTAGAAACTGCCATTGGTAAGTCTACCAGGATTTCTGATCTGATATAGGGTTGTGACATAGAGTTGGAAGGCCATAGGTTCTCTGCTAAATTATTCGTGATGCCCCTAGGCGGATTTGATGTGGTTATACGGATGGATTGGTTAGCAGCCTATGAGGCAAATATTGTGTGTCGTAAGAAAATGATCTGATTAGCGGTGCTTGATGGGGGTCCGATGACGATCTATGGTGATCGAGTTACTACAGTTCCGTAGGTGATTTCGATGGTGGTGGCAGAGAAGTGCATGAAACGTGGAGTAGTGCCTACCTGGCTTACGTGAAGGATGTGGATGCGTCAGTACCACAATTGTCTGACGTATCAATTGTGTGTGACTTTCGAGAAGTGTTCCCAGAAGATTTACCAGGTGTGCCACTGGACCGAGAGATTGAGTTCTAGATCAACTTGATACCTGGTGCTCAACCTGTTGCCAAGGCACCGTATCGATTGGCTCCATCTGAGATGAAGGAACTGATGGTTCAGTTGCAAGAGTTGTTGGACAAAGGGTTCACTTGACTGAGTATCTCTCCCTGGGGTGTTCCGGTCTTGATTGTAAAGAGGAAGGATGGTAGTACGAGGATGTGCATCGACTACCGTGAGTTAAACAAGTTGATCGTGAAGAACCGGTATCCGTTACCGTGGATTGATGACTTATTTGATCAGCTCCAAGGTGCCAGTTGGTTCTCGAGGATAGACCTCCGATCTGATTACTATCAGTTGAAGATGAAGGAGCAGGATATACCTAAAACAGCTTTCCGCATGCATATGGACACTACGAGTTTCTCGGTATGTCTTTTGGTCTAACTAACGCGCCAGCCGCCTTTATAGATTTGATGAACCGGGTGTACAAGAGGCAATCTTATTATTATTATGTTTAAAAGGTGGGCATGGCCGCCCACTCCTCCTGCTCACCAACTGCTCGACCGCAAAAAGAAGAAAAGCAGAGTTTCCATCGGTTTAGAGAGAAGAAGAAGAAGATCGGCTTATAGGTGAGTTTGTGTGTTTGTTTGGTTTCAGCTAGATTTTCAGCTTGTGGACCGAGTCTTATGTGTCCTCTGTGTTCGGTGGGTGTTTTTGGTGTGTTTAGGTGTTTGAACTCCAAGTGCTCTCGAGTTTGGAGGAGTTTTACTCGAAGGCTGCTGTAGGTGAGTTCTAGATCCCTGTTTCTTCTGTTTTAACCTCTTTTGTGGCTGAAATGCATATAAATTATCATTTTACAACTTTCAGTATGTTGAAACAGTATGTGTTCCCCTGTTTTATGTGGTTATGTGTGTTTGTGAATGTTTGACTGAATCTTGTGGTTGTATGCTTGTTTTATGAGCTTAGTATGCTAGATTTGGGCTAAGAATATGTTAGGATGATGATTGGGAACTAAAATTAGCATAAGTTTGAACTGGCATAGTACTCATGCGCCCAAACTGCCCATGCGCCTAAGTTTTCCCATGCGCCTGCATAGTACACGTGCTCCTGCATAGTTCCCATGCGCCGTAGTTTTTTGCCCATACGCCTAAGTGTTTGCTCATGCGCCTAAGTTTTCCCATGCGCTCAAGTACCCATGCGCCTACATAGTACCCATGCACCTAAGTGTTTGATCATGCGCCTAAGTTTTTCCCCATGCACCAAGTGTTCCCATGCGCCCAACTGTCCGTGCGCCTGTATAGTGCCCAGGCGCCCATATAGTGCTCATGTGCCTAGGTTGCCTTAGTATTTTTTTGAAATTTGGGAAATAGAAATTAATGATTAAGCCCTGGAATGCTTTGGTGGTTTATGTTTGTTTCATGTTATGCATGTTTGTGGCCCGTTATTGATGTTCCTTATTACGTATTATTACTTGACTTTACGTGGTGTGTTAATGATCTTGTACGTAAAGTATTATATAATGAAAGTGAAAGACATCGTTAATGAAGTGGAACATAATGAAAGAATGTAAAGTCTTGCAAGCAACTGAAAGGAGGTTCCCAACTCATTGATGGGTTGTTAGCTCAACTTTGTGCGGTTTAGCTAACCCATAAGGATATACACAGGGGTCAATCTTTGTGATTGACCAATAAGTACGAAACGGGACCCTAGTCGCTTGCACCGGTACCGGAGTCAGCTTCGTGCACAATGTTAGGTGTCTATTTAGACTTCGGCCCAATACCAGCTTCGTACTCAATGTTTGGAGTATAGCATATGCCATTGGTCTAGATGAAAGTGAAAGATAATAATGAAAGTTCGTAATGTACGAAATGAATAAAAAGAATGTTGAAAGATAATAATGATATTATCAAGATGTATGAATGTTGTGTGATCACGAACGAAAGTAATGGAAAGGTTTTTACTAAAGGTAAAGTATTTTATATTATAAAACTAGAACTCACTCAGCAATGCTGACTTTTTTGCATTTTCAGATGGCAGGTAGCTTGTTGCTGAGGATGGCACGAGGGTGAAGCTACTTGGCGGGCAAAGACTGGCACTCATCTCATGCAATAATAATGATGTTGTTTTGTAATACAACTAAGTGACATTTTATAATCTTTTAAACGATGATGTATTACTTGGCAAATGTATTTATTAAAGTATGAAATGGTTTTGGATGAATTATTCTGCTGCAATATTTTATTTACTTAATAAATATTAATATGTTTGATATAAATGAGGTTGTGATTGGCCAACTGTGGGGTTCCCGAGAACGGGGCCTTACACGTCCCGGGTAGCTTAGTGATGAATTCCATAGAAATATGCTTCCATTTCCATAATTGAATCTTATGATCTTGCAATAGTCTAGATGGTTTCTGGTATCCAACCTTTATCATAAACAGGTTAAACATTTGCTCATGTAAGAAGCCATATCTGCTTTCATGCTAGGCCACCAATAGTGCCCCTTTAAATCATGATGCATTTTGTCTGATATAGGATGAATAGAGTATCTAGACTTGTGTGCTTCACTCGTAACCATATAGAGGCACCTAAAGCCTGTCCATGTAGTAACGAATCTCATCCAATTTTAATTTTAATTGTTTTATCCATCCCGCGTAGAGATTTAAATTCCATATTCCCCTCTTTAAAAGCATCTGTCTGTGCATCATTAATCTGGTTGGGGAATTGAGTATTAATATTTAGTTGTAACCCTTGTTTTGTCCGGGTTTAATAGTTTCCTTCCTGCTTAAAGTATCAGCAACAACATTTGCTTTACCTAGGTAATACTTAATAGGTCAAGTATAATTATTCAGAAGTTCAACCTAGCGTTATTGCCTCATGTTTAGCTCCTTTTACTCAAAAATATACCGAAGACTCTTGTGATCGTTGTATATGGTTCATCTTGTACCGTACAAGTAATGTGTCCAGATCTTCAAGGAAAAGACTTGTAACACCCTGAATTTTCGATTGAAGGCAAAGTTCTCGCATGAGAGCGAGAGTTCTCACGCGAGTCATAAAGTTCTCGTGTGGAGGCAGTTTTTGAGCGAATAGAAGTTCTCGCGCGAGAACAACTGCAAGGAGAGAGAGACACTATAGATACGCCCATGCATCCAATCTTCTATGCTTCATGTAAAAAGTCCTGCTGTTGTTCTTGTGAAGAAAAGAGTTGGTGCTAGGTTGTGCCTAAGGTATGTATTCATCAATATTCGTTGTATTTATGCATGTATGAACCGTATGTAATGATATTGCACATGATTATGTAGCTTTTGGCTCGAAACACTCTCGGTTTTGTGTTGTTCGTGTGCAAAGATATCGTAAGGTAAGCTCTAGTCCCCTCTTTTACGTGCTTTATCATGTTTTGGGGCTAATATTCATACCTAAATGAATGTTTTGTAAAAGAACGATGTTTATAACTGTTATTGTATATTTTAGGTGAAAGTGGTTAAGGAGCGACAACTTGTGGATAAAGTTGTGTACAGCAAAAAGTTATCACGCGAGAGGTAAGTTCTCGCGGGAAATGTGATTTTGGCAGCTAAAGGTTATCTTTTGAAAGTTCTCGCACGAATGATGATGTTCTCGCATGAAGGAGGAGTTGTCGCTCGAAGTGAGAACTCGCACGAAGGAGGTGATGTCGCTCCAAGTGAGAAGTTCTTGCGTGAATGTGGGTTCTCGCGCGAAAACTTTGGACTGTTACGTGTTATGTTACCCCGTAAGATAATGACTTAATGATGAACTTAATGCTAATGAATTAAAGTACATATGTAGATATATTATATATATCATGATAATTAAAAGCTAAAGAACGATGATAATTTACATGTGAAACACTAAAGAACAGTTACCCTATTACCCGTTAAAGCACGGCTGTGAAAACGTTAAAGCGCTAAGAAGTCTTACAAACAACTAATAGGAGATATGCTTGGTGCATTCTCGCATAGGAGCTACACATCGGTGTGCTCACATAGAGGTATACTTTGGGTATGCCCGCGCCGTTAAAGGAGAATTGTATTGGTGCATTCTTGCACAGGAGCTACATGTCGGTATGCTCACATAGGGGTATACTTTGGGTATGCCCATGCCGTTAAGGTGATATGCATGGTGCATTCTCGCATAGGAGCTACACGTCGGTGTTCTCACATAGGGGTATACTTTGGTTGTGCCCGTGCCGTTAAAGGAGATATGCTTGGTGCATTCTTGCATAGGAGCTACACATCGTTGTGCTCACATAGGGTATACTTGGTTATGCCCGTGCCGTTAAAGGAGAATTGTATTCGTGCATTCTCGCTTAGGACCTACACGTCGGTATGCTCACATAGTGGTATACTTGGGTATGCCCGTGCCGTTAAAGGAGATATGCTTGGTGCATTCTCACATAGGAGCTACAAGTCGGTGAGCTCACATAGGGGTATACTTTGGGTGTGCCTGTGTCGTTAAAGGAGATATGCTTGGTGCATTGTCGCATAGGAGCTACACATCGATGTGCTCATATAGGGGTATACTTTGGGTATGCCGTGCAGCTAAAGGAGAAATGATATTTGTTGTGTTCTCACCTGGTAAAGGAACCAAGCTTCATGCTATGTTCAAAAGATAAAGTAAACGATTAAGCTAAAGTAAAAGATAAAGTTTGGGTAACGCAATGCTAAAGTAATTGTTAATGTGTGGGTAACATGATGATAAAGAAAACGATAATGGAAAAGCTAACTTTAAAGTTTGGTTATCGAATGAGTTCGATGACGATGTTGATAATGAATAAGGTTAAAGTTTTTATGATGTTAATGTATGAAACAATTTTGTTAAAGTAAACCTAGAGCTCACTCAGTGTCGCTGACTTTTGTATGCATATTAGATTGACAGGTATGCTATACATTTTTAGGGGTATGCTTGGCATGGATGGGAGAGAGCTACCTGCACATGATCGAGATTGGCATCCCGGCTTAGAGCTTTCGATTGATAGCTAAAGTTATCTTTTGATGTAAATGTTTAACGATAGAATTTTTTTGTACATTTCGCTGCGTATATTAGTGAAAATTTGAAGTTCGAGAACTTGTGTTTCTGATGCCCAAATCCAACTGTGGGGCTTCTCGGAACGGGGCCTTACAAGTTGGTATCAGAGCCATAGTTTAAGAGATTTAGACACTCCAATGTCTAGACTCAAACTGATAATGGGATCGATTAAGGGATGCCAGTGCCAGTAGCTCCATGCCAGGAAGGTTACGACTGTTAGAGGTTCCTTGAGGTTATAGTGCTATTAGTGAGATTGAGAGCTGATGTGACTCAGGATGGGAAACGTTTAGGACATGAAGAGTAAACAAGCTATGGCTGGAAGAAATTCTACTCGAGGAGGTGCTCGTGGTGGTAGGGGTAGACCACCAGTCACTAGGAACCAAAAGCAGACGACTGAGGAGGTGCCTGTGGACTCTGTTTACACTGCTAGCGAGGAAAACTCTCATCACTCTAAAGAGAGGATTACCTTGGAGTCTGTTGTCAGGGAGGCTATCGCTGTAGAGGTCCATAAGATCCTTCAGGACATCATGCCTTCGATCATGACTGAGGCCATGAAGGAGGTAACTAAGGAGTGGACGTTGGAGGTAAAGAACAAAGCTAGCAAGAAAGATAGTGAAGGTACCGAGGAAGGCTCGGGGAAGGACGAGGGGGATGAAACTGATGGGGATTTAGCCAAAGTGTGTTCGTATCGCATCTTCAAGGGGTGCAATCCTCCATCCCTGATGGCAAGGGTGGTGCTATGAGGCAGAGATGATGGTTGGAGCTCAGAAAGGATTATGACTGTAAGATTCATTATCACCCGGGTAAGGCTAACATGGTAGCTGATGTCCTAAGCCGGAAGGAGGACCGGGAACCAATTCGGGTGAGATCTTACCAGTTGATTGTGACTCTGGCGTGATAAGGCAAATCTACGAAGTTAGAAAGAAGCTCTAAAATCCGAGCACGTTAATGAAGAAAGGATTAAGGGTCAGATCGCGAACCTGGAAGAAAATGCCAATGGTGTCAAAACAAGGTTTGGGGCATGTGGATTCCTGACATGGAGGTCTGCGAGAGAAAGTGTTGCATGAAGCCCACAAGACTTGCTACTCCATTCACCCGGGAACCAACAAGATGTACCATGATCTAAAGAATAATTATGGTGGCCGGGAATGAAAGCCGACGTATGTAGAAAGGTGCTTGACCTGTCTCTAGGTAAGGTCGAGCATCAGAAGCCATACAGGAAAATCCAACCCTGGAAATTCCTAATGGAAGTGGGAGAATATTACTATGGACTTCATAACGAAGCTACTCGTACAGCTAAAGGTTATGTTGCCATATGGGTCCTAGTGGATAGGTGACAAAGAGTGCTCACTTTGTACCCATCAGAGAGACGTACAACTTAGAGCGGCTTGCCAAAGTGTTCATCAATGAGATTTACCTGTCATGGTGTGCCAATGTCGATGTCTCAGATAGGGATACGCGGTTTACATCCAAATTTTGGAAGAAGTTCAATGATACGATAGGAACTAGATTGCACATCAATACAGCATACAACCCACAGACGATATGGCCAATCCGAAAGTACTATTTAGACCTTGGAGGACATGCTTCGGGCAGCATCATAGACTTTGGCGGGAGCCGGGATAGTCATCTATGTTGGCAGAGATCTCATACAATAACAGCCACCATGCTAGTATGGTATGCCCCTGTATGAGATGTTGTATGGCCGGAGGTGTAGGACCCCGATATGCTGGGGAGAGATCGGTTAGAAGAGTTAGGGAGTATTGAGGTCATCGAGACGACCAATGAGAAATTGGGAAGGATTAAAGCCTACATGAAAGCCACTAAAGATAGACAAAAATCCTCTGCGACAAACGTCGAAGACCGATTGAGTTTAACGTCGGTGATAGAGTGATGCTAAAGGTGTCACCTTGGAGAGGAATCATTGATTCCGAAAGAGAGGAAAGTTGAGCCCTCGATTTATTGGGCCTTTCAGGATCGTAGCCTTATGGGGGAAGTGGCGTATAGCTGGAATTACCAGATGCATTGAGTGGATACATCCTACCTTCCACGTATCACATCTGCGTAAGTGTCTAGTGGACGAAGACGCCCATGTTCCACTGGAAGATGTGGAGATTGATGAAAGAGTAAACTATGTGGAACAACTTGTAGCAATAATAGACAGAAAGGAGAAGCGACTAAGGAATAAAGTAGTTCCACTCGTTCGAGTGCAGTGGAAGCATAGAAAAGGGTCGGAGTACACTTGGGAGTTTGAAGACGAGATGAAACAGCATTATCCTTAGTGTTTGAGGAATGATGGTTTCGGGGACGAAACCCAAATATGGGGGATGGACTTGTAAAGCCCCGAATTTTCAATTGAAAGCGAAGTTCTCCGAGCGAGAGAGAGAGAGTTCTCGCGCGAGTGATAAAGTTCTCGTGTGGAGGCAGTTTTCACGCGAATAGAAGTTCTTGCGCGAGAACAGTTGCAAGGAAAGAGAGACTATAGATAGGCCCATGCACCCAATCTTCTCTACTTCATGCGAAAAGTCCTGCTGTTGTGCTTATGAAGAAAGGAGTTGGTGCTAGGTGGTGTCTAAGTATGTATTCGTCGATATTCGATGTATTTATGCATGTATGAACCGTATGTAATGATATTGCACATGATTATGTAGCTTTTGGCTCGAAACACTCTCGGTTTTGTGTTGTTCGGTGCAAAGATATCGTAAGGTGAGCTCTAGTCCCTCTTTTACGTGCTTTATCATGTTTTGGGCTAATATGCATACCTAAATGAATGTTTTGTAAAAGAATGATGTTTATAATTGTTATTGTATGTTTTGGGTGTTAAAGTGGTTAAGGAGTGATAACTTCTGGATAAAGTTATGTACATCAACAAGTTATCGCGCGAGAGGTAAGTTCTCGCACGAAATGTGATTTTGGCGGCTAACGGTTATCTTTGAAAGTTCTCGCATGAATGATGATGTTCTGTCAACCCCGGGCCCAGGTAGGGTGGGACGTCACAGACTAGCAACAACATATGGCAGCGGAAACAAACCATCATAAGGGCACAAAAGGAGAGAAACATCACATGGCATTAATGTTTTAAGAAAAACCGGGCTAGAAGTAGGTCTAGCACCAATACAAATACATAAATTCAACAATACAAATTGTTTCCATGATAACCAAATTAACTTTTCCAATGTTTTAAAACTAATCAAAGCAAATTCCATGGGTCATGGTGCTAGGTCATCATAAGTCTTCTACAAAAGCCAGACCTTCATCACGGGTTACCTGAAACATGCTCAAAGAAAATTTTGTCAACTAAAAAGTTGGTGAATTCAAGTGCTTAAAGTTTTAAACACAAAGGATTCAATAAAATCCACATTTGATTTAAAATTCATAGTTTCATTGTTGTGGGGATCACAATCAACCCTGCACTCAGTCCGGCTAGCCTCTTCTAAAGTTATGTTATACCGGCTAATCCGAAAGAAGACTGAGCCTCGTACGGTGGACCATACCTGCTGGATGGTTCACCCTAGTATTATTAAAAATTGTCACATGCCACAAACGACCCCGCAGGATCTCAGTGTGGTACCCTTCCGTTCACCAAGGAAGGCACTGTGTGGGGGGATTCCCAAGTAGATTTACCCATATAAAACAAGCGGTTCACACAAGAATTAATGATCGTGATAAAAGTAAACGCAGGTTCTAACAATTACACAACATATAGCATCATCATATAGCAAGATTTAATTCAGTTTAAACAGAGCATGCTTCATCCCAAAAACAGTAGTAGTAAAAAAAGGGGACACGAGAATCACCTTAAGTTTCAAGCAACTGGTTTTTCGAGTACCGGGAAGGTTTAAAGTCTAGCACCCTACCAACAAGATTATGTGATAATACACTAATCTAAGGTCATACGAGGTAGGCAAAAAACATGTTAAGGGTTAAATGTTCAATTAGCTTAGATTGCCAAGGCTTGCATTAGAAAGTTTCCTTTTATAGAAAGTCATGGTTTCTAAGGATAAAATAGATTTTTACACTATTAGGTCATTGATATAAGTTAAATTAATTTTACCAAGTGATTACAAGTCCATTGGGTCGTTTTATAGAGTTTTGGCAGAATTTACCGTTTAGCCCTCAAGTTTCAGAATTTACAATTTTACCCTAAAGTTTGTTTCTTTACATTTAATGGCCTTAGGACCAAATAACAGATTTTTGGAGTAAGTAATAATCTTAATCAAGTTAAGTTTCAAATTTTCAGAACTTTAGATTTGAGTTGGTAAACATATGTTTTAAGTTACCGGTTACGGTAAAACCGAAGGTTTTTAACGGTTAAGTATTAAATCTTATAGTTTTATGCCTTAAAAATTAAATATTATTTTAAGGACTTTTAATAAGTTTTATAATCTGTTGAGAATGTATTTTTAAGCCCCTTTTGTTGAAAGTGTCGTTTTAAGTTCAAACCGTTAAAACGCGTTTTACCCGAAATCGACCGTTCGAAGTCATGTTTGAACAATTTTCAACCATCGTTAAGTCTTAAAGTTCCCAACTTACTGAAATAACAAGTCTCCCATAGATTTTAGGTATTATTCATGCATTTCCATGATTTTCTTCCAAAAATCACCCGGTTAAGGCCCGTTTTTAACTAAAAAATTATTTAAATTGTTCTAGACAAATTTATCCACAAATCCGGCCAATTTCACTTTTTAACCTCTTTAGAGACTGGAATTATTTTTAACATGGTCATACTCTATGTCCTCTTATTTAAGTTAATTTACCACCTTCGGGTCCCCGAATATTTTCAAAATGTCAATAATCCCCCTATTATTATTTTTCAGCCTTTTATAACATTTCATACACCTAATAACATCCAAAATCTACTGAAAAATAGCTCTAACATACGGATATAACATGTAACCATTTAACCATTTACACATATGTAAAACATCATAGATTGTACCCATTCATCACCAAAACATTTGTAACTTACAAAACAGATTATTAAGAGGTTTAAAACTATTTTTAAGCAGATTCCAAGCTTGGGTTATGGGGGTTACAAGACATAAGGTTCAATGGTGCCCAAAATTACCCAAAAGAGGGTTTTCAAGGTGTAACTCGTGTTCCACCCATAGTATGACCAATATATCCGTGCGAGATACCTCTAGTGAAGTTAAAAGCTCCTCAAGAACAAGGTGATAGCAGTGGGATCTGTTAGAACAAAAAAAGTAAGGTTTTTGGTGGATAAAAGAAAGAATAACAACATGACATAGTTTGTTTCGGGTAAGATGAAGCTTACTCTTCATATGGTTCACAGTTTGGAGAGTGTAGAGAGACAAAATGGTCTAGAAATCTTCGAACAAAGGCTGGAGAAGTTGAAATGATGAAACCGTGTATCAAAAGCTCTCAAGGTAGCTCCCCTTTGTTAGTTTGATGCTTGGCCGATGGGGTTTGATGGTGTTCTTCGAGTATGTGGCTGAAATGGAGAGAGAATTGTGGTGGTTTGAGTGTGTTTCAGCTGGAGAAATCGAGAGACAAGAGAGAAGGAAGAGTGTGGTGTGGTGATGAATAAAATTGCATGAATGGAGAGTGGAGGAGGGTGTGGTGGTATGTAGTGGAGAAGAGAGGAGTGGATTGGTGGAGAGGGGGGCGGCCGAGTATTTTGGAGTCTAGTGGGTTTATTTTAAATTTTAATTATAAATGTTATTATGTAGTGTAGTGTGGTGTAGTATTTTAGATGGATTTTAGTTAGTTGTTTAAGTATTATGCACATATATGCATGTTTCTAACGTGGTGAATGGTGTGTGAGTGCACACATTTAATTGTTTCAATTAGGATTTAATTTTCTAAGGGTGACTAATTGACTTTCCCGGAACACGAAGTTATTTTTTGCTAAGGCTAGTTTTGACTAAATCATGCAAAATGCACATGAAATGATACAATGACAATAGAAACAGTAGCAATAATTATCATAATAATAGTAATAATAATGATATCACATACTGTTAATTGTATGGATAATGATGCAGGAGGTTAAGGTTAGAATTATGACCTAGAGGTCGTTGGTACATTCTCCCACCGTTTGGAAATTCGTCCCGAAATTTTTAGCTTCGGTAAGATCCGGACGAGTAGATCTGAAGAGGTGTGGATAATTCTTTCTCATCTCATCTTCCCGCTCCCCAAGTGAATTCAGGTCCTCGCTTAGAAGTCCATCTTACCTTGACCTTGGGTATGCGACTTCGCCTGAGTTTCTTGACCAGCCGGTCGGTGAACTCTATAGGCTCTTCCATGAAGTTCAATTTTTCATTAATCTCGCTTCTTTCAAGGTAACTCCATGGTCTTATCTACCATGCACCTCTTCAAAATTTGGACAATGGAAGGTGTCATGTATGAAACTTAACTCTTGAGGTAGCTTTAATTTATATGCCACGGGGCCAATTCTTGCTAGTATCTCAAATGGTCCTATGTATCTCGGGCTTAGCTTTCCTTTCTTTCAAAACCTCACAGTTCCTTCCATGGTGCTACTTTTAGCATTACTCTATCACCCACTTGAAATTCTAAAGGTTTCCGCCTTCTATCAGCGTATTTCTTCTGACGGTCTCTGGCTGCTCTTAAACGCTCCTTGATTTTAAAATTTTGTTGGTGGGTCTCCATCATGATGTCGGGTTCCCATTACTTGGCTATCTCGATCTCATTCCAAATCAACGGTGATCGGCATTTCCTACCATATAGGGCCTCATATGGAGCTGCTTTTATACTTGCGTGGTAACTATTATTATAGGAGAACTCTACTAGAGGAAGATGGTTATCCCAGTTCCCTCCAAAGTCAATCACGCAAGCCCATTAGCATATCTTCCAAGGTTTGGGATGGTTCTTTCACTCTGAACGTCAGTTTGTGGGTGGTAAGCAGTGTTTAAATCCAGACGGGTTCCTAAAGCCCGCTGGGAGGACTTCCAGAAAAAACGAGAAGTGAAAAGACTATCATGTCGGAGATGATTGATAGTGGCACCCATGCCTGGTCACTATTTCGTCGATGTACAGTTGGGCCAGCTTTGTCAGGTCGTGTCCTCTCGAATCAGCAAGAAGTGAGCCGATTTAGTTAACCGATCCACTATTACCAGATAGCATCATGACCTTTGAAGTTCTCGGTAGTTTTGTAACAAAAATCCATCATGACGTTATCCCATTTCATTTTGGGATTTCAGGCTGTTGTAATGTCCCTGATGGTTTTTGATTTTCAGCCTTCACCATGGCGCACGTTAAACATTTCCCACATATACGGCGATTGATTTCTTGATTCCAGGCCACCAGAAAAGTGCCTTTAGATCTTGGTACATTTTGTCACTTCCGGGGTGAACCGAGTACCTTGATTGGTGGGCTTCGTCTAGGATCACCTCTCTACTTCCCCGTACTTCGGTACC